>OX459053.1:22228708-22608695 GCA_949775005.1 Orthosia gothica | reverse complement strand
TCCTGAGCTACTCGCCAACACCACAGAGCACCATCGCTTACACTTTTTGCCTACATATTGGACCAGCGGTCTTTCCCATATCCATCTATGACACTGTCTTCAACGGCATCTTTTCCCATCTCTTGTGTACCAATTTGTCAATTTTCTCCATGTCACTTTTCTCCATGTCCCTTGGTTATCGCGCATCATATAACCGGTCCATCTCCACTTTACACATAATTCCTGTTGGATAACTGTCGGTTTTCGCGCAGGAAAAGCTACTGTCGACTACAAACACTGGCACATTTTAAATATTTTCTTGAAGATCTCACTCAACATAGTCATCATTTCTGCCGAAAGACTGCTGGATACAGGACTGCCCTAGCGTCACCACATCAACCAGTCCTGTGCGTCTTTCATACATCGGAATTCCTTGACCTTAACCAGGTCATCGGTCTACAGAGGGAGGCATTAAAGCGCTGCGTATTCCGCCACGCGGTCGCAACTCCAGAACTTAACGGCCCCATTGACCATCCGTTCTTCGAGCATCTGAAGATCTATCAGGCGTGAAATATTTGCATCCGATCTAATGTTTTCGATAATTCAGGGCGAACAGTCTTCTTCAACGCATCGGTCTTCGTCGAGGCATCTCAAGGAAGACAAGGTCTTCTTCGTCACTCGTTTTATAAGTTTATATATTATTTTGTATTTATTTCGCTTGATCTACGTTTAAGCACAGACTTGTCAACTATCAACTGCCAAATGTAACCAGTGTAGCCAGATTCGACGAGCCCTAAGTCGCCGAAAAATTAGTTTTTCCATTTATAAAAAACTCAAGACGACCATTATTCACTAATACCACGAAACATTCTTCGAAACTTAAATGCATTAGCCACAATAATCATTATTGGTTCCACATAAAACATTTTTCTGCATTTGTTTATTTCCCTGTGTTGTTGCAACTGAAGTATAATGAAAAATAGTGAAAAAGGCATTTTATTTTCCAGTTATTTACATCATTCCTCAGATAATGTTGTATTAGATAGTCTCATTCCGAAATCGCCTAAAATCGCCTTATTTTTTTTGGAGGTAACCTAATTGGCGCCGCTCGTAAAAATTGGTCGCCCCGGCACCCTTCCAAGTAGCCTAAATGGCAAAAAGGCGCCCAATCTGGCTACACTGATGATGTAACGTTGACAACGGTTTGAGAATTCGAGAATGATCAAATGTGTTTTTCTCAGTTGTGAAACCCAATTGATCGTCAATGAAGGTTTTTTGTATGACATAAGGTATACTTTGGCATGACTTGACTACGTATACTCAAACCTTGCTCAGCATCGCAGAAAACTTAAAGTGGCAGATGATCAAGGGTGACAGATGCTTAAATCGAGATCAGCACGTACTTAGCGTCGAATACTTAATTCAGAAATCGGCCATTAATCACCATTGTACTGTACCCATATTTGCAAAGTAAAATATCTTTATCTTTATCACATCTTTATACAAATAGCTATTTTCGCATAATTACTCGTTGTTTATGTGTGTGTGTTGTGTCGTTGATAAATGTACCTAATGCAAGTCTAGCCTCATGTGATCTAACGCTGAAGTTCATTGGCAGATATTAGCAAACAAAAAAAGTTAAATTTTTCTCTTCAAAATTCGGAGGATACATCTGGTTTTGGTCAGCCAGCTCGCGAATATGTATCCTCCGACTGCACAGCATGATTTGCACCTTGTTTATGTTTTTTTAGTTCGCTTTTTAAGCAGTCGGGTTTTTTTTTTTTTTATTTTTTTTTTTCGATTTGTACTCTTTTAAACATTTAAGTGTTATATATTTTTGAAATCATCTCTTAAAATCCTTTATTTTACCCACACGATGGGTAGGGAAGAAAAAAAAAATTGGGCCCCACAATATGGTGCCCAAAATCCGCATTTTTTCTATTTTCCAATTCTAATGTAGCCAGTGACATTTGCAGGGTTAAGACAAATCGATTGACGTAAGAACCATCAAAATCGGCCAACGCGTTTGGCCTCTAGAACGCCACATATTATCAAACGTTATATAGATTGGCGATCAGCGTGTCGTACTAGATACATTTTAATTATGTAGCATGAAATAACAATGTGTCGGGGTTTTTTTTAAAATTTTACTTGACACTTCATTGTACACCAGAATAGACAAAAAATAAAAAACTTTAAAATAACTAAAAAACATACAACGGGCGGCCTTATCGCATAATTACAATATTACATAAACCTTGGCGACATTTTTTAAATTTTGTTATTGGTTTAATTTTTTTACGAATTACTTTACACAAACTTTTTGTAATTACCTCCGACGGGTTTGGAAGGAAAAATTGGGACCCCCACAATACTCGTATAGCACTCAAAATCCGTCGTTTTTCTTTTTAAATTTTATTGTAGCCAGTGACATTCGCAATGTTAAGACGAAGTGATTGACGTAAGTTAATCATCAAAACCGGCCTTGGCATGCATTTGGTCCCTAGAACACCACAAAGGAACAAACATACAAACATAGACTGATAAACACATTACCCTCCTTTGACTCGCGCAGTCGGGTAGAAAAAAACCGACTAAGTGCGGGTTGGACTCGCGGACGAAGGGTGCCGTACCATTATCGCAAAAACCGGCAAAAAAATCACATTTGTTGTATGGCAGCCCCACTTAAATATTTATTTTATTCTGTTTTCTGTTTTTGTTATAGCGGCGACAGAAATACATCATCTGTGAAAATTTCAACTGTCTAGCTATCACGGTTCATGAGATACAGCCTTGTTACAGACAGATTGATCGCGGCCCGCGGAGTCTTAGAAAAAAGGGGCCCGTATTTACCCTTTGGGTACGGAACCCTAAACACATATCGTGCAAAAACAGTTCAGTAGTGCCTCTCTGTAAAAATCTGACCGCGAAAACTGATATAAAGTGAACATGAAGTAAGATCATCCAATCAAGGTACTCGACCTTGATTGGATGACCTCACTTCATGTGCATGACTGCAACTTCAAGGTCACTACACCGTTTTTTTTGTGTTGAGAAAGTATCCATTGACTTCTCCCGCTCTGGGTGAAGCGGAAGGGCGTGTCAGACTTTTACTAAAAGTTTTCCGTTTACATAAAAGTGGTAAGTAAGTTAATACTTAATACATAGCTGTACTGATAGTCAGTAGTGCAGCTATCTGTCTGTCTATCTATCATCCGTCTGTCTGTCTGTCTGTCTATCCGTCTGTCACCAGGCTGTATCTCATGAATTGTGATAGCTAGACAGTTGAAATTTCAAATCACAGATGATGTCATTTCTGTTGCCGCTATAACAACAAATACTAAAATCAGAAAAAAAAGTCGAAGTCAAATATATTTATTCAATTAGGCCAATAAACGGCACTTTTGAACGTCACATAAATTAAAATTAAAAATTAAAAGTAATAAAAAAATAAATTAAAAGTAATAAAAAAAAAAAATAAGAAAAAAAAAAAAAAAAACTTTTTTAAAAACAAAATTGGTGTGTTTTTTTTTTTAATATTGAAGTGGGGCTCCCATACAACAAAACGTGATTAATTTGCCGTTTTTTGCGATAATGGTACGGAACCCTGCGTGCGTGAGTCTGACGCGCACTTGGCCAGTTTTTTTATCAACAGTAAATATGATGCTTCGATATGATGCTACTATCCAAATCTGAGCAAACTCGTGCCTTTCTTTCTCCCTGACCACGTTGACGATTGCGGAAGAGGAGGTTGCCTTTCGCGGTAAACGCGGAGCTATTCTTAGGTAAGGAAGTGGAAACTCATTTCCATATCTTCCTACTTTCCCTTTGGATCAAGCGTCGTCGTTGCCCAGTATCTTTTCTAATAACTAGTGATCTGGTCGGTTCTGATTGTACCATCATAATATATACGTATACTATATATATAATAATATTATAAAGCTGAAGAGTTTGTTTGTTTGAACGCACTAATCTCAGGAACTACTGGTTGGAATTGAAAAATATTTTTGTGTTGGATAGTCCATTTATCGAGAAAGGTTATAAGCTATATAACATCACGCTACGACCATTAGGAGCGGAGCATAAACGAAAAAAGGTGCAAAAAACGGGAAAAAAAAATTGAGAGCTTTCGTTGCGTGCGCTGCGTAAGCGGTTAAAGTTACGCAACATTCATGTATGTAGGGTAGGCAGGGTAGGTAGGTAGCCAGTTGACGGGAGGGACAGCTAGTAGTAGTATTACATAAACTAATTATGTACCTACAATATAGATAGATACTTGATCATTACAACAATATCTAGTCAAAATAAAACTGCAATTTGCTCGTATAACTTACAGTATCCAACTCATATATAATGTCTTAGGGGTACTTCGTTCCCCCCCGGTGGGCTCCCGCATTGTCGATGCGGGAGGGCTCAGTAACCGTGGCTTGGTCACCCACGGTGAAGCGAAGAGGAACCCGAGGAGGGGCCGCTCGTCAGGGCTTTTGCCGATAAGCCGACGACGTAGCGGCCAACATGTAGGTTGCGGTGCTGCCTTGGCGACATCGCAACTGAGGCGGGCCGCGATGTCGTATGGGGTCTCCCATACCCATACGATATCGCGGCTGAGGGTTGGAGGCCGCGGCGGGAGAGGAGTGCCGGTATTGCGGTGCGCCGCTCTCCCTAACCTTCCGCGGCCTAGACGGGGTCGCCACCGTCTGATGGCGGACGCGGTGGGGCCGCAGGGGAGGAGGAGTGCCGGTATAGTGTTGGCCGCTCTCCCTATCCCCTGCGGCCGAAAAATGGTAGGTGGCGGGGCCATTGACCCTGACCCGTCACAAGGGGAGCAAGGGTGCCATACACGGGGTCGTCTGGCACCTATGTGCTGGTTTGGTCCCTGGGGTGGTCACGGCGCACAATGTGTTCTGGTGCGCCGGTGATGAGGGGTACACCCCAGAGGAGGGTCCGGTGACGGACAGCCGCGGCGGGTTCGCGGTGAGTGCTAACGCGTACCCGTTCCCGCCATAAGCGGCACGGGAGGACACCGTGGAGTTTTAGTGGGTTACAGTCCCACATAAATGCTACCGCTATCTCCCCGTGGTAGCGCAGTATGCATGAGCATTTCTCCACGCTAAAAAAATAAAAAATGGGTCCTTCGTTGGGTCGCGGACAAATTTGAAAGACAGTTACCGCGGCCCTGGCGCAAGCAACTGAAGGAACACGGGTGGGTTTTAGTCAGTAAAAGTCTGACACGCCCTCCCGCTTCACCCAGAGCGGGAGAAGTTTTTTTTTTATGTTTCGGCTCCGCACGGTTTGTGCATTTAGCTAGTGTCACTTTTAAAATAGAAGTTCTAGTTTATTTAGATTTTAGTCCAATATCCTAGTTAGGCCCCAATAAAATGGCGGTAACTTTATTGGAAGCCTCCACGGAGTTTTGTCGACAACATGTACAAACTCATGTTCTACCGCTTTGTTTTACTTGCCCACAGAATAAAAAACCAGCCAAGTGCGAGTCGGACTCGCGCACGAAGGGTTCCGTACTTGGTAAATTTCGGTTTACGATTTATGACGTATTAAAAAAAAACTACCTAATAGATCTCGTTCAAACCAAATTTCGTTGAAAGTTTACATGGTAATGTACATAATATTTTTTTATCATTCTCTTATTTTAGAAGTTACAGGGGGAGGGACACACATTTCACCACTTTGGAAGTGTCTCTCGCGCAAACTATTCAGTTTAGAAAAAAAAAAATTTAGAAACCTCAATATCATTTTTGAAGACCTATTCATAGGTACACGTATGGGTTTGACGAAAAAAAAATTTTTTACTTTCAGTTTCAAGTATGGGAACCCCCAAAATTTATTGTGTTTTTTCTATTTTTGTGTGAATATCTTATTGCGGTTCACAGAATACAACTTCTACTTACCAAGTTTTAACAGCGTAGTTCTTATAGTTTCGGAAAAAGTGGCTGTAACATACGGACGGACAGACAGACATGACGAATCTATAAGGGTTCCGTATTTTGCCATTTGGCTACGGAACCCTAAAAACCACCATTATTACACTATTAATATTCAATTTAACACAATTTTAGGAAAATAAAACAGAGAATAGCAACATAGACGCCATCACGTTCCCGCCAAAACTCTCCGCGGGAGAAGTTATTGGATGACTTACTAACAAAAAAAAAAGCGATGCTTTGTTGAATTCGGTTCGGTTCAAGTAGTTAAAGCTCCAAATTCATATTTTTCATTCTAATATTGTAAAGGTGAAAGTACCTGTCTGTCTGTACCTGTCGTAAGTAACCTTAATGGATTCATATAAAACCTGTCACACGGGTAGATAATGGCCTTTTCATACCACCTGCTCTACAATGTCCAATTACATATCATGCAATCTCAACGTAAAGTTAAACCATTACCTCCCAAGGAAGTAAAGTTGAATGAAACTCCCAAAGGAGTAAAGTGTTTTGGATTTGGAACGTCAATATTGCGTAGAAACTCTTGAAAAACTCTAAATAAAAAAATGCACATATGACATTGTAAAGAGGTTTGTTCGAAAATAGAAAAAAATAGAGTGGAATTCCCTGCCGGAGTCTGTGTTTCCCGATAGCTACAATCTAGGAGTCTTTAAGTCAAGAGTGAATAGGTTACTTCTAGGCAAGCGTTCTTCACCGTCGACCACATCATACATAGTTACTCAATAAACATTGTTAGTGTTAATGACCGATTATAATGTTCCATGTTTGCACAATATTGTAACAATGGCAGGTTTGACACAGCCGCTAGCCGCCCCGCCGCCGCCGCCCAGAGACCGCGGCGGCCTTCAAACACGCTCCAAATACTACAAAAACTATTTCATAGGCATCGGAATTAACATGTCTAGATACGACCATATCTCGACATTTTTAATTAACTACGTTCCGGTAATTTTGTGTTTCAAAGTAATTTGTTTTCCGTATTATGATAGAGAGATGCTTATCCAAATATTTCGGTACTTAAAATGCCATAATTTTCGTTATAATAAGTTTCATAAAAATCATTTTTAAAACAAGCTTTTATGGTATTCTTTTCAGCAAACCCTTTCATTTGCTACCCATATCATGGCAGTGCACAAAAATAACTAGTCCGCCATCTTGGGACGTCCGCCATATTGGATTTGGAATGATGTTACTTACCTAACCATGCATTGTCATTCAAACTAAATGTGTATGCAAAACTTCATCTTAATCGGCGGAGTATAAAATGGTACTTTAAAATTCAGTTGCAAGATTTGACCCGAACATACTTACATACATACATACATTGCAAGTTAAATAAAAGCTTGTACTGTTCTCATCTCTGGGACGGATCTGCCAAATACCAGCTTGACGCACTAGAGTTGATCGAAAAGCGAGCCAAGAGGCTCATCGGCGATGAGGCGCTGGTCAAGTCAAAACTCCAGAGTCTTGAACATCGTCGCCGAGTTGCCAGCCTGTCGGTTTTTTATCGGTTGCATTTCGGAGAGTGTGCGACGGAATTGCACGATCTTATTCCACCTAGCCCGTTTCATCATCGGACTACCTATACGCACAAAAGGTTTTGGGAACACTTTTATTAAGCGTACAGCTAAGGAGTGGAATTCCCTGCCGGAGTCTGTGTTTCCCGACAGCTACAATCTGGGGGTCTTTAAGTCAAGAGTGAATAGGTTATTTCTAGGCAAGCGTGCTTCACCGTCGACCACATCATCGCTTACCATCAGGTGAGATAGTGGTCAAGCGCGATCCTATAAGATATTAAAAAAAAAACTTGTAAAATCTGGCACCACGCTCCCCGATTCGGACAAAGATAGGGACACGTTACTTATTGACGTTTTGTAACATGTAACTCTCACTTTTGCCCAATCCGCGAATGGTCAAATTGAATGACCGCTTCATTGAAGATCTCGAAGAGTTTGCGCAATGTTAATATCAAAGGATGGCCTTTACAAATTGTTGGTCAGTAACAATCAAAAAGGTGCCTAATTAGAAAGGTATATAATGAAAATGTCAAGGTGTATTACTATATAAAAATAACAATTATACTAGCGAGCAGTATTACCTATACTAAATAAAATTTAAACGGTTTTAAATAAACTCTAGTTTTAATTTATTTTGACAGCTACAACAAGTTGTACTTGTAAAACGGGTAACGGGTCCTTATACACTACAACTATTTGTGTCAAGTGATAAATTTTAATTTTGTCATAAAGATGTGACACGTACCTACGCATAAAGTTACCTACGTAAGTTCATGTTTTACTAGCACTTCGCCCGCGACTTCGTTCGCGTGATCCGAATTTTATCCTATAGATGACTTTTTAGTTCACCCCCTTAAAGGTTGAATTTCCAAAAATCCCTTCTTAGTGCTCCCCTACATCATAAAAAGAAGCCTTGTACAGTAACATTCTTCAAAAATCTTTAACACGCCCTGAATCGACTTTTAGGAGTAGTTTTGAAAAGCTAATAATGCAAACCTTTACTATTTACTTAGGTTAGTATTTATGCCAAGTTTCAAATATATAAGCCCAACAAATTTCCACCTTTTCACCTCCAGGGTAGAATTTACAAAAACCAATAAATACATGAATTATTTTTATCAATCAAAACCGTAAATCTTTAATTTCACGTGTCACACTTAAACCTTAAATTTCACACCAACTTTCAACCCCCTTTTATCCCCCTTACGGGTAGAATTTCCAAAAACCAATAAGTACAGAAATTCTTTTTATCAATCAAGAGCGTAAATGTAAAATTTCACGTGTCCAATTAACTAACTGTAGAAATGTCATACAAACTTTCAACTCCCCTTTGACCCCCTTAAGGGTGGAATCTACAAAAATCCTGTCTGTGCGCACTTACATCACTAGAGGAACCTCCCTGCCAAATTTTATTTTTATACGTCAAGCGGTTTTCGATATTTCGTGATGAGTGAGTGAGTGACCTTTCGCTTTTATATATTCTTTTAAGAAAGATTCGCACTCGAGCCCATCTTATTTAAATGTTTTTTTGGTATCTGAATTCATTATAAATTAATCGCAAGACCCCTTGAACTCCTTGAATTTATAAATTCTAGATAAATCATGTCACGGTGAAACCCATAAATAGTGCTCTACGAGAATTGTCGTTTATTATTGAAATAAAATAAACAGTAGCGTATTTATTTACCATTTGGCGAAGAGGGCCAAGGCCCGGGTATAAAAAATTTCGAGGCAGCTTCGCTCGCTCCTGCATCCTTAGTTGTACGTGGGACACTCAGAAAGTTTTGCGAAACTAAAAAAAATTGTTCTATACGTACATATATTTTTATTAAATCTTTTCAAAGTACTTTCCACCAGCCTCTATACAAAGATTCATGCGCCTAAACCAGTTTTCAAAACACTTTTTCCAGTCCGCCGCAGACACCTCGTTTACAGCCTGCTCGAACGCAGCCAGCGCATCTTCCGGCGACGAAAATTGTATCCCTTTGAGCTGATTTTTTATTTTTGGGAATAAAAAGAAGTCACACGGTGCTAGATCAGGGCTGTAAGGAGGGTGACCCAGGAGTTTGACTGGCGTGCTGTCCAGGAAGTCCCTCGTTTTGAGTGCGGTGTGCGCAGGTGCATTGTCGTGGTGGAGCAGTAGCCCGCGGAGCCCTGTGTTTGGTCGCTTGTTGCTTATAACAGAGAAAACTTCTGGCAAACATTTGGTAGTATACCATTCGGCATTAATGCTTCTTTGATCCCGTAAGGGAATTGATACCAAGTGGCCAGTCAAATTAAAAAAGCTAGCGATCAAAATCTTACCCCCGCTTCTAGATCGCTTCACTTTGGTAGGCGTTGGCTCATTTTGAAACACCCAAACAGTCGACTGGCGCTTGGTTTCTGGGTCGTATTGATAAATCCAGGACTCATCACCTGTAACGATGTCGTAAACACGCCGAGACGAGCCTGCTTCAAATTTGTTAAGCATATCACGGCACCATTCCACCCGGGCCTGCTTCTGAGCATCGGTGAGGTTGTGCGGCACCCAGCGTGATACTATCCTCCTCACGCGAAGATGGGGGGATGACGGTCGCCCTTTGACGGCTGTTACCGAAGAAAACGTGCTAGCAGTGAAAAATTTAATCCAAGACAATAGGCGAATTACATATCAGGAGATTCAACACATATTGAAGATGTTTGAAAGGGTACACTTCATGGGTGGCCCCATGGTCATCAGGTCAGGATATAATGATGGGATCCTGGAGAAATCGAGGGAACCCCTCAAATATATAGTGATTTTGGTATTTTTATCAACAATGCAATAATTTGTCCTAACACCAACACCAAAATTTGGTATACTTTTTACTTAGTAGCGCTTAGAAGTGACGTCCCAAGCTTCCTGCGTTCTTGAACTTTAATGCGCTTTAGCTTGTCAATTAATATAGACGGGGCCAATATTTTTTTTAATTATCCAACTCAGGGCTTCCCAATCTTTTTTATACTGTGACTCCTTTTACATAGTGTTTATTTTTTGCGACGCACTTGTACCTTAGTATTGATTATTAATGGTTTTTTCTAGTTGCTGGAAAAATTTTGTTTATAAGGAAAACAGAAGTCAATAGCCGGGTCCACACCGGACGATCCATAATGGATCGCCGATCCCGCGATCCGTGATCCAGACTCGTGGAGCGTAGATCCCGGGTCCACACCAGACGATCCACCGCGCTCAGATCGCGCGCGGCACGTCTCCACCGCCCGCACATTTGGATCGCGGTCTTGCCGCGCGCGATCTGAGCGCGGTGGATCGTCTGGTGTGGACCCGGCTAATGAGCTCGCTTTTCTGAGCATAACTTTACAAATCAGAGCAGAAGTTTTGATAAACTTACTCTCTTTTCATTTTCTCAGTTGTTATGTAACTTCATCATCATTTACAACTGCAAAATAGCCAGTTTCGCATAAGAAGGTGCGTCGCACCTTCTTTGCGTCACGCGACGACGTATCAAGCGGTACTAGCAATGGATAATCTTGGGATATATTACTCTAAAATTTAATAACATTGTATTTATCGAATAGTAACTTAGTATTAATCTAAGTTACTATTTATCAAGTAGTATTTTGTGGTTTCAGGCTCGTATTACCTACATATATATTTCTCATAGTTCCAACAGCTGTTCTTTCTCGTTTACGACGCCCGTGAGTGAGCACCACGAAGCCCCGGGGCGTCAAGACGCATAGTTTGGGAACCCCTGACCTAACTGATGGACTAAATATAATAATTATTTTTTACCCAGGTTTCATCCCTATTGGTACCTATTATTAATTGATATGGGGTTTAAGGTAACGCTGGTTAGCAAGCTTGACCACGAGGCTGACTTACTGTGAGGTTATTGTGGACACGGCCAGTTTGTTCACCGTCGTCCATTTGTGTTAAATTAATGCAATTGCTGAAAACCGACGGCGACGGTCAAATTATTATTATGTAGACGGGAGAAGGGTGGCCTATACATATCTACCTGTACCAGAAGATGGCAATTTGGTCACCTACAATACCTACCATGTTGTTTGTGTCCCACGAGGCTATGGCAGTCGAAAATTAAAGGATGTGTAGTACGTTTCTTTCTTATTGCAGGTGACCAAATTGCCATCTTCTGGTACAGGTAGATATGTATAGGCCACCCTTCTCCCGTCTACATAATAATAATTTGACCGTCGCCGTCGGTTTTCAGCAATTGCATTAATTTAACACAAATGGACGACGGTGAACAAACTGGCCGTGTCCACAATAACCTCACAGTAAGTCAGCCTCGTGGTCAAGCTTGCTAACCAGCGTTACCTTAAACCCCATATCAATTAATAATAGGTACCAATAGGGATGAAACCTGGGTAAAAAATAATTATTATATTTAGTCCATCAGTTAGGTCAGGGGTTCCCAAACTATGCGTCTTGACGCCCCGGGGCTTCGTGGTGCTCACTCACGGGCGTCGTAAACGAGAAAGAACAGCTGTTGGAACTATGAGAAATATATATGTAGGTAATACGAGCCTGAAACCACAAAATACTACTTGATAAATAGTAACTTAGATTAATACTAAGTTACTATTCGATAAATACAATGTAATTAAATTTTAGAGTAATATATCCCAAGATTATCCATTGCTAGTACCGCTTGATACGTCGTCGCGTGACGCAAAGAAGGTGCGACGCACCTTCTTATGCGAAACTGGCTATTTTGCAGTTGTAAATGATGATGAAGTTACATAACAACTGAGAAAATGAAAAGAGAGTAAGTTTATCAAAACTTCTGCTCTGATTTGTAAAGTTATGCTCAGAAAAGCGAGCTCATTAGCCGGGTCCACACCAGACGATCCACCGCGCTCAGATCGCGCGCGGCAAGACCGCGATCCAAATGTGCGGGCGGTGGAGACGTGCCGCGCGCGATCTGAGCGCGGTGGATCGTCTGGTGTGGACCCGGGATCTACGCTCCACGAGTCTGGATCACGGATCGCGGGATCGGCGATCCATTATGGATCGTCCGGTGTGGACCCGGCTATTGACTTCTGTTTTCCTTATAAACAAAATTTTTCCAGCAACTAGAAAAAACCATTAATAATCAATACTAAGGTACAAGTGCGTCGCAAAAAATAAACACTATGTAAAAGGAGTCACAGTATAAAAAAGATTGGGAAGCCCTGAGTTGGATAATTAAAAAAAATATTGGCCCCGTCTATATTAATTGACAAGCTAAAGCGCATTAAAGTTCAAGAACGCAGGAAGCTTGGGACGTCACTTCTAAGCGCTACTAAGTAAAAAGTATACCAAATTTTGGTGTTGGTGTTAGGACAATAAATAATTAAGTTATCGATTAGACCACATCATCGCTTACCGAGCAAGAAAGTGGACCTACCGACACTTAAATAAAAATAAGAAACCTAAAAATTCGAAAATATAAAAATTTGAAAAATTAATATGGAACAATAACGTTAAAATAAAATAATAAAATCGTGGATTTGGATTTTGGCGCTGACACGCTGGATGTCACGCGAAATTTCATTCCAATTTTAGCATTATGTGACAAAAGCAAAAATGTATGTCCAATATATTTGGTAATCTAACTGACGAACTAAATAGGTTTTTGTCATCATCCATATTGATATTTCATAGAGTAATCTCTAACCTACTTTAAGTAATTCAGTAATTGTCTATAAGTGAAATATAGCAACACATGCTAGGTATTACAACAGTTTATTGATCAATTACATCACACTAGGCCAATGTAATGTAACAATATAGAATTGCATGCAATGTTGTTAGCAGGCGTTACATCGGTTACCTATTGCAACTTGTCAAGATTGTTTACTTGTTATAGGACCATCCAGGAGAAATTCATGTTAAAACTTGATGTTCAGCTCATGTTTTACTTTTAAAAGCCTAAAGCCTCCTCCTAGCTATGGGCACGGGGTCTGAGCGCTTAGAAAGAAAATTTGGTTCAAATAAATCTCAGTAGATGGCGTGTTATGCAAAAATCTTTTATTGATTGTGAGTAAAATTAACATTTTCTGGTATTGAACATAAATATTGTATGTTCTTGTTTAATCAACTCTCCTAAGCACAAAATTAAGGAATATTGGGCTCTACATTTCAAAAATTATTTGAACGGATCATTTAAAATTGATGCCAATAGATGGCGTGGTTTTAAATTTCTGAGGCATGCCACTAAATTGTTTAAATTTGCATTTAAGACATTTTGGTGCAAATAAACTGTAAAAACGTGCAATAAAATACTATAAAACAAACCATCACAGTACTTAAAGAAAAAAATATTCACGAACCGAGTAAACCCTTTTACTTGCAAGTTGCTGCTAACACCATCTATCTATCGCCGTGGAACGGAACCGAACACGATTGATGGACAAAAATAATCGGTTTAATTAGACGAAAAACGCTAGTTACGTCGGCACGCTCTTTGTATGGGATGAGGCATCTGTATGCTAGTATTATATTATCTGTGCTATGGTTATTAAATAAGTGAACATAAAAACGACACATAGAAAACACTTTACCTACCCCTTTTTACTCCCTGACGGAAAAAAGAGGGGTGTTTGTTTGATGTGTGTACCTGTGTATTTGTGTATATGTCTGTGGCATCATAGCTCCTAAACGGATGAATCGATTTTGATTTACTTTTTTTTGTTTGAAAGGTGACTTTATCGAGAGTGTTCTTAGCTATGTTTGATGAAAATCGGTTCCGCCTTTAAAAAGTTATGGGCGTGTTACTGTTTGAATGTCGTCTTAATTACGCGTTTAATATAGATTGTCGATTGAAGCATGTCTACTACTAGATAAATTATGTAGCATGAAATAAAAACATGTCGGAGAGTTTTTTTAAAGTGTGAGATTCGGCATGTTACACAGTTGGAGTGCAGAAAGCTTATTTTTTTCGCTTATTCGACTAGCTTTTGCTAGCGGCTTTACCTGCGTAAAGGTCGAAAATTATTTCAAAGTTGCCTACTGCCCGGTAGGTTAAAATGCCTGCGTTTATAATAATAAAGTAGGACGTTGGGATTGCGATTTTTACCACTGGGTGGCTACTCGTTCTGGAAACAAAACATTATTACAGCAGAAAGCAAGCATTACCTTCATAGAGTTGAGGCTTGTGGCGGCATTGGCTACGACATCTCCGAGCGTGGCAGGCGGCAGTGCGTCGCTGCGCAGCACGAGTGCGCAAGCGCACAGTACCACGCCGCGCCACCAGCGCACGCGCATCTTCACGGTCACTGCCCGTCCGACTCACTCAACACTCCAAACTTATCACCGACACTTGACACTGACAGTCCACTGCCTATCGAGGCATCACTTTGTATTAATTGAAATTTTATACAACTTTCTTGTAATCACTATTTTGGATTAGTCTTCTAGACGGGCACAAATCCACTGCTTCCAGTACGTTGTCCAATCACACCATCTAATAATAATAAATAGATATGGTTAATGGCTATCAAAGTTCAAATATTTCTAATACATCTACACCACAGATATAAATCTAACTAGATGACGCGATTGTATGTACTTCGCGTGCCAACAAGTAAAATTTCAAAATTTAAAAAAACCCCCGACACATTTATCTTGCGAAAACACCCCGATTCAAACATTAAAACGCCCATAACTTGTGAATGGCTGAACCGATTTTATTCAAACATAGCTAACAACACTCTCGACAAAATTACCTTTCAAACAAAAAAAAACTAAATCAAAATCGGTTCATCCGTTTAGGCGCTATGATGCCACAGACAGATACACAGATATACAGACACACAGATACACAGCAACACACGTGAAACTTATAACACCCCTCTTTTTCCGGCGGGGGTTAAAAAACAGAGTAAAGTTACGATCAATGATCGTAATCTGAGCTTTCATTTAGCATTATCGCCACCGAGAATCCACCGAAATCTAGAAAAATACCTTTTTATGCCGTATTGAGCTGTAAAGAATGTATAGAAAAACTTGGCCGAGGCATTGGAAATGTTTTCTTTCATTGATAAGTAAAGGAGATTGCCCATACACAGACCCCTTATGAGGTATTGTGTCTGCGATTTCAATATTATACAAAAATAGGATTTATATTTTGTGTTATTTTCCATCTGTGTCCTTTAATTTAAATGTACAGACAACAACAGATCAGGTTCCTTCACTTCGACATTTGTATGCACCTTATTGCATTGTAATAAGGGTTCATTTCAAGAACAGAAACATCGTTATATCTCGTGAACCCCGCAAAATAAATAAAAAATGTATTCTAATTATGAATATAACATGTTTTTTCTACAATATACAACCAAATTCAACAAGATACAACTATTTTTTCAAAGGGGCCCAAGTTCCCTTACACAAAATGGGCATTCCCCTTTGTTTTTAAATTGTTTGTGAACAATAGCACGGTTGGTTTTCATACAGGTGGAGGGACTTGCGTTATCTAGTTAGATTTATGTCTGTGATCTACACTAATACTGTTAAGTGGTAGTTTGTATTTAGGAGGTATTTCCAGGGCCTTATTTACCCCTAATCAGGCTACAGCCTGGGGCGCGAGGATCTAGGAGACGCCAAGCTTGCCTTTGCAAGCATGACTTATTTACAGAATACAATTTAATTTTCAAATTCACGCGTATATTACTAAAGCACATTATTACATTGTAAGTTTTGCCGGACACGGTTTCTCGTACCTACGTATTCCTGTATATCTAGCTTATAACACTAGTTCAATTAATTTACCACGTTCTACCTCAGTCAGCCTCAGGCGCAGTCACGCAGTAGCGTACCTATGTTATCCGTAGGTCAAGAGAGCCATGACAGGAGACAGCTAAGGGTGCCCCAATCTAACCCTATCCGCCTAGCATATTTTTTGAGACAAGCACTACTCTCCTGCCACCCCATCTTCTTGTCCGTCTAAAGAAAACTTTATCTATCCGAAACAGTTCGCTTCGCAATTCTTTTTGGCATGAGTCGACACAGTAACTCCTATGAATACAAAATGTAGAAGTAGCGTAAGGATACATTTATTAGATGAACGTAATAAAAAATAACCTATTCGAGGTTAAGTACCTATTCGATCTTTGTATGCACCTCTAGTCGCTCGGTGAGCATCGCGGAATGAGAGTGTAAGAGAATTTCGCCTACCTTCCTTACTCTTCCTTACTCGTAAAAGATAAGAACGAACGGAAAATTACTGTATTGTCTTTGACTAAAATGTTATGTTTGTGTTGCGTGTGTATGAATGCGGCGGCCGCGGCGGCCATCGTTTGTCACTCGTTACTCACTTTCAAATGTGAGTTCTTTTGTGTTTTGTGTGTCGTGTCATCTTCTAATATTTTTAGAAGATTGCTATTTCGGTTTTTGATATTTTCAAATTTCACCTATTTAAAAGCAATAAAGTTTTTGTTTTTATTAAGATTCTCTAAATTAAGATAATTTACATTTTGTATAAAAATTACTACTCCTACTTGAGCCAGACTGAACTAAATACATTACTATTTTAAAACCGAAAATCTCTGAAAATTGGTTCGCTATCATCACCATGGTGGACATCCCACCCATACGTACTAAACCTTTTGAGAATACTTTTATTATGCGTACAGCTAAGGAGTGGAATTCTCTGCCCGAGTCTGTGTTTCCCGATAGCTACAATCTAGGGGCTTTTAAGTCAAGAGTGAATGGGTTTTTTCTTGGATAGCGCGCATCACCGTCGACCACATCATCGCTTAACATCAGATGAGATAGTGGTCAAGCGCGAGCATATAGATTATAAAAAAAGAGTTTTTTCCCCTAATAGTATTTTATATTTTCGTTTTTTGTACAATAGGAACTTCTCCTGTATTAAAAGCATATGGATATTTCCCATAACTACTCCTACGATTTCAAAAATTCTATCCCTGTTTGAAATTTCTAACAGAGAAAAATTTTTTGGCAAGCGCTGAATATCATAATGGGATATCACTTTTTACCCATATGCTACGAGAGTGAAGCCGTGGGTTAAAGTTATGCATACAAGTTGGAAGAACAGTCAGTTTAAGTTTTATAATTAAGTTCGATACAAGTATCTAATTCGAACAATTAAAATCAATCTGCTTAGCCTTTTCCCAACCACACTGGGTCGGCTTCCAGTCTAACCGGATTCAGCTGAGTACCAGTGTTTTACATGGAGCGACTGCCTATCTGACCTCTTCAACCCAGTAACTGGGTAACACGGTACCCCTTGGCTAGACTGGTGTCAGATCTCAAGCTTCTGACTACTCGTAACGACTGTCAAAGATCGTCAAATGACAGCCGGGACCAACGGCTCAACGTGCTTTCCGAGGCACGGAGGAAACCCGTATGTTGATTGTCACCCATCCACGGACCGACCTCGTCAAGCGTTGCTTAACCTTGATGATCGACTAGTGTGGCTGTTATTATTTAGCCACGAGCTAAGTAATTCGATCAATATTTATCTTAATTGTACCAACACAACTATGTCAGATTAAGTGACTTTTATCTCTCGAGAACAACCATTACAAACAATGGCTGATCTTGACTTCCTGAGACTATTAAATGCTCATTACACCAGTTCAATTAAAGTGCATTTACCAAAACAATGCTTAAGAAATTATAATAATTTGCCGCTTCATCAGTTGCAGCTGAGGTAACTTTTGACCAATTACTGACTGATCAGTTCTATCGATGTCGACAGAGAAGAGAACGAAATAAATCTTGCAAGCATTTGATTTATTAATAAAGCAAGACATAATTAGCCAACAACGTTTCCACAGGCCTCCTCTATGAGAATAGACTGCAATCCACCACGAGGACCTAGTGCGAGTGGATTTCACATGTCATCGATTGGTTCTAAATGTATATATGTTTCAAGGCCCCCGAGGATGTCTACGACACATTCGCTGTTCATTCTTAAACTTAAATACATAAATGTGAGGTAGATACGTCAGCGACTCTCAATCACACTATTCTTCTATATATATAGATTAGAACGCAATTTCAAATAATTTTCTAGGCCCCCGAGGATGTCTACGACACATTCGCTGTTCATTCTTAATCTTTCATTCTTCGATGTACTTCATTCCTATTCACTCGTTCTATATCATTCATACAACTCTGTACGTTGCTCGTTTTAAAAATTATAAAAAAAGATTAAAAGTATGTATAGAAAGTAAAAAAAATAAAGTATGTATTGTATGTATGTATGTATGTGTGTGTATGACTAGATGTATGAATGTGTGTGAAGCAAAAGAAGTATGTAAGGATCGTAGCAGGTGGCGTTCTGTAGTTTCTGCCTACCCCCATGGGAAAAAGGCGTGAGTTTATGTATGTATGTATGTATGTAAAAAAAGATTGTAAGGTCTATATTAAACCTGCTTATTTCTACAATATTCTTTGTTTAATTTATCATAAACAAAGACATATGCCGGTTTTCTCGCGATGCCTTCCTTCATTTTAAGAGTAGTTTTGATGAAATAATTTACACAAATTAATAAATTACCTGGGTTCGAACCCGCGACTCGTAAGCCGCGGCTGTTAGGTTCCACTGGGCTACCAGTGCTACCTCTGCACTTATTTATATCAGTAAATAAGTGCTGCTGACTGATAATACCGATTCTAAAGCGAATTACGATGCATTTCTTAGCTATCAATACAGCCCCCCGGTGGGTTCCCGCTTTGTCGTTGCGGGGGGGCTCAGTAACCGTGGCTTGGTCACCAACGGTGAAGCGAAGAGGAACCCGAGGAGGGGCCGCTCGTCAGGGCGCCTGCCGATAAGCCCACAACGTAGCGGCCAACATGTAGGTTGCGGTGCTGCCTAGGCGACATCGCAACTGAGGCGGGCCGCGATGTCGTATGGGGTCTCCCATACCCATACGATATCGCGGCTGAGGGTTGGAGGCCGCGGCAGGAGAGGAGTGCCGGTATTGCGGTGCGCCGCTCTCCCTACCTTCCACGGCCTAGACGGGGTCGCCACCGACTGATGGCGGACGCGGTGGGGCCGCAGGGGAAGAGGAGTGCCGGTATAGCGTTGGCCGCTCTCCCTATCCCCTGCGGCCGAAAAATGGTAGGTGGCGGGGCCATTGACCCTGACCCGTCACAAGGGGATCAAGGGTGCCATACACGGGGTTGTCTGGCACCCATGTGCTAGTTTGGTCCCTGGGGTGGCACGGCGCACAGTGTGTACTGGTGCGCCGTTGATGGAGGGTACTCCCCAGAGGAGGGTCCGGTGACGGACAGCCGCGGCGGGTTCGCGGTGAGTGCTAACGCGTACCCGTGTTCCCACCATAAGCGGCACAGGAGGACACCGTGGAGTTTAAGTGGGTTAGAGTCCCACATAACTGCGCTATCTCCCCGTGGTAGAGCAGTATGCATGAGCATTTCCCCACGCAAAAAAAAAGAAAAAAAAAAAGGTATCAATACAGAAAAAAGATATTAACTTTAAAACTTTCGCGTTTCATAATTGAAAAACAATATATATACGGGAATTTAACGCGATGATTTCGATTGTTTATTTACCTATTTCGCCCGAAGTTTCGGCCGGTAGTCTATCGAAATCATTGCGTTAAATTCCCGTGATACATTGTTTTTCAGGAAAAAGATAGATTTTATGCCACAAACAGTCTTAAAATCTGCTGCTCCCTAAACTTGTCTAGTAGTGCTATTCTTCTACGCTGAAAGCTGTAGCCTTAGAATGAGAATATCACAACAGTTGAGCGAACATTAATAGTACTGAATTTATACTATATATTAAAACTAGCTTCTGGCAGCGGCTTCACCCGGGTGAAAGTCGAAAATTATCTCAAAGGAACATATTCCCTCGATAAAAAGTACCCTATATGTTTTTTTTTTTTTTTTTTTTTTTTTTTATTACCTATAGGCTCGCGCTTGACCACAATCTCACCTGATGGTAAGCGATGATGTGGTCGACGGTGAAACACGCTTGCCTAGAAATAACCTATTCACTCTTGACTTAAAGACCCCTAGATTGTAGCTATCGGGAAACACAGACTCCGGCAGGGAATTCCACTCCTTAGCTGTACGCATAATAAAAGTGTTCCCAAAACGTTTTGTGCGTATGGGTGGGATGTCTACCATGTATCGATGGCGCATCGCCGTACGTCTGGTAGTCCGATGATGGAACGGGCTAGGTGGAATTATATCGTGCAATTCCATCGCACACTCCCCGAAATGTAACCGATAAAAAACCGACAGGCTGGCAACTCGGCGACGATGTTCAAGACTCTGGCTCTCTAGCTTTGACTTGACCAGCGCCTCATCGCCGATGAGCCTCTTGGCTCGCTTTTCGATCGACTCTAGTGCGTCAAGCTGGTATTTGGCTGATCCGTCCCAGAGATGAGAACAGTACTCCATGCATGATCGAACTTGCGCTTGATACAAGTTGAGGAGCTGTTCTGGCGTGAAGTACCGTCTCACCTTTGAAAGGATCCCCTGATGTTATTCCAGACTATAATCTATCTCCGCATCCAGATCCGTCCAGCCGTTTGATCGTGAAGAAGTAACAAATTTACAAACACACACACACTGAAAAACCTTCGCCTTTATAATATTAGTGTGATATGCAATCTATAATATAAAAATGAATCGCAAAATGTGTTGGTAAGCGCATAACTCAACAACGCCAGGACCAATTTGAACAATTCTTTTTTTTAAATGTTCGTTGAAGTTCAAAGATGGTTTTTACGTTTTTTTTTTGTAGCTTAGGGTAGGGTAGTGTAGGGTAGGGTAGGGTAGGGTAGGGTAGGGTAGGGTAGGGTAGGGTAGGGTAGGGTAGTGTAGTGTAGGGTAGGGTAGGGTAGGGTAGGGTAGTGTAGGGTAGGGTAGTGTAGGGTAGGGTAGAGTAGGGTAGGGTAGTGTAGGATAGGGTAGTGTAGCGTAGGGTAGGGTAGTGTAGGATAGGGTAGTGTAGCGTAGGGTAGTGTAGGGTAGGGTAGTGTAGGGTAGGGTAGGGTAGGGTAGTGTAGTGTAGGGTAGGGTAGTGTAGTGTAGGGTAGGGTAGGGTAGTGTAGGGTAGGGTAGGGTAGTGTAGTGTAGTGTAGGGTAGGGTAGTGTAGTGTAGGGTAGGGTAGGGTAGTGCAGGGTAGGGTAGGGTAGGGTAGAGTAGGGTAGGGTAGTGTAGGATAGGGTAGTGTAGCGTAGGGTAGAGTAGGGTAGGGTAGTGTAGGATAGGGTAGTGTAGCGTAGGGTAGGGAAGGTAGTGTAAGGTAGGATAGATAAATGTTTGGCGTTTTTATGGCAAAACAAAGTTTGCCGGGTCAGCTAGTAATAATATATAAATATATAGTGTGAAGTGTGATTAAGTGTGATTATAAAGAGGTAAAGTTTGTTTGTAGGAAGTAACTTCTGGAAGTACTGAACCGATTTTGAAAATTCACCAGTAGAAAGCCACATTATTCCTGAGTGTCATATGCTACTTTTAATCGCGAAAAAAATACGGGTCCTGCGGGGTGGGCTACGGGGACGAAGCCACGGGAAAACAGCTAGTAGCTGATATTATTTTTTTATTTGTGTGCCATCTGCATCTCTAATGCGAGCTGCATGCTCCACTACCTGCGGTATCGAGTCACGACACTCGTGAGTGGTGACTCAGGCCCCGTTTGCAGCCATGAAGGTATAGATAAAGATGGAGACCACTTCGAATACCTACTTGAAGCAAAACCTATGTATCACTATATCGCTCTCTGTGGGCAGACCCTCTCTGTCTAAGTAGGGTACTATAGTAAACACTAGAAAGAGAGGTCGGCCCACAGAAAGACGTAGGTATTTGTCTCAAGATTTTGTTCCAAGTGTGGCCTCCATCTTTACCTATAACTTCATGTTTGCAGCCGAGGAGTTACCGAGCCGAGCGCGACGCTCTCGATATTATTCAACATGCACTTTCACTCAGCCTACGTTTGAACCATGCACGGACTAATGGTGACAGCGGTACCCCGAGCAAAACGCCGCGCAAGCCGTTTTTTGTGCTGTTTTTAGGAGCTATTATCTACTCGTTATTTAAAAAGAAATACCAATTAATAAAAATACATTAAAATTCTACATAATATTGATTCTAAAATGGTAGATTTAGTTTTTTTTTAAATGTTGTATATATTTCACTAATCTCCTTCCAAAAAAACATGACAACGATTTTATTCTAAAATCTGGGCGTATTCACTACTGTAATTCATGCGCCACCAGTGCCGCTAGACCAATAGGAATGCTCATATCTCATGCCGATTTTTTGGTCAGGGTACCGTCTTAATAACAAGCAAAGCCGGTAATATAACTTCGAACTGTATGTTTTACTTGGTAAGAAAATCCCTATCAAAGCTAAGCTTGGCTTGGTGACCTATTTTGTATATGTATGTTTTTGTTTGCAATAAAGAATAGTTGCAAGATTTTCGACCTGGCAGAATGTGCATCGTTATGGAGATATGATTAATAAATACAACTATCTAATACAACGATGTAACTAGCACACACTATCACAAAAAAAATATTTAATCAAAGAATATATTATTATTCGCCTTAGAAAAGACATCAACGACATCGAGTGCCAACAATTATGTTTTTAGTTTTAGGGTTCCGTAGCCAAAAGGCAAAAAAAAACACAATAAATTTGTAATTAACTTATTAGTTACTTACTTATTAGTTTGGAAATAAAGAACACAGCTCATCCTGCCTAAAGAATTATACTTAACTAGCTGACCCGGCGAACTTCGTACCGCTTTATCAAATTTGGTTTCAAACCATTTAGGAACTCATTGAAATATATATACAAAATTTCATCCAAATCGGTCCAACCGTTTAGGAGGAGTTAGGTGACAAACACTCGTACAGAAGAATTGTATATATTACTAGCTGTTCCCCGTGGCTTCGCTCCCGTGGACCACCTCACAGGACCCGTTTTCGGGATTAAAAAATACCCAATGTCACTTAGGAATAGTGTAACTTCCTATTGATGAATGAATTTTTAAAATCGGTCCAGTAGTTTCGGAGCCTATTCGGCACAAACAAACAAAAAAATCTTCTTCTTCGCGCACGAAGGGTTCCGTACCATTATCGCAAAAAACGGCAAAAAGTGTTTTTTTTTGCCGTTTTCTTGTTTTGCCGTTTTGTTGTAAGGGAGCCCCACTTAAATATTTATTTTATTCTGTTTTTAGTATTTGTTGTTATAGTGGCAACAGAAATACATCATCTGTGAAAATTTCAACTCTCTAGCTATAACGGTTCATGAGATACAGCCTGGTGACAGACAGACGGACCGCGGAGTTTTTACCCTTTGGGTACCGAACCCTAAAAACATACAAGTAGATACCTCATCTAAAATAATTACTTACGTACTTAATTAACTCTCAACTCAACAAGGCATTAAAGCATATACATAAGATAGAACCCCGGAACAGTTACACAACGTCTAACAGTATTTACCGAGTTATTTCAGAAGCAGTTACGTAACCAGAGAATCTATCTATCTGCCTAGCCTTTTCCCCACTATGTTGGGGTCGGCTTCCAGTCTAACCGGATTCAGCTGAGTACCAGTGTTTTACATGGAGCTACTGCCTATCTGACCTCCACAACCCAGTAACAGGGTAACAGCGGTACCCCTTGGCTAGACTGGTGTCAGATCTCAAGCTTCTGACTACTCGTAACGACTGTCAAAGATCTTCAAATGACAGCAGAGACCAACGGCTTAACGTGCTTTCCGAGGCACGGAGGAAACTCGGTATGTTTAAAATGGTCACCCATCCACGGACCGACCTCGTCAAGCGTTGCTTTACCTTGAAGATCGACCAGTGCGGCTGTTATTATTTAACCACGAGCTCCCAGATAATAACTACCCTAAATGTAGGAAATAGACAGTTTTGCTAGTGAAGGGACTATCGACTACTTAGATCGCAGACCGGCAGCCTTATTGCGTAATTAATTCGGCAAGGCAAAGGGCAAAGAATATGAACAATCGACCAATCACGAACGCCACATCGCGTCTTTCATCTCGGCATGTGATTGGTCGATTGTTCATATACTCTTTGCCCTTTTCCTTGCCAAATTCATTACGTAATAAGGCTGCTGGTTGGAGATAGTACAATAAATCTTTCAAATGACATAATCTCTTCTTTTTCTTTTGTTACAAATTTCTCAAAGGGTTCTTTTATTTTATCTTATTAAGATAAAATTCAGTTTGGCATATTTTCTATATCAAAATCTATCCAACAGCAATATTTAAAGTCAACTGTCAGTTGAAAAATCAGCCTTAAAGCTTTTTAGTTTGGTTTTGTAAGCTCTAGACTCACATAAATCTAGATAAGTTTTAAGAGGAAATATGGGCAGAGAGCGCCGACTGAATGTCCTAAGTAAAAAGTCATAATTCGAGGTTTGGCTCTCGTCTATGCTCCTCCTCCAATATTGGACCAATTTAAAAGATATTCCATAAACTGGTAAAGTAAGATAGATACTTTGTCTCTATGTTTTCTTTTTTTCATTAATATTTTTCAAATTTGTACACTAAGCCTCTGTTGACAGCGCAATTTTAAGCATTTTTTGAGGGTTAAAGATAATGTATCATCAAAAAGGAAAACCCATATGTTTTAACATAGAATATATCTTTCATTTTCAATTTATGGAATATCTTTTAAATTGGTTCAATATTGGAGGAGAAAATAGACAAGAGCCAAACCTCGAATTATGACTTTTTACTTAGAAAATTCAGTCGGCACTCTCTGCCCCCCGTTTGCTCTTAAGCTATGGTCTTCTATTATCATACTCATAAATCGGGTGCGTCTGCGTCGACGTGCGTGTTAGTCGCTAGTTCGTTCCGCAGTCGAGAGTTCGAGACCTAGCTTCCCTGAGATAAGCACGTAACAGTATGATGGTACATAACACCTCCCACACTATCTGACGTGATCACTTTGTAGACAATAACGATGCGCTTCAGATATTGTGATACAATCGTAATTATATGACATGCAACGTAAAAGAAGACACGGTGTGTTGTGTAAATTAGTTATATCTCTGGGACGGATCTGCCAAATACCAGCTTGATGCACTAGAGTCGATCGAAAAGCGGGCAAAGAGGTTACGAAACTCGTCCGAAAGTACTCCGAAACTTCCGAGTGAAAGAAACAAGGTTTAAGTTACATTTATGTTACGGACGGGTAAAAACACATCGGGAATATGTACAACTGTCAAATTGTGTTTACATTCATCCTTAAGAGGGGACTCTAGTGAGACTTTCTCCATACAAACACATTCTGCTGTTTTCTTCGTGGATAATGCCTCTAGAGCAATGATTTTTTTCCATAAAATCTAGGTCTAATTAATACGTGCCTGTATCATTTCCTTTTTTCCAAAACATAATCACAAAAAGAAATATGACAATCCAAAAATCCGAAAAAAAATGCCCGTTTTTACCGCCATGTTCAGAAGACTTTCAGACAAAATTTATAAGTTTTTAACAAAAAAGGAAATGATAGGAGCATAGATATACTTTTCCTCTAAATTTTGATATAAGATTTTTTTAGATCAGACCAGTTTTCATGAAGAAAACAGGAGAATACGAAACGTCTTTTAGTCAAAGTTTTTGTAGGTAAAATCAGCCTGAGTTGTCCCTTTCGCACTTTACGGGGTGAGGTTGGAGGTGACGCGACGGCAATAGTTTCTTCAAATACCTATTTTTCAAATTCCTGTTGACTAGAGTCCGTTCTTAATTCGTACCCCGAACTAATCATCCATCCGTAGGTGATACGGAGTAAGAAACGTCCGTAACGAAGGTCGAAACTACGGACTTCGTGCTTAGGGAGTAGACCCTCAGGATCGTACTGGCATCTTTTGGGCTCGCTCTTGGCAGGCGAGATCTTGGTCAATAGCGGACATAAATATAATAAATAAACCTTCTGTAAAGTAGACCTCCTGCTTTGAAAGCTGACTCATTGCAGGTGATAAGAAACACAGATGAGGACATAAAGTTAGGACATAGATAAGGACTTAGTGTTAGGTGTAGCTTTGTCAATTAAAGCAAATTATTTTATTTTTACTACTTTCGAGAGCAGTAGTGGCCCAGTGGTATTGGTTGGTATTGGTGGTGTCTATTGGTATTGGGTCGTGGGTTCGAACCCCGGCAGGCGCTTTACTTTGTGTAAATTATTGCATCACCACTTCTCTCAAAAACGGTGAAGGAAAACATCGTGAAGAAACCGACATGTCCAAGAAACAAAAAAATCGAAGATATGTGATAGCCACCAACGAGGAGGCCTGTGTCCCAGCAGTGGGAACATTAATAGGCTGATGAAGATGACGGTGTTGATTTTATTTTCAATGTTATCATCGCTCCTGACCTAAATAATACTTATTTATTTAAATGAACACAATTCTAAAAAAAAATACCTAAAAGTTTTTTTTTCATAAAAAAAAATCCCCGACTGCTTAAATAGCGAAATACATATAAAGACGTAAACAAGAAGAAAATCATGCTGTGCAGTCGGAGGATACATTTGGTTTTGGACAGCCAGCTCGCGCATACTCGTAGGTATGTATCCTCCGACTGCACAGCATGATTTTCATCTTGTTTACGTCTTTTTAGTTCGCTATTTAAGCAGTCGGGTTTTTTACCCGACTGCCGAAGGAGGGTAATGTGTTTATCAGTCTATGTATGTATGTATGTATGTTTGTTCCTATGTGGCGTTCCAGAGACCAAACGCGTTGGCCGATTTTGATAGGCTACATTAAAATTGGATAATAGAAAAATGGCGGCTTTTGGGTGCCATATTGTGGGGGCCTAAATTTTTTTTTCTTCCAAATCCATCGTGTGGGGTATCCAAATAAAGGGCTTTAAGAGGTGATTTCAAAAATATATAACACTTATATGTTTAAATTATCTAATTCGAAAAAAAACGAACTAAAAAGTTATAAATAAAAAAACTTAATTCAAAAAATCAAAAAACCCGACTGCTTCAAAAGCGAACTAAAAAGTCGTAAACAAGGAAAAAATCATGCTGTGCAGGAGGAGGATACATCTGGTTTTGGTCAGCCAGCTCGCGCGTATGTATCCTCCGACTGCACAGCATGATTTTTTCCTTGTTTACGACTTTTTAGTTCGCTTTTGAAGCAGTCGGGTTTTTTGATTTTTTGAATTAAGTTTTTGTTTTGTTATTTTGAAATAATGTTTAAGCAAGTTTTCGCTATCACATCACAACAAGGTTCAATTCGTCGCTCCGTACATATTTCGACCTATAGTTAGATATTACAAGTACAGTAGTCCGCAGTTCAGTGGTAACACTTTGACCTTCAGCTGGCCTCGCTTATTACTGCGTAACTGATTGGTTTTGTCACTAATATGTGGCCTACTGTACAACTAAAAGAAGGTTTGTGCTGATTTAGGTACCTACTTCAAAAGTTGCATTTAGCACTAGAGCATATACAGGGTAACCAAAAAGTCGTAGATCAAAAGCAACTAGGGGTTAGTAGAGCCATCAGCTGCAAAACAATTGTTCTACGGGAGGTCCTTAAGATCAACCTCTGCAGAGTTATAATTGATTTTGCCTTTTTATGAGAAAACTTTTAACTTTGTCTTTTTTTACTAATTCTTATTAAAATTCGAAAATATCTACATCCTGTATCTTTTTTTATATTTTTCACTAGATTGGTACTAATGAGTACTTGCGTTAGACAGGCTTTTTATGGTTGTTTAATGAGTGTGTTGAAGATAATTTAATTTAAAAAACTTAATTCCAAAAATCAAAATCCCGACTGCTTTAAAAGCGAACTAAAAAGTCGTAAACAAGCAAAAAATCATGCTGTGCAGTAGGAGGATACATATTCGCGGGCTGGCTGACCAAAATCTGGTGTATCCTCCGCCTGCCATATAGGAACAAACATACATACATACATACTTACATACATACATAGACTGATAAACACATTACCCTCCTTCGGCAGTCGGGTAAAAGAACCAAATGTTTTAATCATAACTCTTTATGTACTTCTTCCACAGTGGGGACTGTGGAAAAAAATACTCTACCGAAAAGTGACCATGTATTACAAGTTTTTGCGCATTTAATAGGGGTTCTAAAAGTTCTAAGAAGATATTACACATAGCTATGCGTGGCTTTGATATCTTTCGAGGACGATCATTCGTAGCAAGGCCAAAGTTAACCCAACCACAGATAATATAATACTAGCATAACCCAACCATAAAACTCGGTTAGGCCTATTTAAAAATAAACTCTGCAGGTAAATTATAATTCTGCAGGGGTTGACCTTAAGGACCTCCCGTAGAACATTTTTTTGCAGCTGATGGCCCCATCTAACCCCTAGTTGCGTTTGATCCACGACTTTTTGACCACTCTGTATAGGCACTAGCTAAACACTGCAGCACTGAAATAAATAGGTTGTCCTACTTTTCTAGGGAGTAGAGTCAGTGGCTCAGTAAACAAGATTTTGTCAGGACTTTAAAAGAGACTGTGACCTCTGAGTTTGTTTCGGCCTTTTTTCTCAGAGTAGTCAGATAGGAAACGCCGACCTCATCTAGTTTTAAAAAATATGATCGACATGTAAAAGAGTTTGTACAAACCAACTTACAGAAATAAAATCATTTATCATTTATTTATAGTGAATAGGTTACTTCTAGGCAAGCGTGCTTCACCGTCGACCACATCATCGCTTACCATCAGGTGAGATAGTGGTCAAGCGCGAGCCTATAATATATAATATATAAAAAAAAAAAAAAAAAAAACACATCAATATAATGTTTAAGTAAACACCCAGCTTTAGGTAAGTACCTACCCAGTCGGCATAGGCACATTAGAACACCTAGACGTTTTGGGAAGTGTTCGTTTTGAACGTAAAGGCCTAAAACGTATATTGCAATATTTACATGACCTTGTGTGTGACATTTCGGAATACATAGTAACAAAGCGTAATAAATTTATGACTGCAAATATGTGCTTAAAAATACAATAGGAATTACTCAATCACTTTATTACGTACCGAAATATGCTGATTTAAAAGCGGCAATTTGGCTCAAACATTCGCACTCAGACACGGCACTTATTACAACTGGTGTTCTTTTAAACTAGATACAACAGGGTCGATTGCTTTTGCAAACTCTGTTTATACGAAATAGTAGGCTACAGTGTTAAAATTTCGTCAACAGATTCGACAGAAGCGAATGCGCGCGCGGGTCTCCGGTACGTTCACTTGACTGGTCGGGGCACCGCCGCCGCGTAACTCGTAACACGCTTGAGAACTGTTACCCAATACTCGCATCAGCCACCACTCCACCGGTGCCACATTTCCGAGTGTCTACTCGTATGTTATCCAATACACATTTTCAAGCACTGTTTTTTTTTGCGAGTAGTCTGTGTAGGTACCCAATGAGTTTATTTGGCATGTGAAGTTTTTAGAGACATCCGTTTTTTATGCAGCTTTTTCTACAGATAAAAGTTATGGTACTTAACATTTGCGGAAAATAAAGGCGGCAATGCTTACGCATGCCGCTGTAATTTGACACTCACCAATCAGTAAATTATGGAACAATGGCATGCAAGCTACTTGTACACTTTGCAAGTTACAGGCATGTGTTACTTGCTAAGCACAGTCGGCGTTTTAAGGTTGCCCTAATCGACGGCACGAACTATTTTGAGCGCGGGGTTAAAATGCATGCCATATCTCATCCTAAAGAGATAGATGCTGTGATGAGCAGTAAGAAGCTAGTTCGCGTACGAATTAGCACTTTTGCAAGTTTGTAAGGAAATGGATAATGATTTAGTACGAAAACGGGAGCGTGAATATAAAAAGACCTATGGGAGTCTAGATATCATGAAAAAGCGACTAAATGTATAATTTCAAAATAAAATTATTTGCATTGTTGAACTACTAATCTATCCCTGTATGGAGGCTGTTTTGCAATTTTCATTCTTCTTATGGTATTTATTTTCGCCCAAAGATGCGTTAAAATTAGTGTTGAAATATGGAACTTTCGACGCTCATAACTTTTTTTATTTTTTACTTTTTGTTTCCATACAGGACAATGATGAGACAAATTGATATCATTTTTTATTTTGAACGTACATCGCCAAACAGCATGGAGTAATCGCCAGACTATGTTTATATGGAAGAGTGACTAGTGTAACCTTAAGTGGTGTCATTTTGGAATTTCTCTCGTGGCATAGTCAGCCTATAGTGTTGCCACTTCTGGCACACAGACATCCTCTCAGTAAGAAGGAGCAGGCCGTTATCTAATCTATAATCCCAGCGCAGACAAGATAGATGTCCTTCGCCTTAAGGGCAGTTGTGATGAAATTAATTACACAAAGATAAGCGCCTACTCATTTTATCGGAGCTAACGCCTTTGGTGCACCACTGCTCTTATTGTCAATTTTAACGTAGGAGAATTATTTATATCTTTTAATCGAGTAATACTTACTATTTACAACAAACAAACACATTATTATCTACTATAAACATTAAATAAGGCACCAAACAAACATTTATTACGGTATGGAAAAGCTAATGTTTCTTAAATTGTGACGCTGCGTGTACTTTCTTAAATAAATAACTTGCTATACATAGATGTCTGCTGTAACTACTTTCCTTAGTCTTTGGCTGTGCACCTAGCTATAGGTAATTGTGTCCAGTCGCGAGGTGGACGGCTCACACAGCCTCCGGGCCTTCCAGATTAGTTACGTGACGTCTTACAAGCAGCAGCTAAGTACAATGCCATAATATGAGTCATTCAGCGCTAGCACTAGTTACTATATCTAAGTTCAGCACTCTGGTGGTCGTAGTTTATATGTAGAAATTACTAAAAATTAAGTATTGCAGACAGAATTCTCAAAATCAAAACACGACAACAAGTAAGGGGGCGTTGTGGATAAGTTGCTGCAGCAAATTGAATAATCAACAACACTGGTGCACTGGACATACAGCTTGCTATTAAAATAAGTAATTCGTTGAAGGGCAGTGTATAAATAGTAGTGCAGTCTTCACCTGTGTCTTAGTCATTATTATATAATACAACACCGCTGAAGAAAGTTATCTGAGTGTCAGAGGACATCAGCGTGGTCTCGCATTTTCTGCAAAATAAAAAAATATATCTTACGTAACCTATTAACCCTTCTTTTACGTATTTAAATCCTCACGAATGTTCACCGCCTCGCGATGGGGTGAGCGGTCTGTCAGACTCCTACTGACTAGGGATACATTTGCAGTCTCCAAAATGACCCCAGCAACATCGGTTTTTTTTTTGAGCTCGTGGCTAAATAATAACAGCCGCACGGGTCGATCTTCAAGGTTAAGCAATGCTTGACGAGGTCGGTCCGTGGATGGGTGACCATTATCAATATACCGAGTTTCCTCCGTGCCTCGGCAAGCACGTTAAGCCGTTGGTCCCGGCTGTCATTTAAAGATCTTTGACAGTCGTTACGGGTAGTCAGAAGCCTGAGATCTGACACCAGTCTTGCCAAGGGGTATCGTGTTACCCAGTTACTGGGTTGTGGAGGTCAGATAGGCAGTCGCTCCATGTAAAACACTGGTACTCAGCTGAATCCGGTAAGACTGGAAGCCGACCCCAACATAATTGGGAAAAGGCTAGGCAGATGATGAACATCGGTTTTTTTTTTAATGTCAAAGTCAAAATTCTTTATTTCAATTAGGCCATTATGCGGCACTTTTGAACGTCAAATATTTAAATTTACTAATAATATTAATTGTTCCTACCTACCGGTCATTTGGAAAAGTAGCTTGTTATGGAGAAGAACGGTCAAGAAACTCCACACTTACTCTTTTTAGGGTTCCGTACCCAAAGGGTAAAAACGGGACCCTATTACTAAGACTCCGCGGTCCGTCTGTCTGTCTGTCTGTCTGTCTGTCTGTCACCAGGCTGTATCTCGGGAACCGTGATAGCTAGACAGTTGAAATTTTCACAGATGATGTATTTATATTGCCGCTATAACAACAAATACTAAAAACAGAATAAAATAAATATTTAAGGGGGGCTCCCATACAACAAACGTGATTATTTTGCCGTTTTTTGCGATACTGGTACGGAACCCTTCGTGCGCGAGTCCGACTCGCACTTGGCCGATTTTTTATAAAAAGGTGTCATACATTAATTAATATACATGAGGACGATGCACCCAGAATAACACTACACTTGCACCAGCAAACCTCCTCTCTCGTCAAAGATAGGACTGAGCTGCTCTTCGCCCTGAAACTTAGAAGAGATACATACGGAAACACCACGGCGACGTCACTCCGGCCTATTTGATTGGATAACTGTCTTCCTCAAGACCGTCGCCCGCCGGCCACGCTTTGTGGGGGACTGAAGAGGACATTGTAAGTTGTCAGCACTCCGTCTTCACCTTGTCCTTTGTAAGCAGATTAGCAGAGCCGAGGACATATATATCCCTATTATTTTCTGGTACATCTTTAGTTACTATTACCTGATCGGCTAAGGTGGCTACTGCTAAATGAGAACCTCCTCCTCGAGAGCTCATGGTCTCTCGAGGAGGAGGTTCTCATTTCGTCGGCATCTTTTTATTTTTATTTTATCGATGTACCCCGATTACTTAAAGACGCCTGGGCCTGCAGTCTCGACAAGGCTAACGATCGTTACGCTAGCTAACATTCGTTAACTCTTACCACAAAATAGTAAGTATACAGAAGGGCCACTCCCGCCGTTTGGAAAATTGACAGCTAAACTTGACAGATTCACTAGGGTTGCTACTATATTGATTCCGAATTAAAAAAAAAGGGTAGGTTGCCCAAGTTACAAACATAAATACATAGATTCGTCTAAACATACATCATATCATGCTTACATGCCTTAGAGGGTAGACAGGGCATCAAATATCCATTTAATATCACGAACACTACAACCCTAGTGAATCTGTCAAGTTTAGCTGTCAATTTTCCAAACGGCGGGAGTGGCCCTTCTGTATACTTACTATTTTGTGGTAAGAGTTAACGAATGTTACTTAACGTAACGATCGTTAGCTATGTCGAGACTGCAGGCCCTGGACCGATTTGGAAAATTTGTCTTTTTTATATAGGGTATATGTAATACTTCACAGGTAGTCCCATGGTCATCAGGATCTGATGATGAGATCCTAGAGAAATCAAGGGAACGCCTCAAATATTATAGGCATACATAAAGAGATTTTAGTATTTTCATCAACAATGCATTTGCACTCAGAAAGTATCATTTGGTGAAGTAGAACTGATGAAGAAGACCACAGATGGCCACTGGAACTCCTTAATGCTAAGTATGTCACGGATAGCCAAGGAGTACCACTGTTACCCAGTTACTGGGTTGTGGAGGTCAGATAGGCAGTCGCTCCATGCCACCTGCCTCCATGCATAAAACACTGGTACTCAGCTGAATCCGGTTAGAATGGAAGCCGACCCCAACATAGTTGGGAAAAGGCTAGGCAGATGATGATGTCACGGATATAAAATATCTCGAATAGTTAACCGACAATGATGAAGCAAATACTTATAAATAAATGGTACTTATGAAAATAGTACCATCGAACTGTTCTGATGATGAAGGAAGGTAAACAATGTATCCTAGTAGTGTTTGGGCTTTTTGGAATCTTCACAAGATGTACTTTGGCTGAGTATCATGTTAATTGGAGGTACCTACCAAAACTAAAAAGAGAAAAATAAAAATCTTGTTGACACCGACTTCGGAAAAGAAAATTATTTTTCGTTTTGCAGTGTTTCGTTTTGGAAGTCGGATCTTTTGATAAAAAGTTTTTTTAATTTTCGATCATAGATTTGAGTAACGAAGAGATATCACGTCCCACTTATTACCACTCCACTCAGGCAGAGCACAGTACAACCGTGTGTATGTCTGTCTGTTTGTTGCCTTTTCACGCTTAAACCGCTGAACAGATTTAGATGAAATTTGGTATGGAGATAGTTTGAGACCCTTGAAAATTCTATCCTGGGAAGGTGTAGTGGAGACTTGTATGCTTACTGTAGTAATAAATGATCTGTGGTATGGTTAATCGATCACACCCACAGAATGAAAGTGATATAACTCAAAAAATTCAATTTGTGGGCACTGAGCAAAAAAGATTTTATAAAGGTATAGTGTTAACACTTTTTTGTGCTTAAGTGACCCCTTCTTACTCATTGTTCGGGGTCTTTTTCACCACAGGGTTTTAGAGTGGGCTTTTTAAGGTCAGTTTATAGCAAAATCATAAATAACAGGCATCTTAAATTAGGTCACTTTCATTGTACGAGTGTGCAATATTTTCACAGGTAATAAATAAATAAAAGGCTTGGACGTTCATCTGTACGATGGCCCCACTGACTTTGGCCCTGTAATTTTTTTTTAGATATGAGGCTTCTAACAAGTCGTGGTTTCGCGAATGTATACTTGATACATGCTAAAGATAGAGCCAAATGGAATATTGGCTTTATCCAACATTAAACTACGGCATAACAAATTAACAGACAGTGAAAAACAAAAAAATCTTCAAAATCAAAGTGTGTAAGAAGTTCATATCTTTCACCCCGTTAAGTTCTGTTTACCAGGGAGATAACCATAAGCTCTCAGAGCTCGTGTGCGTAAGAGGCAGATGTGTACAATTCATATTGTAGTATATCTGTCCCTTACACACACTCAAAATAAGCTTACTCTACGGGCTTATGGTGACCCCCCAGGTCGATAAATAATATCGTATCTAAAACATGGCAATTCTAGGCGCAATATTTATATTTTTTCATTTTTGGTTTTGTTTGAATGCGTTTGGTTAAACATAAACGCAACTGCCTGTTGGTCAGTAATTAGTAGAAGTATTTGCCGATTAGGAATTTAAATTTGCGTAAAGCTCCGACAATTGCACTTCCCTCCTTTTTAATTGTGGGTTGTCGCTTTTCGGAATCGTGAGAAGAACGCTACAAGACGTCTTTTCTGTGACCTTAACGAGGCATTTTCTGTTTAAACGGAAAATGTCTCGATAAGGTCTATTCCAGCTAAGGTAGGATCGCAAATATCAGTTTTAAGATTATTGAATGAATTGATAGCGTTTTCAGTTAACGTAGTGGTCAATTAGTGGTCTTATTTTGAAAGAAAAGTTGGTGATCCACTTTGAGTAGTGGGCATATAGTCCAAGTAATCTTTTCCAAGTATCAATATCGTTTGGGATTGGAAGATTCATCAGTGGTTCAAAATGAGATTTGTCAGGTTTAATAATTTTACGATGAATCGAATAACCAAGAAGATTGATCGAGTCTGTTTCAAAAGTGCATTTACTAGTATTCAAATTGAGTTTGTATTTCTTAGCAGCTTCCGTGAATTTGTGAAGGTTTGTTTCGTGATCTTCCTTATCTTTCCCATAAACGTTTACATCATCAAGGTAAGCATATGCACCTTTTATATTTTCAGAATCGCTTTTCGCCCCATGAGAACAATTGACGTGGTGTGTGGCGAGCATCACCGCCGTCGCCGAGTAAATTATTTAGCCTCATTTTGTTCCCACGAATAGCAAGGGAAACTATGTCCACGCTCTACAGAGCCCCGCTTGTAGAGGTAAGGCTGGATAGTGCCTGGGGGCGCCCGGTCCCAGACAGCAGGCACGCTCGCGACTTAGGCTCTCCCCTAGCCATGCAGCTCTCGGCACGGCGACCTTAGCTTGGGGGTGAGATGTTCGCACCGCACAGAAGGAAACAGAAGTGTCCTCTGGCATTTATTCCCTTAGTCTCCTTTTACGACACCCACGGGATGAGATGGGGTGGACATCGATGAAGCTGACAGCTGGGTGCTGCTCTCAAAACGGTGAAGGAAAACATCGTAAGGAAACCGGCATGTCCTAGAACCAAAAATCGAAGACATGTGACATCCACCAACCCGCACTGGGCCCGCGTGGTGGATTACGGCCCATTCCCTCTCACATAGAGGAGGCCTGTGTCCCAGCGGTGGGAACATTAAATAGGCTGATGATGTGATGTGTGATGTGCTAAAGACAGAACCAAATGCCTCCATGCAAGCCCTGCACAGACGACTTACAAGCAGCAGCTAAGTACAATGCCATAATATGAGTCATTCAGCGCTAGCACTAGTTACTATATCTAAGTTCAGCACTCTGGTGGTCGTAGTTTATATGTAGAAATTACAAAAAATTAAGTATTGCAGACAGAATTCTCAAAATCAAAACACGACAACAAGTAAGGGGGCGTTGTGCATAAGTTGCTGCTTAAGCAAATTGAATAATCAACAACACAGGTGCACTGGACATACAGCTTGCTATTAAAATAAGTAATTCATTGAAGGACAGTGTATAAATAGTAGTGCAGTCTTCACCTGTGTCTTAGTCATTATTATATAATACAACACCGCTGAAGAAAGTTATCTGAGTGTCAGAGGACATCAGCGTGGTCTCGCAATTTCTGCAAAATAAAAAAAATATCTTACGTAACCTACTAACCCTTCTTTTACGTATTTAAATCCTCACGAATGTTCACCGCCTCGCGATGGGGTGAGCGGTCTGTCAGACTCCTACTGACTAGGGATACATTTGCAGTCTCCAAAATGACCCCAAAAATATAGATTTTTTTTCAAAGTCAAAGTCAAAATTCTTTATTTCAATTAGGCCAAAGCGGCACTTTTGAACGTCAAATATTTAAATTTACTAATAATATTAATTGGTCCTACCGCTCATTTGGAAAAGTAGCTTGTTATGGAGAAGAACGGTCAAGAAACTCCACACTTACTCTTTTTAGGGTTCCGTACCCAAAGGGTAAAAACGGGACCCTATTACTAAGACGCCGCGGTCCGTCTGTCTGTCTGTCTGTCACCAGGCTGTATCTCAGGTACCGTGATAGCTAGACAGTTGAAATTTTCACAGATGATGTATTTCTATTGCCGCTATAACAACAAATACTAAAAACAGAATAAAATAAATATTTAAGGGGTGCTCCCATACAACAAACGTGATTATTTTGGCGTTTTTTGCGATACTGGTACGGAACCCTTCGTGCGCGAGTCCGACTCGCACTTGGCCGATTTATTATAAAAAGTGTCATACATTAATTAATATACGTGAGGACGATGCACCCAGAATAACACTACACTTGCACCAGCAAACCTCCTCTCTCGTCAAAGATAGGACTGAGCTGCTCTTCGCCCTGAAACTTAGAAGAGTGGCATACGGAAACACCACGCGACGTCACTCCGGCCTATTTGATTGGATAACTGTCTTCCTCAAGACCGTCGCCCGCCGGCCACGCTTTGTGGGGGACTGAAGAGGACATTGTAAGTTGTCAGCACTCCGTCTTCACCTTGTCCTTTGTAAGCAGATTAGCAGAGCCGAGGACATATATATCCCTATTATTTTCTGGTACATCTTTAGTTACTATTACCTGATCGGCTAAGGTGGCTACTGCTAAATGAGAACCTCCTCCTCGAGAGCTCATGGTCTCTCGAGGAGGAGGTTCTCATTTCGTCGGCATCTTTTTATTTTTATTTTATCGATGTACCCCGATTACTTAAAGACGCCTGTGGGCCTGCAGTCTCGACAAGGCTAACGATCGTTACGCTAGCTAACATTCGTTAACTCTTACCACAAAATAGTAAGTATACAGAAGGGCCACTCCCGCCGTTTGGAAAATTGACAGCTAAACTTGACAGATTCACTAGGGTTGCTACTATATTGATTCCGAATTAAAAAAAAAGGGTAGGTTGCCCAAGTTACAAACATAAATACATAGATTCGTCTAAACATACATCATATCATGCTTACATGCCTTAGAGGGTAGACAGGGCATCAAATATCCATTTAATATCACGAACACTACAACCCTAGTGAATCTGTCAAGTTTAGCTGTCAATTTTCCAAACGGCGGGAGTGGCCCTTCTTTAAACTTACTATTTTGTGGTAAGAGTTAACGAATGTTACTTAACGTAACGATCGTTAGCTATGTCGAGACTGCAGGCCCTGGACCGATTTGGAAAATTTGTCTTTTTTATATAGGGTATATGTAATACTTCACAGGTAGTCCCATGGCCATCAAGTCAGGATCTGATGATGAGATCCTAGAGAAATCGAGGGAACGCCTCAAATATTATAGGCATACATAAAGCGATTTTAGTATTTTCATCAACAATGCATTTGCACTCAGAAAGTATCATTTGGTGAAGTGGAACTGATGAAGAAGACCACAGATGGCCACTGGAATCCCTAATGCTAAGTATGTCACGGATATAAGATGAGATATGAGATCTGACATCAGTCTAGCCAAGGAGTACCACTGTTACCCAGTTACTGGGTTGTGTAGGTCAGATAGGCAGTCGCTCCATGTAAAACACTGGTACTCAGCTGATTCCGGTTAGAATGGAACACGCCCCCAACATAGTTGGGAAAAGGCTAGGCAGATGATGATGTGACGGATATAAAATATCTCAAATAGTTAACCGTCTATGATGAAGCAAATACTTATAAATAAATGGTACTGATGAAAATAGTACCATCGAACTGTTCTGATGATGAAGGAAGTAGACATTGGAACTCCGAAATAAAACAATGTATCCTAGTAGTGTTTGGGCTTTTTGGAATCTTCACAAGAGAGTATCATGTTAATTGGAGGTACCTACCAAAACTAAAAACAGAAAAATTAAAATCTTTTTGACACCGACTTCGGAAAAGAAAATCGTTTTTCGTTTTGCAGTGTTTCGTTTTGGAAGTCGGATCTTTTGATAAAAAGTTTTTTTTTATTTTTCTATCATAGATTTGAGTAACGAAGAGATATCACGTCCCACTTATTGCCACTCCACTCAGGCAGAGCACAGCACAGCCGTGTGTATGCCTGTCTGTTTGTTGCCTTTCAACGCTTAAACCGCTGAACAGATTTATATGAAATTTTGTATGGACATAGTTTGAGACCCTTGAAAATTCTATCCTGGAAATCATCCTTAAAGGTGTGGAAAGGGGTAGTGGAGACTTGTATGCTTACTGTAGTAATATCCGGTCATCTGTCCACCAGACCGAATCGGATTAGAACAATGGTAATTTCTATTTTGTCTGGAAATGGACAGTTGAAGGTTTACATGATCTGTGGTATGTTGAATCGATCACACCCACAGAATGAAAGTGATATAACTCAAAAAATTCAATTTGTGGGCACTGAGCAAAAAAGATTTTATAAAGGTATAGTGTTAACTGCACTTTTTTGTGCTTAAGTGACCCTTTCTTACTCATTGTTCGGAGTCTTTTTCACCACAGGGTTTTAGAGTGGGCTTTTTAAGGTCAGTTTATAGCAAAATCATAAATAACAGGCATCTTAAATTAGGTCACTTTCATTGTACGAGTGTGCAATATTTTCACAGGTAATGGGTTGGACGTTCATCTGTACGATGGCCCCACTGACTTTGGCCCTGTCATTTTTTTTTAGATATGAGGCTCCTAACAAGTCGTGGTTTCGCGAATGTATACTTGATACATGCTAAAGATAGAGCCAAATGGAATATTGGCTTTATCCAACATTAAACTACGGCATAAGAAATTAACAGACAGTGAAAAACAAAAAAATCTTCAAAATCAAAGTGTGTAAGAAGTTCATATCTTTCACCCCAAAATAACCTTACTCTAAGGACTTATGGTGACCCCCCAGGTCGATTATCTAAAACATGACAATTCTAGGCGCCATATTTCTATTTTTCATTTTTGGTTTTGTTTGAATGCATTTGGTTGGACATAAACGCAACTCCCTGTTGGTCAGTAATTAGTAGAAGTATTTGCCGATTAGGAAATTTCTCCATTTGCGTAAAGCTTCGACAATTGCACTTGCCTCCTTTTTAATTGTGGGTTGTCGCTTTTCAGAATCGTGCGAAGAACGTTACAAGACGTCCTTTCTGTGACATTACCGAGACATTTTCTGTTTAAACGGAAAATTTCTCGATAAGGTCTATTCCAGCTAAGGTAGCTTCGCGAATATCAGCTTTAAGATTATTGAATGAATTGATATCGTTTTCAGTTAACGTAGAGTAGCTTTAATTAGTGGTCTTATATTGAAAGAAAAGTTGTTGATCCACTTTGAGTAGTGGGCATATAGGTAGTCCAAATAATCTTTTCCAAGTATCAATATCGTTTGGGATTGGAAGATTCATCAGTGGTTCCAAACGAGATTTGTCAGGTTTGATAATTTTACGATGTATCGAATAACCAAGAAGATTGATCGAGTCTGTTTCAAAAGTGCATTTACTAGTATTCAAATTGAGTTTGTATTTCTTAGCAGCTTCCATGAATTTGTGAAGGTTTGTTTCGTGATCTTCCTTATCTTTCCCATAAACGTTTACATCATCAAGGTAAGCATATGCACCTTTTATATTTTCAGAATCGCTTTTCGCCCCATGAGAACAATTGACGTGGTGTGTGGCGAGCATCACCGCCGTCGCCGAGTAAATTATTTAGCCTCATTTTGTTCCCACGAATAGCAAGGGAAACTATGTCCACGCTCTACAGAGCCCCGCTTGTAGAGGTAAGGCTGGATAGTGCCTGGGGGCGCCCGGTCCCAGACAGCAGGCACGCTCGCGACTTAGGCTCTCCCCTAGCCATGCAGCTCTCGGCACGGCGACCTTAGCTTGGGGGTGAGATGTTCGCACCGCACAGAAGGAAACAGAAGTGTCCTCTGGCATTTATTCCCTTAGTCGCCTTTTACGACACCCACGGGATGAGATGGGGTGGACATCGATGAAGCTGACAGCTGTGTGCTGCTCTCAAAACGGTGAAGGAAAACATCGTAAGGAAACCGGCATGTCCTAGAACCAAAAATCGAAGACATGTGACATCCACCAACCCGCACTGGGCCCGCGTGGTGGATTACGGCCCATTCCCTCTCACATAGAGGAGGCCTGTGTCCCAGCGGTGGGAACATTAATAGGCTGATGATGTGATGTGTGATGTGCTAAAGACAGAACCAAATGCCTCCATGCAAGCCCTGCACAGACGACTGTCCGTTGTACCTATTGTGTGGAAGTGTTTATTAAGTAAGCAGTGTCCCGTGATGGCCACCAGGCGCAGGCCATTCCTGTCCAGGCGTAGAAGACGCCTGGTGAGCCTACTATCCGAGGATGGCAAAGCCCCAATGGACTGTATGCAGCCCGATGTCGAGGTCCACCAGTTCTCTGTGTCTGGGTGAATTCCTTTAGCCACCTGCGTAATTGGTAGAAAGGGATGGGTACAATCGGTTCGGTTCCATAGACCGCTGTACTGTATCCGCGTTTCGCAAGCTCACCAGCTGCGTCGTTGCCCAGCGATCCGCTGTGTCCCTTTATCCATTGCAGTGTCACCTTGATACGACTAGATAAAGTTGTTTGTTCCAGTGCGTTTGACATTCTGGTATTAATTTCGATTTTATATATTTTTTCCGTAAGGATTGCAGGACTGAGGCGCTGTCGGAGAGTATACCTATGTGGGTGTCTGTAACCCTCCTGGCTTCTAGGGCGTGGACCGCTTGTATGATGCCCACACATTCCGCCTGATAGAAGGTGATGTGTGCTCCTAGCTGGCTGGATAAGTTTATATAATTGATTTGATTGATTGATTTTTATTTTTTGGTTGTTAAATTTATATGTATTTATATGACTTAGTGTATACAACATTATTTATTCGGTATAACATCGTCTTGGAATACTGTAAGATGTTGTACTTATGTATGTAAATAAATATTGAGGTCGTGTGAGAAGACTCCGACTCCTGTACCGGAGTTGGTCTTCGATCTGTCGGTGTATACTCTAATCTCTTTCAGGCCTGAGTAGTCACACTGTTCTTCTGTTAGTGTTATGTAGTGTAGTGCCTATGAAAGTGGTGTGTTTTTGGGGCTTTGTCGCATGGTGATGCCAACATCGGTCTTCGTTTGATCGCTTCTTCCTTTATGCGTGTGTGCTTGACTCTGGAGTCTTTACTCAGGGTTCCTGATTGGCGGAGCCTAAAAGCCATATAGGCTATTTGGTAACAAATAAATCGAGTCAGCCTTTTCGGCAAGCTTCGTTAAGGTTGTCAATACTAAAATTAAATTCCCAGCTCTACTTTACCACCCTCCCCCCGGTGGGTTCCCGCATTGTCGAGGCGGGGGGCTCAATCACCGTGGCTTGGTCACCCATGGTGAAGCGAAGAGGAACCCGAGGAGGGGCCGCTCGTCAGGGCTTTTGCCGATAAGCCGACGACGTAGCGGCCAACATGTAGGTTGCGGTGCTGCCTAGGCGACATCGCAACTGAGGCGGGCCGCGATGTCGTATGGTGTCTTCCAAACCCATACGATATCGCGGCTGAGGGTTGGAGGCCGCGGCGAGAGAGGAGTGCCGGTGTTACGATGCGCCGCTCTCCCTACATTCCGCGGCCTGGACGGGGTAGCCACCGTCTGATGGCGGACGCGGTGGGGCTGCAGGGGAGGAGGAGCGTTGGCCGCTCTCTCTATCCCCTGCAGCCGAAAAATGGTAGGTGGCGGGGCCATTGACCTTGACCCGTCACAAGGGAACCAAGGGTGCCATACACGGGTTCGTCTGGCACCCATGTGCTGGTTTGGTCCCTGGGGTGGTCACGGCGTATAGTGTGTTCTAGTGCGCCGGTGATGGGGGGTACTCCCCAGAGGAGGGTCCGATGACGGACAGCCGCGGCGGGTTCGCGGTGAGTGCTAACGCGTACCCGTGTTCCCGCCATAAGCGGCACAGGAGGACACCGTGGAGTTTTTGTGGGTTAGTCCCACATAACTGCGCTATATGCCCGTGGTAGCGACTGCGCTACCACGGGCATATGCATACTGATGCATGAGCATTTCTCCAGGCTAAAAAAAAAAAGCTCTATTTTACCAAGACCCAAAACTACACCAATTTTACGTCAACTGATGCCTAGTGGATGATAAGTGTTAATTTGGTAATAATAAACTATAGGTTTTTCAATAATTATCCTGGAACTTGCCTGTTTTTATCCACAGACTTAGTTGGTACAAGGGTCTTTTGGTGCGTGGCTAAAATTGGAACTAATGATGCCACCTTTTTTCACATGTTTAACCAATACAGTTTCACAATTAACAACAGCGCCGTCCCGTCAATGTCATTCAAGCGCCAAAATAAAAAAGCACAGACTCAGAGAAGTACTCAGATCATTGTACGAAAATTCCGATTTCGAACGTTCGGAAATTCGGGCAGTGCGTGAAATTGCTTTGTTGTTTTACTTGTTTTTCAAGCACCTGATGATAGGATGACATTGACATATGACGTCATGTTATGTTTTATCCAGTTTTATCTATCAAAGTAATTAGGTGCCCCTTTTCGTGAAGAATTGTATTGTTAACAAATTTAAGTTTACGAGTACTTATTGGTTAATTTGACCCCCACGTCTGGCACGTAGGTAAATATCTTTAACTTGTGGAAAAATAAACAATGGCGAATATTCCGGGACCAGGTGTAATGGCTTCAGCGCCTGAAGATCTTCCGCCACCTTACTCCGCTGTAGTGGGCAATCCACAATACGGCTTCGTGGCGCCTGGAGGCGAGCCGTTTACGGCTGCACCAGGCCCATATCCGCACCCGCAGCCTAAGCAATACACAGCGCCGGGAGTGTACCCACACCCCACCATCACAGTGACGAACACTCAGCCGCAAGCGGGTGACATGGGCCCGCCGCCGCCACCGATGCCCGTGGGGATCGTGCTCCCGCCTGCAGTCGGAACTGAACCAACAACAATCAACTGCTTCAACTGTGGCAAAGTTGTCACAACAAGAGTAACATACACAACGGCCTGGCATACTCATTTAGTGGCGGGCTCCATATGTGTCATTACTATGTAAGTAGACCCTTCATTATCTTCATTCCTCTAAGATTCACCAAACCCGCTTAACATATGCTGGTACATTGTATCTTGACAAAATAACTAAATTTTGCCATCTTTTTGAACAAAGCCAATAATTATTTGGCTCGATGCCATGAATCTATTGATATTGTTTGAGAAAAGTTCTTATGAAGTTTTTTTTATATACTGCTATTCATTTGAATCGGCCTTGAGTCATTCTAACAATTGTACTTATGTGTTTTCCAGGGTTTGCTCTCTCTGCTGTCTTGGCCTCGTCCCATACTGCTTTGATACCTTCAAGGATGCTGAGCACTACTGCCCCAATTGCAATACTTTCATTGGTAAAAGTACCAAGTGTTAATTGGGTGAAGGTACTACCACTTTGTTGTACTATGAAGATTGCAGCTTTGAAAATAACGAAAAAAAATATATTAAATTGTAAGAAGCAATTATAATGCCATCTACTCCACTATAAAAGCCATGTGCCTAATTGCTATTGGTTCTATTATTTATCATTTCGATTCTTAATGCTTGTGAAATCTCAACTGTGTATGACTAATATAAATGTTGATACACAATGGCATGAGGTACTTCACCCGCAGTGTTATCAGTGTATTATGAATAGCACTGCAACTATTTCACAGTACACGTCAATGGTTTAGGATGCAGGTGAAGTTCTGCATATTGAGCAATAAATTAACCCTTATATTCTTATGAATTTGAGTCAAATTAAACAGAAATAAGGCTCTTAGCTGCGATAGAAGATGTCCACAACTGGTTTCCGGTTTAGATGCAGATTCCTTGTAACTTTAATGTTCTTATATTGATGCACGCCATCCATTGGGGTCGTCCGCTGACCGCCTAATGCAGCAGACGGCCTAATTTAAATGACAAATTAATAAATGTTTAAACAATTTATTAGAGACATGACCTCGCTGTTTTATATAAATTGGTTTTTATCACTGTAATTCAATTTTTTATCAGTGTTTCCTGCATAAATTCATGTAATGTGTGTTTCAGATAAAGTTATGATTGTCATAATCATTCAATAGTCATCTGCATATTCCTGGAAAAGCCTATTTTTTTTTATAGACTTCCTCAAATATGCATCTGAATAACTAGTGTACAAGAAACAAAATATTAACACACATAATGCAACAATTTCAGTAATTCATTGTTGTTGTTCACATCTTTATGAATATTATAAAATCTTCACAAACTTACATACACATTATAATTTATAATATAACATCAAATAGATTTTCTTCTACAGGTTATAAATGCATTCCATCCATTATTAACAGTTTGGCTGCCAGAGAACGAGACACAATAGAAAATGTATTGTTTGTCGGGCATCTGGCAGTTAAGGTGTTAATGTTCTATTTTAGTACTTACTTTAAATATTTTTTTACAGAATTTATATTGTTTTTTTGATTTACGAAAAAGTAAATATAAAGACGAATGAAACACTAAATGGCATTCTGCGAATCTGCGCACTAACAGTTAACATTGTGACTGAAATTAGACTGAATTATTATGATTGAAAAAACCGTGAAGTTAAATTAAATAATATTACGTAGTTGCAGTGAAAACTTAATAAATTCCTAAAGGTTTTTTTATTGGCCTTATGTTATCTCTACTTAGTTTTAAATGCAAAATAATTTTAGTAAATAAAATTAATTCATTTTTTAAAGGGTGATTTGTATATGTTCTTCATTCACTGTTTTACAAAATATATTATAAGGTATTTATACTGTAAACGTATTTTGTTTTATTTATATGTTAAGAGCAGTATTTGCAGTACATTAATAAAGTGGGTAGTTTGGTTTTTTTTTTTATCCTGGGTTTGATTCCCGGATTGGGTGGACCTACAATATTGTGTTGATTCTATTCCTGCAGGTCAATCTTTGAAATTATGATAAACTAGCTGTTCTTTGCGGCTTGGCTCCCGTGGACCACCCCACAAGACCCGCAGCCTAATTGTGTAAGTGAATTCGGCAAAGGAAACAATCTGGTTCTTTCCCAAAAACACACTTATACACAAAAAAGTTGAATCTTTATTGAACTTTTTTGTGTATGTGTGTGTTTTTGGGAAAGAAACAGATTGTTTCCGTTGCCGAATTTACTTACACAATTAGGCTGCCGTTTTCGCGATAAAAAAAATAGCCTATGTCACTCAGAAATAATGATGTTGCTTTCTATTATAAGTTTTTAAGCTGACATGGTCACAATCATTAGAATTAATATTTGTTACGGGATATTTACCATGTATAATTTGATTTTGGTTGTTATTTTGATCATGGCGCTTGTAAGTTGTAACGGTGCCGAAATATCGAGCTCTCAACCAAAATCAAAATATTATGGTAAATATCCCGAAACAAATATTAATTTTAGCATTCTATTGGTGACAGAATTTTTTAAATCGGTCCAGTAGTTTCGGAGCCTATTCTGTACAAACAAACAGAAAAATCTTATCTCTTTTTATTATTGGTATAGATCGATGGATAGATCAACCTGAAGATCAACCTTCTATTTATCACTAAATCCAATCAAAACTAATAATAAAAAGTGGTAAAATTGTTTGTATGTAAAATGTAGAAGATGGGTAATATCTAAAACTTTATCAGCCTAATTGCGTAAATGAATTCGGCAATGCAAAGGGTTTGACCCCATGAAAGAGTAAGACAAATATTTTTTAAATAATTAGGTAGTTACTGTCAAAAATTATTGGACTCTTTCGAAAAGAGTAGGTACCTATCTTCACCAATGTAAGCGTCTAATATTTTTTGCCAAAACCTATTTATTTAAAGAAAATTTGTCTTAGCTACTCTTTATTTTTTTTAACCCGGAGTGAGAAAATCTCTAGATATTTTTTCCTACTCCTCCGATAATCTTTTCTGATTAATTTCGTTGCCGGATCCAATACAGTTAAATTCATTCTCCGGGACTTTGTCGAGCTTCATTGCCTCGGCGCTTTTCTGGTGGTTACCACTGTTGATTCTGGCTTTCACAGCCTAATTGAGTAAGTAAATTCGGCAAAGGAAACAAACTGTTTCTTTCCCAAAAACGACTTTTCGCAATACAAAAAGTAGTTTTTGGGAAAGAAACAGATTGTTTCCTTTGCCGAATTCACTTACACAATTAGGCTGCAGTGGTTTGGGAATAGTGCGGCGGAATTGTCCCACAGTTTAACTCTTTCATGAGGACAAATCCTATACCTTGCCGAATTTAATTACGCAATTTGGCTGCTGACCCGATTACAAAAATTCTTTCACAGATAGAAAGCTAGACCTACACTATCCTTTAGTGCCATAAACTACTTTCTGCAAGGTTCCTGTAGAATAGGCCACGAGAACAAAGTTCCAGAACAAAGCTTCCGAAAAAAGCTAGTAGGTACGAAATTTAAGCAAGATACATCTCACCTCTTTCTGAAATAGGCATTAGCGGTGCTCATAGTACATGGTCCAGTGTTAACAGTCTTGACTTACGAGTTGTATGTAGGTACCAATGACTGGGGTCCGATTATAGCATTTTACTTTGTGCCACATTTTTCATCATTACTACTGACCCTCAACGGTGAAGAAACGTCATCGTGAACAATATTATACCTAATAGGTAAGTATAGCATAATCACCCTCTTAAACGTTCGGCCTCCTCTCTGTGAGAGGGAGTAGGCCGCGTAATCCACCACGCGAGCCCAGTGCGGGTTGGTGCATGACACACATGTCTTCGAATCTTTGGTTTTAGATCATGCCGGGTTCCTAATGTTGTTTTCCTTCACCGTTTTGAGGGTAGTGGTATTGAAATAAATTAACAAATGCGCCTGCCTGGGTTCGACCCCACGTAAGTCTGACTGTGTGTACTGGACCACCACTGCTCTCATTATTTATACAAAGTCCTGAGAACTGGCAAAGCAAGAGCCCTACTCCTGACCTCGTAAGCACGGTAGTGTCTGTTGTTCGTAGGCTCAAGTCATCATCTCCAGTAGACCAACCATTCGAAAGCCGTTTCACCGCCTGTCTTTATTTAGGCTCAAAGCATACCTACTGAGAAGGAGTCGAATTGAATTTCTAAAAATATACATAGCATAATATTGACCCCAGCTTCTATCTCCACAAGGAAATGCACACATTCATGTCCGATATAAAACAAATAAAAAGACCGGTAACGATAATAAAGTCGATTGGAGTCGAATGTTCGTGTCTTTTTCACGTAGATCAATTATTATTAGAAATTCAGCTGCAATATATTCACCCTTATGCTAACAATACACATGCCTGTAACTTTCATAAAAATGTGCAGCAAGTAGCTTGCATAAAAATGTGAAAGTAGCTTGCATAAAAATGTGCAAGTAGCTTGCATAAAAATGTGCAAGTAGCTTGCATAAAAATGTGCAAGTAGCTTGCATAAAAATGTGCAAGTAGCTTGCATGCCATTTAATTTTTTTAAACGTTGCCCCACACTAGGCACTTCTTGTATCGAGCCGGATCAACTATCTATAAGTCATACAAATATTTGATCCGTGCGGGAATCGAACTCGCGACACGCAGTGCAGCAATCAATCGCTCAACCACTGCGCCAACCGTGCGCCAAAACATTCCAATCAGAAGTTATTGTGGTTCAATGGCATGAAAGCTATTTGCACTGTTAGTTACAGGCATGTGTGGCACCTTTACGCACCCCTATCCAACCTCAGATTAGAGAAAAGATACCCAACGTTTTCCAAATTTGCAGTTCCACGTCTACAAAATAGTTCGTGCCGTCGACTAGGGCAACCTTACAAGCTTAGGCAAGTCGTTATGGGCAGTCAGAAGCCCGATTGAACAGGCAGGTAGTTCGAGGTTTTGATTATATGGCAGGCATGGCCGGTATAGCCCTATATTCAGGGGAGTGTTTCTTCCTCGAACGAATGAAAGGTATTTACAAGGCAGATGTGAGTGGATACAACGGGAGGGGACGCCCTAGAAAGACATACATAGACCTTTTAAGTGATGTTCAGAAAGGCCACGGTATTACCGTGGAAAGGCCATTCGGCGATAGGTACTCATAACCGGCATGTGTGTATGACCAGATGTATTAGTGCGAGTGAAGCAAAATAAGTATGTAAGGATCGTAGCAGGTGGCGTTCTGTAGTTTCTGCCTACCGCCATGGGAAAAAGGCGTGAGTTTGGTGTATGTACCAGGCCCCTCAGAAAGTATTGCGAAAAAAAGTTTTTATATATGGGAGACTGGCCAGTTATAATGTTTTTCGAAAATATGATTATTTATAAGTAAAAATAAGTAAGTTCCAATTTTAAAATTTCCCTCCACATTTTTTGCGAGTTAATTCAAAGTATTGTGTCTCACTGAAATATGGATCTGCGCCGGGAACATTTTAGAGCTATGATTTTATACGATTTCAAGTGTCGCCTGAAACCGGATGAATCGTACGATAGACTTCAAATGGCATTCATGGATGAAGGCCCTTCCAAGGCAACCGTGTATCGTTGGTATAACGAATTCAAGCGCGGTCGACCAACTTTGGGGGATGACGAAAGAAGCGGTCGCCCTTTGACGGCTGTTACCGAAGAAAACGTGCTAGCAGTGAAAAATTTAATCCAAGACAATAGGCGAATTACATATCAGGAGATTCAACACATATTGAAGATTGGATCGGGAAGCGTTCACGAGATTCTACACAGCCATCTTCGCGTGAGGAGGATAGTATCACGCTGGGTGCCGCACAACCTCACCGATGCTCAGAAGCAGGCCCGGGTGGAATGGTGCCGTGATATGCTTAACAAATTTGAAGCAGGCTCGTCTCGGCGTGTTTACGACATCGTTACAGGTGATGAGTCCTGGATTTATCAATACGACCCAGAAACCAAGCACCAGTCGACTGTTTGGGTGTTTCAAAATGAGCCAACGCCTACCAAAGTGAAGCGATCTAGAAGCGGGGGTAAGATTTTGATCGCTAGCTTTTTTAATTTGACTGGCCACTTGGTATCAATTCCCTTACGGGATCAAAGAAGCATTAATGCCGAATGGTATACTACCAAATGTTTGCCAGAAGTTTTCTCTGTTATAAGCAACAAGCGACCAAACACAGGGCTCCGCGGGCTACTGCTCCACCACGACAATGCACCTGCGCACACCGCACTCAAAACGAGGGACTTCCTGGACAGCACGCCAGTCAAACTCCTGGGTCACCCTCCTTACAGCCCTGATCTAGCACCGTGTGACTTCTTTTTATTCCCAAAAATAAAAAATCAGCTCAAAGGGATACAATTTTCGTCGCCGGAAGATGCGCTGGCTGCGTTCGAGCAGGCTGTAAACGAGGTGTCTGCGGCGGACTGGAAAAAGTGTTTTGAAAACTGGTTTAGGCGCATGAATCTTTGTATAGAGGCTGGTGGAAAGTACTTTGAAAAGATTTAATAAAAATATATGTACTTAAAGAACAATTTTTTTTAGTTTCGCAAAACTTTCTGAGTGTCCCACGTATGTTTCTTCCTCGTATAGGATAGGTTTTCCCCAAGCAGGATGCAAGAGCGAATGAAGCGTGCTCGAAGCACCTCGCTTCGGATATGCTAGGTAGGTATTCAATGGGGCTTTTTAGGGTTCCGTAGCCAAATGGCAAAATACGGAACCCTTATAGATTCGTCATGTCTGTCTTTCGGTCCGTCCGTCCGTATGTCACAGCCACTTTTTTCCGAAACTATAAGAACTATGCTGTTGAAACTTGGTAAGTAGATGTATTCTGTGAACCGCATTAAGATTTTCACTCAAAAATAGAAAAAAAAACAATAAATTTTGGAGGTCCCCATAATTGAAACTGAAACTATTTTTTTTTTTTCATCAAACCCATACGTGTGGGGTATCTATGGATATTGGATAGGTCTTCAAAAATGATATTGAGGTAAAAATAGTTTGCGCGAGAGACACTTCCAATGTGGCAAAATGTGTGTGTGTCCCCCCTGTAACTTCTAAAATAAGAAAATGATAAAACTAAAAAAAAAATATGTACATTACCATGTAAACTACCACCGAAAATTGGTTTGACGAGATCTAGTAAGTAACTAGTTTTTTTTCATAAATCGTAAACCGCAATTTACCAAGTACGGAACCCTTCGTGCGCGAGTCCGACTCGCACTTGCCCGGTTTTTTTATTTAACTGTCTCCTACCTATACTATAGTTTTATACATACCTACTATTGAATTTTATGTTAGGGTGATTGTGGCTGATTGGCCGACCTTTTCGGTAGGGTCAATCTAATTTATTAGTAGGTAGGTATCCCACAACGGACCAAATGAAAGCTTATTATCTCTCTCTATTATTACCTACTCCTAGTACTAGTAGGTATCCCAGACTCCCCTAGGGATGTGCCTTAACAGGCGTTGCATAGAGGTTTCGGAGTGGTATTTTAAGAGGTCACGACACCCCTTCGATGTGCTCACCACTCCTTGGTGGTTTTCCCAAAAAGTCCAGACGCCTTTTAAAGGTTTCAAGATAACAAAATATAAAAAAAACCCGACTGCTTAAAAAGCGAACTAAAAAGAGGTAAACAAGAAGAAAATCCTGCTGTGCAGTCGGAGGATACATGTTCGCGAGCTGGCTGACCAAAACCAGACCGTTTATCCCAAAATTTACTTTCTTTTTTTAATTTATAAATGATCATGTACAAACTGGGTTTTTTTGGTATGCGGCCTGTATTAAGCCTACGATGCCAGCCTTCCAACGCATTGGTAGTTCTGTGTCGGTGACCGGCGCAACTAAGTATTGCTGGTTATAATTTGGGATACCACTGCTTTTTATAATAGCGGCGAAATCGATTAAATCCTGGAGTATCCGCCCGTGCTTTTTCTAATGCATAACACCACGCGGCAGCATTTCGATCAGCAGGCACCAATGGTATTAAAGCTGCGATCCTCGTGACATTCCGACCTTCTTTTTCCAAATAGCGTCGTTATAGTGATGATAACAACCGGAGATGTCTGCATTGGGGAATACTTATCTTAAAATTCATCTGTGCGATTTCATAATCGCATTTGAAATGTCTTATCTCAATTTTCTTTTTTTCTTTTAATATACTGAATAGACGCACATATGTATTTTGTGCTTTATTAGCTAATAAAGCATAAATGACAAAAAAAATTACAAATAACAAATAATAAATAATCTTAGTATTAAACTTAACAAACATAATATGTAAATTCTGCGAAAGGGACATTTTGCGAAAGGAACATTTTGCGAAAGGGACATTTTGCGAAAGGGACATTTTGCGAAAGGGACGTTTTGCAAAAGGGACATTTTGCGAAAGGGACATTTTGCGACCAGGGGACATTTTGCGAAAGGGACATTTTGCGACGAAGCCGTATCCGACTGCACAGCATGATTTTCTTTTTGTTTACGTCTTTTAGTCGGGTTTTTTGATATTTTTAATTATACTTAGGTAAACTATAACTATAACCTATAACTTTTTAGTTATTTTTTTTTTAATTATGTTGTTACATTTTAACATGTAGTTAAGTGTAATATATTATTGAAATCGCCTCTTAAAACCCTTTATTCTGATACCCCACACGATGGGTTTGGGAGAAAAAAAATTGGTTCCCCACAATATCGCCCAAAATCCGCCATTTTTTTTATTTTCCAATTTGAATGTAGCCAGTGACACTCGCAGGGTTAAGACGAATCATCAAAATCGGCGAACGTGTTTGGTCTCTAGAACGCCACATAGGAACATACAATAGACTGATAAACACATTACCCTCCTTCTGCAGTCGGGTAAAAAAAGGTAAGTAGGTACCCAGACTCAAACTTTACTTTAGGTACCTACCAACAACAAACAAAAGATTCACTAGTTATTGGATGACGAATATGAAAACAAAAACTTGCCATAATCCATTCCTCAGTACCTACTACAATATCAGGTCTGTTAGATAAGATAGTAGCAATCACTAAAGATAACAAGGTAGATTTTTAGTGTATAATCGTAATCAATACTGTATTCGTGCGAAGTAAAAGTTTAGTATCATTACATTTTACTAACATGGATATGTACAGTGCTGTGAATCCATCTCAAAGTGATATAGTTCGAGAAGTGTATCAAGAGGAAAGAGAAGAAAAAGGTTTATACCACAGAGAACCACCACCGGCATATGATTACGTGCCGCCTCAGCCTGTGCCACCAGCACCACCTGCGCCAGTGACTAATCAACCAATTACTCATCAACCAGTTTCTAATCAGCCAGCTACCCGATCTGTTATCGTACACCTTCCGCTGAAGCATTCTCCGACGCTCTTCAACTGTCCTAAATGTGATGAGAGAATTGTAACGAGTGTTACTTACGCGAATACAAACAAAACTCATATGCTAGCTGGCTTCGTTTGTGGGATTTCTTGGTAAGTTATTAGAATTAAATACCTTGGTAACGATCTATAAGGTTTAACTATAGGTACCTACTGATTTTTTTATTGGGACAATCCCACCGCACTATTCCCAAACCACTGCAACTCCTGAAAGCCAGAATCAACAGTGGCGACCACCAGAAAAGCGCCGAGGCAATGAAGCTCGACGAAGTTCCGGAGAATGAATTTAACTGTCTTGGATCCCGCAACGAAAATAATCAGAAAAGAATATCGGAGCAGTAAGAAAAAATATAAATTTCCACTTCCCTCCATATCAAGCAGGAGACAGAACAAACAAGGCCAATAGGCCCAAAGGGTCGTTTACAACTGGGATAAGCCCAGTTGCCTAGCACCACGGATAAAAAAAAGTTAAATCAAAAAACCCGACTGCTTCAAAAGCGAACTAAAAAGTCGTAAACAAGGAAAAAATCATGCTGTGCAGTCGGAGGATACATACGCGCGAGCTGGCTGACCAAAACCAGATGTATCCTCCTCCTGCACAGCATGATTTTCTTCTTGTTTACGACTTTTTAGTTCGCTTTTGAAGCAGTCGGGTTTTTTGATTTAACTTTTTTTATTTATAACTTTTTAGTTAAGTTTTTTTAGAATTAGATACATTTAAACATATAAGTGTTATATGTTTTTGAAATCACCTCTTAAAACCCTTTATTTTGATACCCCACACGATGGGTTTGGAAGAAAAAAAAAATTTGGGCCCCTACAATATGGCGCCCAAAAGCCGCCATTTTCTATTAACCAATTTGAATGTAGCCTATGACACTCGCAGGATTAAGACGAATCGATTGACGTATGAATCATCAAAATCAGCCAACGCGTTTGGTCTCTGGAAGGCCACATAGGAACAAACATACATACATACATACTTACATACATAGGCTGATAAACACATTACCCTCCTTCGGCAGTCGGGTAATTAGGATTAATATTAATGTTTCCTAACATTGTGAGCTGTTAGATTTGCTTCCAATAATAGGTATGACAAAAACGCTTGAACGCACGAAAAGTTCTAGTTACCACAATGTCCGTATAGTAAACAACTCCTGATGCAGCCTGTACAATATTCAACACAGCATATCAAACCTACTGATTGCTGTTAGTACCATCGTCCATCCGTTTAGTTGAACAAAATGCAGTTTTGATTTCCTGAAACAATCGAGGTCATGGTTCCTTTGTACCGTACAACCCATACTTTCGGATTAAGTGCTGCTGTACCATCGCAAAAATCACGCTGTATATACTGATTTTATTATATCTCTGTTCGGAATGATTTGATTTACCGTAGTATATAGTTCTCGCCAAACTTCTTAGCCGGGTTGAAGTTGGCTGCGCAGTAGTCAATCTCATACAAAAACAGCACCCGCGCCTTGCACTTCGGAAAGCCAACTTCTGGGCGGCCCAGAGGTTTGGCGAGTACTAGTATTCTTCAATTCATAATTCGAGATAATTTCAATCCATCGCCACCAACTCAAACCGAATTTAGAAGTAGATATTTAAGAGACTATTTATATTAAAAAGTTAGTTAATTTAAAAATCTAAAAACCCGACTGCTTAAAAAGCGAACTAAAAAGACGTAAACAAGGAGAAAATCATGTTGTGCAGTCGGAGGATGCATATTCGCGAGTTGGCTGACCAAAACCCGCAGCCTAATTGTGTAAGTAAATTCGGCAACGGAAACAATCTGGTTCTTTCCCAAAAACACACACATACATACACAAAAAAGTTGAATCTTTTATTCAACTTTTTTGTGTATGTGTGTTTTTGGGAAAGAAACACATTTAGGCTGCCGATGTATCCTCCGACTGCACAATTGAATGAAAAAATTAGAATGTTTCACTAATGGCGTCCAAGAAAACAAAAGCACCGGTCACTCAATACAGCAGCACAAATTGAAACTAAACTTAAATTTTTTCGTATTTCAGCTGGTGCTGTCTTTGCTGTTTGGCTGCAATACCATACCTCACAAAATGGTTCAAGGAGGCTCAGCACAACTGTCCAAACTGCAAGGCACATTTAGGTGCTTATTCTAAATTCTAAACAGTTACTGTAATACTCATGAATTGAAACCAAACTTATAATTTATAATACTCACAGCGGATCTTTGTGTCTCAGAAGTTAGTTCTGTCAACTATTGCGCAAGAAACAGTTTAACTGCATAGAGTAAGCGAGATAGGATGATGCGACAAACGTAAGCGAGTGAAAGAGACAGTTATACAATGCTATGCACAGGCTCTTGTAGCCAATTCAGAGATACAAAGATCCGTTGTGAGTATTATTCTTTCCTATTGTTAGTGTTGTAAGAACCCCGCGTCTTGGAGTCTTGTTTAATAAAACTTGAGCTATTTTTGAAGATTCGAGTCTTATACATAAAACTTAGAGCTCAAGTCCTTCAGAATTTGAAGTCTTTTGTAAAAGGACTTGAGTCCTGCCAAAAAGAACTCATGGCTGAGTCCTCTAAATCCATAGCTGTACTTTGAAGTAAATAAAATAGCAATAAACAAATACACCAACTCAAGAGCATGACTCAGTCTAGCTCAAATAACTTAAAAGACTCAAAGGACTCGGACTCATGTGACTAACAAGTCCTACTCTTGAATATCTACTAAAATCTCGAAATTAAGACTAAAAGATTCGAGTTTCTTTCAACACTACCTATTGTACACATTTGACCAAATATTTATTTATGTAAATATTATTTAATATTAGTTTCAGGATCAACACTACCTATTGTACACATTTGATCAAATATTTATTAATGTAAATATTATTTATTATTAGTTTCAGGATCAAATATTAAAACACTTTCCAATTTAGGTATAATTCATATTTTAGTCATGACATTTATTCAAGTATTGTTTATACTAAATTTAAATTTAGAATAATAACAGTATACAAATGTGTCTTAATATACTGTGGTGCAGTAGTATTTTATTTTATCTTGTAGGTACACATTGATCAACAGTTTCTTCTTCCATGAAGATTTTCCATGTTTTATTAGTTCCAGGGTTTCTTGATTGCTTCTTTTATATGCATATTATTAAAGTTTATGCACAGCTTGCCTTTTATTGATACTTCTTGATAGTATAAATTATGTGCACTTATTTATTGTTGTAAATCAGTCCAGCATCTGAAAAATAAATATGTAGATAACTATTTTAAAGCTGTTATGTTTAAATATAATAGGAAAACTTAAAATAACATTGCATGGTATGGTCTTTCCAATGATTTAGTCATGTAAAGGATCAATAGATGTAGCTATACTCTTTGTGCTGTAGCATGGTGAGAATGACAGTTTAATTTTTTTTTTTTTACACCTAAACGTATATGCATTTTTTGTAGTTATACCATAGTTGCCTGAATGATGTTAAACTACAAAAAAAGGCGTATACGTATATGCGTAAAAAATGTTATTGGAACTGTCACCCGCACCATGCTACAGCGCAAAGACTATAGCTACATCTATTGAGTATATAGGTGGTTTCAATATTTCAGACTGGCCCTGGCTATATACACAATGCCATTTCTTCTTAAAACAGCAAAAGTAATGTATTTGACATGCTATATATTTGTATAAAATCTTGTAAATAATGAAGATTAATTAATTAAATTATAACATAAAACATGTGTTTCATTCTGCTGCGGTATAACTAAAATGCCACTGACATCTGGTTGTTTTTTTACTTTTGATGCTATATTAATGATATCTATTGATCAATATATATTTTTTAGAAATTGACCAGATGTCAGATTACGGCATTTTAGTTATCAAGGCAGCATTAAAGTCGTGACAATCTAAAAAGTCGGATTTGACAGCTGTGAAATTATGTCATAAAAGTAATAATTCACGCATAGGAATGATACTTGTCGTTATAGTGTATGGATAACATAGAAATTAATTACGAGTATAAATTTGATTTTTCGTAGACATTCATACAAAGTTATCACGGCATGTATAACGAGAAACGTCATTGGACTTCTTAGATTTTTTTTAAACTATAATATTATCTGTGTCTATACCAACCAAAAGCCATTGACCAAAATATAAGGAGCAGTGGTGTTTCTTTTAAATTTCACAATATTTTGTAAATCATATTGTTGAGTAACAATATATGTCCGTGACTACCGCAGGACCCCGACAGCAACCGCTTCCATATTTGGTAAATAATTACTACTCAATTGGTACCAATTAGTACCCGAAAAACAAAATTGGTACCTTAGTAGTTTTCGAGAAAATCGACTTTGAAGGTGGTCCTGCGGTAGTCACGCTCCATTCAGCAGGACCACCATGAGCGCCGAAAACGGGGGCATGCTACAGCTATTCTAAGTATACAAATAATTACTACCCATAAATGTAATCCATTTCGTAAAAAAACAGAACTGAATCATTTTTATTTATCGAGAAATCAACGATGATAACTTTCGCTCGCTCGTTCAGCAGGACCACGACTTTGAATGTTGATTCCAAGTTGGAGGAGCCTGCGACTTTCCTCAAACCTACATAGAAAATTACTACCCTGCAAGATAAAATTGATACCCAGAATTCACAACTAGTACTCCAGTAGTTTACGAGATATACCATGCCATTGGTGGGGTGGCGGTAGTCACGGTGTTAAATTTTCATTTCAAGATTTCCCTATTAAAAACTTAGTGAATTCTGCCCAAATGTATACAAAAATTACTACTCCTACAGAAGATAAAGCGACCAAAAATTCAGATACCTAAGTGTTGTATTTTAAGAGAAATTAGCTTTCATTACTTTTCCATACTAAATCTTCGCGTATAACCCGACCATATTAAGTTGTCAATGGTATTGAGCAGAACAGTCGTGCAAAAAAGTTTATGGATGTCGTTTTAGTAAAAACAACAGTTCACAATCTATAATTTTTATACAAAATGTGTACCTAGGCACATAACAAAAAAAAAAATATTTTGTTACCCATGGCCTGTAATAGGGTAGAGTGGTAGCCAATGAACCACCAAAAATTTGAAGAGCTCTAGCTCAGTGGTTATTGCAGTCAAAGAAAATATTTTTATCTCACCACGTAGGTAATTTAATACGCTACCATATTGCATTCAAAATTTTGGAAAATATTTCCTATTGCCTGATTAATACAGGTTTTTTTTAAAACAAGGTAAATGGTTCATAGTGTACCAGCAAGGGTACACGATGAACCGGGGGGGTGGGACTAAATGAACCAGGTGGTACACAATGAATCAAAGTAATAGATAAACCGATTATTGTTTGTTTTAAGTTGATTTTAAATAACAAATGATACTGTGATCATCCAACCGCTAGGTGCGGCTAACCCAAGTGTCCCTGGGGGTGCCCCATACGTCATGTGTGCCTTATAGTTTTCTTGGAAACATCATAGCTGGTGGTAATGCCTGGCCAATCGCATTTACAATACAGCAAGTTGTAACCATGATTCCACGTTCCCCACATGTAGTCACATGTGGGGAACGTGGAATCTTGGTTACAGACACTGCGTCCTTTAGCTGCCAGAACTTTATGGCGTCGTTGCACAGTTGTGGTAGAGGTTTCGTCTAGATTATGTATTCGACTTCTAGCAAAAGATGGAAAGCGACTTAAAACTTCTTTCAGGTTGTCGTAAATTGTTTCTACGTTCTTTTGATTAAATGCTGTAGCTTTTGCCATACTACAAGCCTCCAGTTTTTTCAATGACAATTCAGATTGTCTTGGCCTAAATCCCCTCATCCAATCTCGGCCTGCCATGTCATGGACTTTCCACGATGGCGGCTTTTAAATTTTATTAATAACTGCCATTTGGTAGGTAATTCTGCGACAGTCTTTAGAAGTTAGGTCATAGAATGTATGTGCACAATCAAATAAAAACTTCTTGATGCAGTCTTCTTGTCCATCATTAAAGTTTGTTCGATAAAATTGCCGCATTACGGGCTCCATGACGGATTTTTTCGGTATTTTTTAATGTATCTTCGCAGTGTTGGATAGGGAGATTGGCTGCTTCATCAGCCCCGACAAATGTTTGTCTATTCCTATTTGAATAGCTGCTGCTGTGTGATAAACCTTTTTACGGGTTTGCCCTAATGTGTTTCGGCCCATGCTGAAATAAAGAAGTAGTACTTAATGATACTCACATCAACAATCAGAGGTTGACTGGAATAATACTCCCCACCTGTTTCTATGTGAAAAATCCATAACTACATAATAGCATAAGGTAAAGCAATTAGATGTAGTACACAATGAACCGTGGTTCATTGCTCACCCAATCTAAGTGACTCACTGCTAACCCATCCCCTCTTAGGAAATTTCAGGTAATGTTTTACACAATCACTGTTGAGAAGTAATTCCAAAAAGTAGTCTCATACAAGCGCAAGGACCCACATTACACATACAATTCACTCATAGTTTAATAAGAGTTAAAATAATAAAGTAATTACAAAAATAAACTAACGATTTTTTCGTCCTTTTTGATAAACAAAACACAAGGACGAGGCGCACATATGCGTTTGTGGCGTCTGGTTGCCGGCGACTAGATCAAACTGCATGGCAAGGCAAGCAAGTCGTTATACGTTTTTTGCACGAGCTAGCAACATCGCGTATTGCCTGTAGGTAGTATGGTTCATACGGTACACGCGGTTCATTGGCTACCACTCTACCCTACCTTAGTTAATGCCGTGGGTAGGTAGGTACTCTAATAATAATTTTTCTGTGTTGTAAGTACCTACCTTCTGTGTTTTATATGAATACCATTAAAGAGCGATAGGTATTTCTTATTTATTTCTTTCCTACTAATTTACCATTGCTGCAAGCTTAAGTACCTACGTATTAAAAACCTAATTTACTGCAGTAACAATATGTTGTAAGTAGTAGTTGTAGCGTAAGTATAAAATGATTACATAAGTAATAGGTATGTATTTTTACAGTACCAGAAGTCGATTGTATGGTACAATTTGTATCAAACCACTGACATTTCTTGTGGACCTTGGGTGTATTTTTAGTTAGGTACCTATTTAATACTCACATTGTTAGATCTAGGTTATGAATTAGTAATATAAAATTTTTATATGTCGAATAAGTTTTATTAAGACACAGAACACAGATCGATAACAATTTGTAAAATCAGTCAAATTTTAAATGTTTAAAAATCAATTTATTATTCTAAATTGGACTAATACCTACCTTATAAAATTGGAACTATGTTATTTATCTAGCAATTAGGTTCGATAAAACAGAATGAGAAAAGCATGTATATTCATGCAAAGTTACAACAATTTAAGAATAGAATGAATATTAGTTTTATCATTTTAAAACTATTTCAAATTTACAGATTATTATTATGGCAGGCTCACAAGTTATGTACATAGGGTGAATGACAACAGTAGGTAATCATTTACAATTTATCTCTTAAAAATGAAAACGTGATGATACTTATTTTTATAATTAAGAAAGTAGGTACTTTCATGAACATCATAAGTATCTTTACAACACAAACAATAAAAATAAAAGGAAAAATGTATACGCGAAATGTAAACATAAAAAATAATCTCAAATATAATTACCTAACATTAATAGACATAATTCAAGTTATTAAAAATAAAAGGTTGTTGATTACCCCGAGTTTCTCAGTTCTAAATTATCGCAGAATTGTCAAGCACGCGTTATCTGCTGTGATTGGTTTAATGAATTTTCAACAGCGAATTACAGCAGATAACGCGTGCTTGACAATTTGTCACATTAATTCTGCGATAATTTAGAGCTGAGAAACTTGGGGCTAATTGTTTTAAAGCTTTATAATATGTTTATGTTCAAGACTTTAGATGATTTTACTCTAATCCAAGTTTAATCTAAAAATAACAATCAGTTACTATTTCAAATACGTACTTGTAAGTACATAATAATTATTTTAAGTTTTAATAAATATAGTTATTGTTATTATATGCACGTTATCTAGATATACTTACATAAGTTTAGTCAAAAAATTTGAGTCAAGACGCGTTCAAACGGAGATCAACTGGCTTTATGGTATACTTCACACAAAGTAATCATGTATATTCATATTACAGGGCTCATTTTAAGTTCTACTCAGTTAAAATATCAAACAGCGACGACAATTTTGCAATCGTCGATTTTCTTCACATAATTTTGAATCTCATTATATCTTATCTATGGTCCAAAACTTTATAAAACTTTTTTTGCACGAGTGTACTGCTTTAATGGTATTCATATAAAAACACAGAAGGTAGGTACTTACAACACAGAAAAATAATTATTAGAGTACCTACCTACCCACGGCATTAACTAAGGTATTACAGGCCATGGGTAACAAAATATTTTTTTTTTTGTTATGTGCCTAGGTACACATTTTGTATAAAAATTATAGATTGTGAACTGTTGTTTTTACTAAAACGACATCCATAAACTTTTTTGCACGACTGTACTGCTCAATACCATTGACAACTTAATATGGTCGGGTTATACGCGAAGATTTAGTATGGAAAAGTAATGAAAGCTAATTTCTCTTAAAATACAACACTTAGGTATCTTAATTTTTGGTCGCTTTATCTTCTGTAGGAGTAGTAATTTTTGTATGCATTTGGGCAGAATTCACTAAGTTTTTAATAGGGAAATCTTGAAATGAAAATTTAACACCGTGACTACCGCCACCCCACCAATGGCATGGTATATCTCGTAAACTACTGGAGTACTAGTTGTGAATTCTGGGTATCAATTTTATCTTGCAGGGTAGTAATTTTCTATGTAGGTTTGAGGAAAGTCGCAGGCTCCTCCAACTTGGAATCAACATTCAAAGTCGTGGTCCTGCTGAACGAGCGAGCGAAAGTTATCATCGTTGATTTCTCGATAAATAAAAATGATTCAGTTCTGTTTTTTTTACGAAATGGATCACATTTATGGGTAGTTATTATTTGTATACTTAGAATAGCTGTAGCATGCCCCTGTTTTCGGCGCTCATGGTGGTCCTGCTGAATGGAGCGTGACTACCGCAGGACCACCTTCAAAGTCGGTTTTCTTGAAAACTACTAAGGTACCAATTTTGTTGTTCGGGTACTAATTGGTAGCAATTGAGTAGTAATTATTTACCAAATATGGAAGCGGTTGCTGTCGGGGTCCTGCGGTAGTCACGGACATTAACAACATGTAATTGGTCATTAGAAGATCTTTGATAGTTGTTATGGGTAGTCAGAAGCTTGATATCTGACACCAGTCTTGCCAAGGGGTACCCAGTTGATGGGTTGTGGAGGTCAGTTAGGCATCGCTCCATGTAAAACACTGGTACTCAGCTGAATCCGGTAAGACTGGAAGCCAACCCCATTATATTTGGGAAAAGGCTAGGCAGATTGATTGAATACGTAATTGGTTATTGACCCATGTTAGCAGGTATGTCTATGTTCAAAGTACATACTAACACTACTATACCCACTACTACATAAACATTATAACAATAGATGTTACAAGTTGCGAGATAAAAAAAAATCAAGGGCCATATAAGTTTGTAATTAATCTTGCAATATTATTAACTCACAATATATTTAGAACAGGTAATTCCAAATAAAATTAATCCCTTCTGAATTAAATATTTTACAATATAACCAAGCTTTACTGAGGAAAAAAGGGTTACAATTGCACACAATTTATTATAACTAATGATGTTTGCAATAGCCCTAAGCCCAGTGACAATAAAAACAAACCAAAAATCACCATAGACTAACCAAAAATCACAATCACTGCAATCTCATGCAGTACACACATATAAAATCACCATTAGAATGTGAGTACATTCTGGTCACAATTAATAAAATAATACCTGGAACATACCTTAACAGTAAATCCATCTATGAAGATGAACTGTTGTAAGGAACTTGCAATCTGAAACAATCTGATGCAATTTTCCATTTCCCATCAACAGCAACAATCACAAACGTTTGTTGAAAGGGTTTCTTGCTATCGTCGTTTTGATACGTCACATCTCCACAAGCTTGAATGAGGTACGTCAACTTGTTGGACACCAGATTCTCTGATATGGGTTGTGCATCTAATGTCTTGAGCACGTGATTACTAGCTGGTAAATCCATCAGGAACTTCTGGATCTTGTCATTACCGTTAATTCCATTGCCATTCCAAACCAGCAGGCCAGTGTCCATGTATAGTTTTGATGACAAATGCCTGTTATTATCTACCTGCTTATAATATATTTTGGTAAAATCTTCTGCAGTTTCGCAAGCATTGTCAATGTTCTTGACGGCCGCCTCTGACATTGTTATAATTACTTTATATATATCCAGTTACGAGCTAAGTAATAAATTTAACACAGTCAATTCTGTGAATTGAATGTGACAGTTAAAGACATTGACGTTTTTGTCAGTCAGCGAATATTTTGACGTTTCGGCCGCGTTCCGAACTGAGTCACGTCAAAATCGGTATTATTGCTAGGCCGCACTGCGGTTAACCGCTAGCGGTTTAAGCCGATTATTTTGTGGGCCTCGTTTACAGAGACGCAGGGCGTCGCGTATCGCTTCTCCGTTAACTTTCTTATACAGCGCCATATATTTTAATTTAGTACGGTCCGCACCGCGCAACGCGGCGCACGAGTCTCGTGTTTCTACAGAAACGAGGCCTAACAATACAAGAGACCGCATTGACGTTTTTTTTCCAGCGATTGATATTAAAACCGCAGCTAGAAATAGTTTGTATAACAAACATAGAAGAAAAAAACTTAGAAGGCCCGACCCATATATTATTATTTTACTCTTTGGCCCGACCGCTTGAGGTGGTTACCGCTTGCGGTTTTTTGGTCAGTCAGTCAGTGTCCACACCAGCATAATAAAGTAATCTTTGGTCCGCCGCACACACCGAAAACTTGGCCAATATTACATCAAGTATGTTAACGCCTTTATATCGCTGTAGTTAGTCTAAAATAATAGTTTAAATGTGCATTATGAAAATAGAAGCTTTATTGATACCATGATTTATAAGAAAACAAAAAAGTAAATACAAATTTAAATACAAAAGTATTAGAACATCGTGAGGATAGGACTTTACTTGTGTTTGTGGTAGTTTTCTGAGACCATATTTCTGTGTCTGGATCTGAAGATATTTTAAGCTGATGAAATAAATCTTCCATAGTTTGATTTCTTTTCAATTCTCGGGTAAATCCTTCAAGATATTTCCTAATATCTTTGTTCTTACTTTCTTGGGCCTCTTCAGTTATAAGGCCTGTATGAACTACTGCATTCTGTATTATGTGTTCCGTTTGACGTCCGAAGTCCATTTATGAGAGTACATCGTCTTTTTTCCCCACCAAATCGTTAGATGATGCTACTTCCGTCACGTGAGTCAACCACAGCGCCGCCTGTGGCCGCTCCTGGAACTAATTAAACAGCACACAGCAAGCCGCCATTCCTTCGACATTGTTGCGTTGTTCTTCGTACCGCGCACATTTCGTTAGTTTAAATACAGAAAACTTAACATACCCTCATTTGTTTAAGTATCTGTAAATTTCGGTTTAACTTTCGAGAATAAAGTAGAAAGTTACTAATTTTTTTTTTTCCGTTACTTAAAAAGTGCGTGTTTTTAAAATGGACAATAACGATAAAACTACCGAGCCGAGCGTTGATAATCTCGCAGACGTTTTTAGCGATCGCGATTCCGCTCGGTTACGTAAAAGTGATAACGCACGTGGGCCGTCCAGGGAGCCAAGGTCATCAGCATCGAGTACAAGTTCGAGCGAAGATGAACCGCCTCCAAAACGACGGCGCCGGACCAGATCACACGAGTCATCGCTGGAGATGGAGCAAAGGTTTGAAATATTGTCGCAGCAGTTGGTGAGTCATGTTAATAATTTATTTTGTGCTAATTACGCTGCAATGCAGCCGACTGCTTCTTGTTCGACTGCGGAGCCTTCATTGGTGCCAGTTAATGTACCGTCAGACGATCCGTTCTTACGACCGTTAGTCGGAATAAATGACATTGCCGAACTAAACGTATCCGTTAGAGAACCTTCCGTACCTAAAGCTAATCCCGATCGTGTCGCTAAGTTAGCTTCGATGCAAAGATTTGACTCTTCAGACTGGAACTCTGTGCGATACAATGAGGTTCAAAAGAAATATGTGGCTATTCCGGCGTTTTCTGAGCTGAAAGTTAACGAGGAAATGAGGCGTTTTGAGGATCCTTCTGCGCCATTTCGATGGTGTCAGATGGAACGTGGCTTTGCTGCCTTGTCAAATGCTTTTTTAGCTCAAAATGAGTTTGTGAATGTAGCCTTGCGAAATATAATTGATTGGTCTGCAAAGCCTGATGTACAGCTTACATCAACTACGATTTACAATAAATTAAAAGAGTTATTCGGAAACGAGTCTGAGTACAAAACTATTTCTGAAGACATTTTACAAATTATTTGCGGAAAACGCGCAGAGGTTATAGAACTAAGGCGCAAGGCACTCCTTAAAGATCTTAAAGGGAAATATGTACGCGACGATATTGCGAAAATACCGCCTTCAGCGGAATACATGTTCAACCCTCAAAGTTTATCGGCTTATATACAGAAAATAGGCGGGATCGATAAATTGGTTAAGGATAAAGCGCCGCCGCCTAGTTCTAAAATTTTCGTTCGTTCCAAAACGCCGATACGACCAAAGTCACCGGTCGCTTCAACTTCCCGTGAAAACCCTTTCGTTTTCAACAAAACAAATCGCACCACGGGAAGAACAAAAGACGAAATTTTGATGATCAAAAGAAAAGGGGGGGCGAAAGGGTGAGGTCAACAGGAGCGGGCGCAAATGACTCGAGGTTCACGGGAGGTTGTCTGATGCATTACCGAAAAGTGTGGGCCCAATTCGGGTCACCCAAAATGATTCTCAAATTAATTTCTGCAGCTCGCATTCCATTCACTCAGACACCTCCTCTTGTTTTTCCGGCGTTGGAGGTCATGGAGAAATTCCAAACTCCACGTTCTGCAACGATGTCGTTGGAGATCCAAGCCATGATACAAAGTCGGATCCTCGAGCCCGCACCTTTAACTCCGTCCTTCATATCCCCACTTTTCATTTTAACAAAAAGCAGTGGAAAGCATCGGATTATTTTCAACCTCAAGGCACTAAATCGATTTTTGCAACCAAAAAGTTTTCACGTTTTCCATCATCGGCAAATGCCCAATTTTTTACAAGCGGGCGACTGGATGGTCAAGCTCGATCTAACCCAAGCCTATTACCATTTGCGAATATCTCAAAAACACCGTTGTTTTCTTCGCATGAGCTACGAAGGTCGACTGCTACAAATGACATGTCTTCCCTTTGGTCTGGCCGCGGCGCCAAAAATGTTTGCATCAGTCACGAATTGGACTGCCGAAGTGTTACGCAGCAAAGGTCTTCGCCTGGTCCTTTATTTAGACGATTATTTGATAGTCCACCAAAGCAGAGAGACTTTAATAGATCATGTCCAGTTAGCATTAGAATTCCTCACGACCCTAGGTTGGCATATCAATATGGAAAAGTCTATACTGATCCCGACAAGGTGTATAGAATTCCTGGGAATTGTCTGGGACACACAATACAACTCCAAGAGTTTGCCACCAGAAAAAGTTTCCAAAATCCGTCAGTGCCTATTGACTCGCTTAGCAACCGGCGGTTGGACCCTCAAGCAGGCGCAACGCCTCTTAGGGTATCTCAACTTTGCGACCTTCATCACCCCCCGGGGAAGGTTGCATTGCCGTACGTTGCAGCGCCAGAGCAATCGTCTTCAACAAAGTTCGAGCCATTTGGCTCTGTTCACAGACGAGGTGCGACTGGAACTACATTGGTGGGTAGAAAATGTCAGCCAGAAATCTTGCATTCATCCCAAAAGCTCACATGTGAATTACCTAGTCACAGACGCCTCAGATATTCAATGGGGGGCCGTAGTCAACAACAAGACGCTAAAAGGGCCTTGGAATCACCAGCAAGTGCAGTGGCACTGCAACTTAAAGGAGATGTATGCAGTGATAGCCGCAATATCTTCAGAGGCAAATGCTCTAAAAAAATTCAACCGTGATCCTGCAAAGTGACAACAGAACCGTGGTGTCGTACATAAAAAACCAGGGCGGAACGAAGTCACAAAATCTGTTAAATTTGACGAAACAGTTGCTGGCACTGACGGACAGCCTCAATGTTGTACTAGTCCCTCACCACCTTCCGGGACAGTACAACGTGGAAGCCGATCGTCTCTCTCGAAATCGAACCGGCTACGAATGGCATCTGCTGAGCGAGGCGACCATCAAAATATTCGCCAAATGGGGAACACCAACCATAGACCTGTTCGCCTCACAAGGCGCTCAAGTAGTGAGCAATTATGTTACTCTAGACTTGTCAGACTCGAACGCTTGCTTTCACGACGCTTTCAGCAGATACTGGAGTTACGACCTCGCATGGATATTCCCTCCACCAGCCCTGCTTCCACGGGTGTTACGCCACCTCAACTCTGCAAAAGGAAGGTATATAATAGTAGCACCCAGGTGGAAGAAACCCTTTTGGCGTCCAGATCTGAAGAACCGCGCCCTAGCTCGTCCTATGAAAATCAGGGACCTCAAAACGTCACTGGTGGACACGATGACCGGGCGTGCTCCAGCTCAAGTTCACAACCTAAAGCTGGAAGCCTGGCTCATTTCGGGTGGGACTCTCTAACACAAAGTTGGTCTAAGGAAGAACAACAACTTTTGTCAACATGTTGGAGAGCTTCAACACTCAAGACTTATACGCCTATATGGAGCAAATGGGTAATGTGGTGCAATCAAAATAATCTAAATTGTCGCTGTCCGAAACCTACCGATGTAGCTCGATATTTAGCAAAACTTTTTCTGGAGGATCGATTAGCTTACCGTACTATTCTTGTTCACAAATCAGCTATAGCATCAGTTTGTGAAACAATCTCTGATATTAAGATTTCGTCAAATCATTTGGTTAAACATATTTTAAAAGCTATATCTTTAGCTAAATCAATTCCACCAAAATTGCCAATATGGGACGCAAGGATAGTAATTCAATATTTAAAAACACTAATGTAAATTTGCAAAGTTTATTTGATGTTTCTAGGCGTGTTGCCACTTTATTGTTGTTGACCTCGGGTCGTAGAGTTCACGATTTGACTCTCTTACATTTGGATTCAAAACATTTTAAGGATAATGGGAATTCAATAACCTTGCATCCGGTATTTGGCTCAAAAACTGATTCAGCGGCATATCAACAGTCAAACTGGACGTTGTTAGCTTCACCGGACAAAAATACAAATGCTCTATTTTGGTTACGAACATTAATAGATATTTCAAAAAATGTCAGAGGTTCTCTCACAAATTTATTTATCACCACAAAGGAGCCTCGTAAACCAGCTAGTTCTGTACTTATCGGTGGATGGATAAAACGTGTTCTTTTGGAAGCCGGAATAGACGCTTCACCTGGTAGTTGTAGGTCAGCTGTTTCATCCCTTAACAGCTTAGAAAAGTACCCAATTAATGATATTCTAGCTAAAGCCAACTGGCGCCATGAACATACTTTTAGAAAATATTACTTCGAGGTAATAAATACCGGTCTCAATAACAAAACTGGATCAGAGAAGTCCCTTTCTCAGTTCTTTACAGTTACAAATTAAAATTATAAAGTTTACAGACAGTAAACTTATAGTAATTAATCAAGCAATATTGATTATTAATTGGAATCTAATTTAAATTGTGATTTTGTTTCTATTATACTATCTTACACAATTATTAAAATAATTGATCACATTGTTGCGTTTTAATTAGCAAGCCACCAGGAGATAACAAACAGATCTCTCATAAATGGACTTCGGACGTCAAACGGAACACATAATATTAAAATTTTACCTTAAAATAAAATTTGTATTATGTTTCCTAAGACGTCCGAAGTCCATACAATTTCTTCCTGGTGTATACCATCATCATTAAACTTTATGAGCCGAACAATGTCGAAGGAATGGCGGCTTGCTGTGTGCTGTTTAATTAGTTCCAGGAGCGGCCACAGGCGGCGCTGTGGTTGACTCACGTGACGGAAGTAGCATCATCTAACGATTTGGCGGGGAAAAAAGACGATGTACTCTCATAAATGGACTTCGGACGTCTTAGGAAACATAATACAAATTTTATTTTAAGGTAAAATTTTAATATTATAATATGTCCATGAATTAATATTCTGTGAATGGAAGTCGACATATTATACCATGGATACCATTTTAAATAGAGCACAGTAGTTTTCAGAGCGTATATTCTGTTTTTTTTTTTTTAATTTATTGCTAGATTAGGTACTAGACATTATCATCAATATTATATAAAGTCTAAAGATCAGATTTTTGCCAGCTTATGGCAGTTATTTCTTCAAATGTTTCATCATTGCAAAAAAAATCGTCGCGCCGAATTTCCATCATTGGTATTCCCATAGCCACGTTTAGGCTGATCTACTAATATGCCTAGTTTAGATTTAAATTCGAGAGTTTTAGAGACACTTCCATGGTTTCTGTACTATTTCTTAATTCGGTAGTTTGACCTTTCACTGCATACCACAAAATCGTTTTGCAGCCTTCCTACAGGGCGACTAGTGATTCTTTGTCTTTTTTGCGAAGGGAAATTTATAGATGTATCTAGATATATATTTAGTTTCGAACCGTTTTTTAATATGTTGAAACATCTTGCCACTTCTTTTTATATTAATAAATAAAGTGAAATAACTCTTGATATATAAAATTTGGTAAGTTACGTTAGTTTAGAAGATAAAGAATTCATTTACAATTCAAATAAGTTGTTGAATTTTGTAAAATTTTGTTCAAGTAACGCAAGTAGACGCAGCTAAATTTGGACGTCATAAATATATAAACAGAACAGTTGAGTGCGGTTGAGTGTCAAATTTTTTACTATGAGAATAAAAATAAACTGATAAAAAATAGCCTTGTGTTTAAAACGACATATCTTCACTTTCGTAAGTGATGTAAACGTTTTAGCTATCGGTAAAAAAGAAATTTACCTGAAGGTATGGAATCCATAATATTTTAATTCAAATATTCACTAAACAAATATTAAACGTGACTTAAAGAATTATTGAAAATCGTAACAAATTATTGCACTACAGAACCACTATCTTATTCAAAATGTGAGTAGTAGATTAAAAAGTGCCAAAGGTTTTGCTAGTCACTACTAGATGGGGCCATATACCCGGATGGTAATTAAAGTTACAACTTTCGATTAAGATAAACTTCATTTTCATCAATTTTGGCCATAAATTGCGCAAATTTCACCTGTGTGCGCCGTACGGTTCGCGACGCGTCGTAGAGGGTAGTTGGTTGCCGCCCCTAACGATAATAATAGAAGCTAGTTTTCTATTAAATAACTTTTCAGGATGTTCTCTTGAGTCTTGATATTTCATAAAAACAACTTAGGTACCTCTGGAATTTAAAGAAATATGATTTTTGGTTTATTTGCGACTTTTGAGTAGACGTCGTTTTTTTCTATTTCTTAATAAGAATAAAGCACAAACTGTTCTGACGAAGTCCATCTTACAACTGATGAACTGACGAGAACCGGTTTCTATTTTCTAAACGCAATGCGTACACGTTGAGCGGTTTTGCGGTTGCAACGAATAATTTATTAACCGATTAGCCGTGAACGCGAACATAGAGTTCCTTGACGTGCTTAAAGACGGAACCACACTTACGTGGCGTGGCGCCTTCCGACGCAGTTGATTTGCTACAAAACTCGTTGTTATGGCGCCTGGTAGGCTTGTAGGCAATCAAATACGTCAGAAAGCGCCACGCCACGTAAATGTGTTTCCGGCTTAAACCAACGACGTGTTTATCATAGACTAATATAACAGATATCAGTCACAGATAATAATAAAACTAGCATACTTTTGCACAATAGCGGATTAAGGGCCGGCGCACACTGACGGCACGGCAGGCTTCAAATCAACATACCGAATCATACTAACGCGGCATCACGTAACATTTCAGTCTTTACATGTAGAAATTCAGCGCTAAATTCATCGAAACAAGCTCCTCCTTTTTTAAAGTCAGTTAATAAAACATTAAAATATCTTTATCTTAAATTTAATTTTCAAGTTAGCTAGACACATCACACATGTCTATTTCTATAGTTAACAAATATTAGTATCAAGTAGATAAGGATTATAAAAATACGTCTCGGTCTCGATATACGAAGTATGACAAAAATTATAAATAAATAAGTTCTTTATCCGCGTGCAAGGATAATTCGGTTAATTTTGCGGTTCCGGAGATTTATGCATTTCTAATATCAGCTCCATAAACATTTTTAAGCGCGATATTGGCTATTAGAAACGGTTTATTCCAGAAATCCCCACCGGCAAATCCCCACCAGTGGGGATTGTTACTTTTTTTTCCAGAAATCCCCACTAGCTGAATAAACTCAGCCTAGTGGGGATTTTCGGAAAAATAAGTAACAATCCCCACCAGGTGTTGTTTCTAAATTATTAATCAAAGTTATTTAATTGTTATAATCAATTTTCATTATAAATTGTTTGCATTGAAACGAAATTCAAACATATTTACAACTATTAATTAGATTCAAACCAAAGTTATTTAAACATTATATGATAACGTAAATCGCGATTGTGAATTTATCACATTATTTCAAAAAAAAAGTGGTACTGTAATGCTGCCATGCATTAGCTCTAGTTGAGCATCTAAGATAAACTGGTCTTTTTGTTTGCTTCTTTGTGATCGCGGGTTCCAACGGTGACTTTCGTTAGCACTTTTTTCATAAAACAAAGCGTCTTCATGCAAAATATGTAGGAGTTTCAGTAAACTTGCTTTTTTCGTCGATATAGCTGCATTAAGCTTATTATGCCAGCCTTCAAAAAAGTTTGTGGTGCCGTAAACACATAATACTTTTATGAAATCTTCTTTTATCCGTAGGCTTAACATATACCGGCGAAAATTGTCACTGTTATGATTGTCTGGGCTTTGGCAGGCAACATAGAACCAGCCTTCCATTATTAGATTTTCCGGTAAAAGTGGTAGTACTGCAGCAAGTTCAATTTGCCTCTTCAAAATTTTGGATTTCGTCAGATACAGTTCTCGCCCTTTTTTTCAAATGGATTTTTATAGTGAAAAAAGTAACCTCTAACAGTTACTACCGGGAAGACCTCATGATTAAATAATTTTTGTTTAATAATTTAAAAACAACACCTGGTGGGGATTGATACTTATTTTTCCAAAAATCCCCACTAGTCTGAGTTTATTTAGCTAGTGGGGATTTCTGGAAAAAAAAGTAACAATCCCCACTGGTGGGGATTTGTCGGTGGGGATTTCTGGAATAAACCTTAGAAACCATTTCAAGCAAAAAAAAAGCAGACACTTTTAAATTCAAGTTCCAATGTCTTCGAAAACCGTTTTTCGATGCCATGCCGTCAGTCAGTGCTGGCCCTAAGGAAGGAGCGGCAGGGTTGACCAACAAAAGGTAAGAAATGTCGAAAATAATAAAGTCAAGTAATTAGGAAATAGTTTATTTTGATGTCTTTCTATTATCATTTATCATACAAAGTGGCTTACGTATTATACAATAAGATTTCATAATATTATAACTACTTCTATAATAGGTGACCCCTTCGCATCCACGTATTCGGTAGCTGCGATTTCTTTAAATACACGCTGTTCAAGATACTTACAATAATACAATAATCGTATTACATACATACATTTTTTTTTTAATAGGCGTCAATAACATTTTGTCGAATACTTTTACACTAAGCCAGCATCACAACGAATATTGCCAAAATGAGGTTCATTACTAAAATAAAATCGCAGACCCAAATCGTTCGTGGACACGGGCATACTACTGTTTATTAAAACATTTGACACAGTGTTCCACTACACGCGTCGTACTCTATTGAAACAATACAAATAACATAAAAATAACTTCAAACTAGATCTTATTTTTAACAAGCATTTGATTTATTCATTTCTAGAAAATAAAACAGTCAGCATTCTAAATTCAAATCTTACCCTAAGGCACTGACAAAAACTGATTATGCGCTAGATAAAAAAAAATATTTATAAATAATAATATTATTCTAAAGAGTAAATAACATTCCTTAAAATTATTAAGAATAGAAAATTGTTAATTCGGCAAATTAGAAATAGGGTACATCAGAGTTAGGTAAATGGGAATTTTATCCATTATACAATCGCACGTCACAATAATTAAAAAAATGTTGCCATATTTTTATTTTAAAACCTAACTAGGTAATTAGAATACAAATAAAATAGTAATTTTCAAGATCATCAATATTGCTCAATTGCCACAACGAATTAATATTAATTTCACATCAAAATTAAATATTTACTAAAACATATTTAATTAATATCTTTTTATCAGGCAGATATCAAATGATTGCATTAGTCTAAGATCCGACTGCAGATATCTGTAGGAATCAGATTTTTATTAAACTAAATTTTCATGAATGTTTCTTGATAGTAGAATAGATTGCAGCAGTGTTGTTTGGAAATATCTAGCCTCAATTAACTAAACCAAATAAATAGAAATTTGGGTCAGGTCCAAATTTTTGCCGGATACAGACACTGTGGTTTCCGACTCATAAGTGACAAAATATTGCGAACTTTACACGCCTTAAAATAATTTTTGCTAATAATTATCTTTATATATTGTAAATAGTCTCATTCATTAAACAACTAAACTTGAAGCTTAATTTCTTCGATTTTATTTGATAACAAGCTCGGTGTCTTTTTACGCTATGTAAAATACGCATGTCCCTTGCGCTACGCTTTTTGCCGCTGTTTTTTTTAATTTGTGAATTGTTGCAACTTGTAGGTTGTATGTCGTAAATAATTTTCATTCCATTGTGCGATTTATTTTCGAACATTCCAGTGTGACACTTTGTGATTTCTGTTGTGCAATTACGTCAAAAATTTGGTCCTGACCCATTTATGTTTGATAGTTAACCCCAAATATATTAGTTTTCAAGTGAAAAAAACGTCATTTGAAAGGAAGTGGTGTAGAAAATAGGAAAAAATATGGCTGCCAGTTTACTTGATGAACCTGGTAGACATGAATGGCGGCTATCTGAGAGCTAGATGTTGTGCCATAGGCACCCATGATACAGGAGAAATTCCTATTGAAGCGCAAAGTAAAAAAAAAAAAAAAGACTGCGGCCAGGCAACCCTGCAATAATTTATTCTACTATCAAGAATCATTCATAAAAAAAAGTTTAATCAAAAACAAAATACCTGCAAATTTTTGCACTGGGCTCTCAGACTATATCGATGATATAATTCGATACAAAGTATTTCTAAATACTACTAGTTATAAAATTATCATATTGCCTATACAGTCCCAAAAAAATGTTCATTATTATCCGCAAATAATAATTTATGGAATAGTTTTAAAATAATTAACTTGTATATGTATTTGTACGTGTCATTTATGCTTCCAATCAATAATAATTATTATTATTGTTGCACCAAATATTTTCTAAACATTCACGTGACATAGTATATTATTACAATGTGTGTCAACGCGACGAAGCATCCTGTGTTCGAATGAAAATAATACTATTAGTATTGAATACGGCAGCCATTAAAAAAATAATTTATAAATAAATTTTTCCTTTGCTTTTACAATATCATAGAATTATGGCTTCCAATGTGTTGATAAGCTAAATATAGTGTTTAACTTCGCTGCCACTTTCTTAACCGAATTTTGATTTTGGAACCTTCATTGCTGCCAAAACATGCTGCTTGGGCAACACTACCTCAAAAAGTTCAAGTGAAATTAAAAAAAAATATATATTAAAATAATAATTGCATTTTTATAAAATGTGGCAGTGCATATATATATATTACACTTATTTATTGTAAAGTACACACTACCAAAAGACAAACGTCAACATTACCACAGTAAATATATACAAACAGTATGGAAACAAACGCTCATAACGGCACACTCACACAAACGATACTGTTCGTGCACTTTTGAGGTAATGTCAGTATTATAGTGCGGCACCGTAGTTCGCGACGGCAACACGCGTTGAAAGTTCCGGCTAGTTTAGACAAAACGCATATGAGATTGCAATAGCGAGATGACGCGCCACCTAAGGAGCGGCCAACTTATTCCGCGCGCACTATAAGTGCCGCGTCGCGACGAGTGGTCACGTAAGTTTGTAAGTGTGCCGTTTCGAGCGTTTGCAGGTAGTTTCTATACTGTTTGTATATTTATACTGTGACATTACTCTGGTGCAATTTATATCAAGTTGCGAAACTACTTGAATGGACGATATTGCGATTGTATACTGTCGAGTATGATGAACGCTGTAACTTTACATTCTGAACGTTAGTTTTAGAGTCTCTTAAAATATAATTACCAATATCGATTAATAGTAACATACATCAGAGCGGCAGAGCATCTGCGTCTGCGCATCTATGTTACCTGCGCGCGAGCGCACACACTGGACAGGAATGACACCTCGATGCTACGTCACAAACGCTTGCCTCTTGTTATTTTTCCAGCCCCTGTGTAATTCAGAACATGATCTTAAGAAACCGATTTATTTTTAACCCCCATCGGAAAAAGAGGGGTGTTTCAGGTGTGTATCTGTGTGTCTGTCTGTGGCATCATAGCGCCTAAACGGATGGACCGATTTTGATTCAGTTTTTTTGTTTTGTTTGAAAGGTGATTTTGTCGAGAGTGTTCTTAGCTATGTTTGAATAAAATCGGTTCAGCCGTTCAAAAGTTATGGGCGTTTTACTGTTTGAATCGGGGTGTTTTCGCAAGATAAATGTTGCGGGGATTTTTTAAATTTTACTTGTTGTCAAAAAAAGAAGTTATATTTACCTGTAATGGTCCATTGCTAACGTCTAAATTGAGTTTGTCAGATAAACCGGCCATAAGTCTTTCCTGTCAAAATAAATAAAAAAAAACCATAAATATTAAAAAGAACGGCCAAGTGCGAGTCAGACTCGCGCACGAAGGGTTCCGTACCATTATCGCAAAAAACGGCAAAACAGTCACGTTTGTTGTATGGGAGCCCCACTTGAATATTTATTTTATTCTGTTTTTAGTATTTGTTGTTATAGCGGCAACAGAAATACATCATCTGTGAAAATTCCAACTGCCTAGCTATCACGGCTCATGAGATACAGCCTGGTGACAGACAGAGTGGAATTCCCTGCCGGAGTCTGTGTTTCCCGATAGCTACAATCTAGGGGTCTTTAAGTCAAGAGTGAATGGGTTACTTCTAGGCAAGCGTGCTGCACCGTCGACCACATCATCGCTTACCATCAGGTGAGATAGTGGTCAAGCGCGAGCCTATATTAGATTAAAAAAAAGACAGACGGACCGCGGAGTCTTAGTAATAGGGTCCCGTTTTTACCCTTTGGGTACGGAACCCTAAAAACATTCAACAAATAATAACAACTACAAGTGCTCTCTTATCTTAATTCTTAGTAAAAATATGAACGCAACAAACCTCGGCACTCCGTTCTGCATCAGCAAACGTGTGGTTGTGAATCGTTTTAGCCTGGTGCAGCTCTTCTTGTAATGAGTCGATTTTATTTTGCATCTGTGGGAAGTACAGTAAATAGTAAATATATTTTTAATAATACATTCATACCATCACCAGCGTAGCGCAATAACAATGTTCGACAATCAAAAGAGGAGAAAAAGAAAATCATTTGAAAGAGTAATAATACAGATAGGACACACCAATGCCGATAGGTGAAAAGTTCTGTAATTAATATTATAGTTTTTAAGTCATGTATTATGTTTGATGTTTCCTGGGTAGAATAATGATAATTCTATTTAGTCAGTCAGTGAGATTATCAAATAATATTGGACCCGTATTTATTGCTTTATCAAATAAAATAAAAACCGGCCAAGTGCGAGTCGGACTGACGCACGAAGGGTTCCGTACCATTATCGCAAAAAACGGCAAAAAAATCCCGTTTGTTGTATGGGCGCCTCACTCAAATATTTATTTTATTCTGTTTTTAATATTTGTGAACGGCAACAGAAATACATCATCTGTGAAAATTTCAAATCAAATCAAATCAAAATCAAATCATATTTATTTGTTCACATAGGTAATAAAATACAGATGTTGCGTTTAAAATGAAAATAGAGCGCTATGTCATGCCAAGAGGCGTACAAATATTAGGTGTAGGTATCTACCTGGAGATTAGCAAATCAAATGTCTAGAGAAAAAATAAGAAAAAAACATTGTCGTAAGATCATGCGTATTAAATTAGCAGAACCAATAATTAAATTAACAATAAAAAGTCAGAGAGTAAAAAGAAACAAAACCAAGTAAGTACGTAAATCAATATACTTAATTTAAAATGTCAAAAAATTACCATGTCAAAGATTATGAGATGTCAAAATTATTAAATGTCAACATTATTAATCCGAACAAAACTCAGTATTTTATTTCTGTTATAATATTATTAAGAACATTTATTTATACTGACGCATTACAATAACAAACATTTTATATGGTTTTCAATGATTCATCATTCAGGAATTCCTCCATTGTATAGTAACATTTATCAATAAGTAAGCTATTAAGTGCTTTTTTGAATTTTAATAATGGCATGTTTTTAATGGCATCGGGTATTATATTATATATTTTTGGGGCGTTGTTGAAAAAGCTTTTACTCATTAAGGCTGTTTTACATTTAACATTGCAAAGTTTGTTACGATATTGAGAACGCATTGGATTCCTTCTGACTGCAGATAGGCTTACAAATAAATGTGGGTTTTTTTTCACAAACAATGCAGTTTCCATTATGTACATTGCTGGCAGTGTCAATATTTTTAGTCTTTTGAAGTATGGAATACAGCTATCCGTCGTTTTTAGACCACACATAGACCTTACGCAGCGTTTCTGCATCTTAAATACAGACTCCCTATTAGCTGACTGCCCCCAGAAAATAACACCGTACCGTAAAACAGAAGCCACAAGTCCATGGTATGCTGTCAGTAATGTCTCAATATTAACCTTTTTTGAGAGTTGGAATAGCGCATAGGCAGATTTACTTAATCGTTTACATATTATGTCAGTATGATTGTTCCAAGTCAATTTATTATCAATAGTGATTCCCAAAAATTTAGCATTATCAACTTCCTGTATTTTAATGTCTTTATAAATTATATTAATGTCAGCATTCTCACGACGTTGATGGTATTGCATGATGTTGGTTTTACTTAAATTAATTTTCAAATTGTTATCATTGAGCCAGTTTATTATTTTAGTTAGAGATTCATTAATGTCATTTTCATAGTTATTTATGTCATTGCATTCAATTATGGCTGTGCTGTCGTCTGCGAAAAGAACCATCTTGTGCTGGATTGTTTTTGGGAGATCATTGATGTAAATCAAAAAAAGAGGTGATGCCAGCACACCGCCCTGGGGCACGCCATACTTTATGCATTTTTGTTTTGATAGGTGTACGGTTTCTAATTTGGTTTTAGGACATAATCTAGTGACTTCGGTGCATTGAACTCTATCAGATAAATATGATTTTATCAATTTTAGGATATTTCCCCTTACACCGTAGCCATGTAACTTTTGTAGCAGTATCTTATGGTCAACATAGTCAAAGGCTTTCGTCATATCAGTAAATATAGTACAGATTGGATTATTTTTGTCAACTGATGGCATAATGTTATTAATTAAATCAAAAAGTGCCATGTTAATATTTATATTTTTGCGAAAGCCTTTTTGTTCATTGCAAAATAGGTTATATTTTTCAAAATATGTGTATATGGATTTGTATATAACTTTCTCAAAAATTTTTGAAAAGACGGAGATTTTTGCAATAGGTCTGTAGTTTTTCATATCCGTTTTGTCCCCTTTTTTAAATAAAGGTTTGATAATAACTTTTTTTAATCTGTTGGGAAATATGCCATCTACAATACAAAGATTAATAATGTGAGCTAATGGCTGTGCTATATCTTCCTTTACATACTTTAGGACCTTAGTACAAACGCCATCATAACCAACAGTATTCGTATTTTTAAGATCAGAGATAATTCTTATAATGTCATTATCTGAGACCGGTGTCATAAACAAAGATTGTGACGAATGATTTTCAAAAAAATTACCACTAGTCTTATCAGAATTTATATTATTTTCAATTGTGTCAATATAGTAATTATTAAATTCATTGGCGATGTCAATGGGGCGTGTAAAAGTCAAATTGTCTCTGTTTATAGTCATAATTTGTTCCTGTGGTAAGCATATTTTAGATTTATTAATAACCTGCCAAGCGGCTTTAGATTTATTTTTGGATGAGCTTATAAAATAATTGTTTTGGGCTTTCTGAGTCAACTTTATAATTTTTTTATAGACATTAGAATATTTCCTTAGATTATTTTTATTTTTAAGGCTAGGGTCAAATCGATATTTCCAAAGTAACTCCCTTTGTTTCTGGCTGCATATCTTTATCCCTCGAGATATCCACTTGGTTTTCCTGTTTAATTTAACAGTTATTATCTTTTCTGGAAAACATAATTTATATAATAATATAAAATCTTCCATGAAGGCTTCAAAAGATATGTTTGCGTCCTTAGCCGTAAAAACTTCTACGAAAGATAAACAACCTAGGAGATTTTTAAATTTAATAAGATTTTCTGCAGAATAATCTTTTCTTTTGCATTTCCAGAAATGTAATTTGCAAGACTTTTTTATGGGCACTTTCAAAGTTTGAGATGTATGATCCGAGAGAGCTAAATCTATGATTTCGGCCTTGCAGCCCCTTTGGTAACTATGTGCAAAATTATCGATGCAGGTATTACTACTGAGTCTTGTGGGCTTGTACAGCGCTAGTTTTAAATTATATTGTAAGAGAAAATATTCAAATTCCATTGTAATTTTATTTCTCTTTAAAACATCGATGTTAAAATCTCCTGCAAGAATAATGTTTTTTGCTCCGGAGCAAAGCTTTTTGAGTATGTTGTCTAATTTTTCATAAAATACTGTGTAGCTATCACGGTTCATGAGATACAGTCTGGTGACAGACAGACGGATCGCGGAGTCTTAGTAATAGGGTCCCGTTTTTACCCTTTGGGTACGGAACCCTAAAAATTGACAATGATCAAAGTTCAGGAGTGGGGGCTTGTGACGTCACTTTGCTAGTACAAAAAGTAGCACCCCGTGACGTCACACGCAATTTCAACGCACTGTATCATCGTCACTTCATGTGTATGAGTCAAAAGAAAAAATACGTGCCCAATATTTTTTAATAATCTACCTGACGGATAAAAAACTAGTTTTAAATCAACTACCCTATTAAGTAAACAGAAGAAGTATGACGGTAAGCAGGCCATAATATTAAAAACAACCCCTTAAATTTTTCCATGACTGTAATTTTTTTTTAAATCATGGATCCATCTGCCTAGCCTTTTTCCCAATAATTGTTGGGGTCGGCTTCCAGTCTTAACGGATTCAGCTGAGTACCAGTGTTTTACATGGAGCGACTGCCTATCTGACCTCCACAACCCAGTAACTGGGTAACACGGTACCCCTTGGCAAGACTGGTGTCAGATCTCAAGCTTCTGACTACCCGTAACCACTGTCAAAGATCTTCAAATGACAGACGGGACCAACGGCTTAACGTGCTTTCCGAGGCACGGAGGAAACTCGGTATGTTGAAATGGTCACCCATCCACGGACCGACCTCGTCAAGCGTTGCTTAACCTTGAAGATCGACCCGTGCGGCTGTTATTATTTAGCCACGAGCTCCTCTTTTTTGAAATCATGGATGCTTCTTCACGCGGTCGTTTGACAAAAATATAAATATTCATAGGATCATAAAAAAATAACAATAGACAAAAAGATATCACGCTGCGGTCTCTTGACCACGACATAGGAACACAAAAGCACACAGAGTGCAAACACAACGATCACTGGTATCTGTACCTCCTCTACGATAGCAGGCAGTGATTTTTCTATGCAGGTGTATGCGAACGCCAGAGGTTCCTACAATAGTAAATTGCGTCAGCTCTAACAACTAGCAGAAAATAAGTATAAAATTACTTGTGTAGATGCTTTAGTGTGGTAGATATTGGAACTTAGAAAACACCTCACTCTTAAACTCACATTCTTACACATACTCACAAAAAGATCTCCCACTCACTCAAATCTTCACTCTCTCACATTCACACATATGCTCACAAACAAATCTGCGCGTTTTACTCACTTTCATACATAAACAAATAATCTAGCGTTTTAATTCAATTTAATGTTATCACTACTTATTGGAAACTTCTTCTTTTTTCTATTAATTTTTATTTTTGCAACTTTTATAATTTTGTGTAATTATTTTGCTTATTTTTTTTTTTGTAATTTAACTTTTTATGTTATCAATCACGTTTAAAAAATGTTTAATGGTAAACACTCAAAATTGGTACCCAAGATACAGGCTTACCTAGTTTGGGCCCAACGCTAAAACTTTGTAAAATATCACTCGATTAAATAAATTTGAATTTTGAATTTTTTGAAGATCCATCATTATATGCCCTCAAGCCTTTGGACGATAACACTATACACACTACCACAGTAAAAATATACAAACAGTATGGAAACTAGCTAGTAGTTTATCGCATGTAGTGTCACAGTAAAAATATACAAACAGTATGGAAACTACCTACAAACGCTCGAAAACGAAGAGACCGTTCGTGCACTTTCAAATAATGTCAGTACTAGGTGCCGCGTCGCGACGAGTGGTCACGTATGTTTGTGTGCCGTTTCGTGCGTTTGTAGGTAGTTTCCATACTGTTTGTATATTTTACTGTGACACTACATGCGATAAACTACTAGCTTTGCCAGCGGGTTCACCTGCGTGAGCAGTGTTTTCTCATCCGAAGGGAACATTATACCGGGATGAAAATGTAACCTATGTGCTATGCGAGACTATAATCTATCTCTGTGCCAAATTTTATACAGGTTCGTTCAGCCATCCTGGCGTGATTGAGAACAAACATACATCCACACTTCCTCACACACATCCATCCAAACTTAGCTTCTGCCAGCGGTTTTACCCGCGTGAATAAAAAGTATCCTATGTGCTGACTATAATCTATCTCTGTGCCAAATTTCATCCAGATCCGTTCAGCCGTTTCAGCGTGAAGAAATAACAAACACACTCACAAACTTTCGCCTTTATAATAAGTGTGATAAAAAATAACTGTCGTTATATTTATTACATGTGGATAGATCATACATACATACATATAAGATAGGTCGCAACATACCTGCAACACGGTGCGTTGCCTGAGATCATCAAGTTCGCGTTGTTTTTCAGCCAACTGTTGCGCCCACCGCTGCTCCTCTACTGTCACATTCTGCTGTAGGCGGCTTAGTACACCTTCCTGTTTTATACAAGACAGTTAAGCAAACATCCAAAGTATTTAACTTTGCACTCGAATTTTCTTAATTCTTTATTGTACACCAAAATAACATAAAATACAGTGTGATAATAAAGTACATGTACAAAGGCGAGCTTAACTCAATGTTGAGTTCTCTTACAGTAAACCCTAGGGTGACAGATTTTCATGTATGGCTTCCGACTAATGGTAGCTGTAGGAACTGCGGAAACTTCCTTATTGATACTCTCCAACTGTTGGTCTAACAAATGGTCAAATAATTAACTCTTCAACGTATTTGACCATTTCTGAGGCAAAAACTGAAGAAAAATGCTATTATTTACTGAAATTTTTCACCTTAGCATATTTAACTATCAAAAACCGGCCAAATGCGAGTCGGACTCGCGCACCGAGGGTTCCGTAAAAACCTCAGCTTAAGCTAAGGTATTATAGACTTGAGTATTTGATATGAATTTCAATTTAATACCTCTACGCGTTCATGCGGAAAGGGGTAGTAAGTATAAAATTATTAAAAATATTTTTATTATATGATGTAACTAAAAATTTACGGTTTTCGCAATTATTCCTTTATCTGTGCTATAATATATTGCTTCGTACCATTTCAAGATTCTGAGTTCACGGGAAGTACCCTGTAGGTTTTGATTGGTGGCAATTGCGGCATAAACGGCTGTATCTTTTGATTGCGTTGGCTTAGAAGTTAGATTTTTCACAGCTTTAAGGGACAGTAGACCTAAGTATTTGATATAAATTTCAGCTTGATACCTCCACGCGTTCCTGAGAAAAAGGATCCTGACAGGCAGACAGACGGACGGACAACAAAGTGATCCTATAAGGGTTCCGTTTTGACCTTTCGAGGTACGGAACCCTAAAAACTGGGCGTTAGTCGGTAGAACTCCAAAATAATCCTCCGTTCTCCCAAGACAGAGAGTATCAATGAGGAATTCCCCAGATAAAATAGTATATTATGCAACTAGTAAATAAAGGACGGTTTTAAAGCGAGGACCATAGATGAATCACGAACAAGTGAAAGATTGTAACAAATGAATCACAACCGTAAGGAATACATGATGATTGAATCACAAGCATAGCAAGTGATTCAATATCTTAATATAAAATCAAAATCATTATTAAAATCCTAAATATTAACTAACATAAATTATATTAAAAAAAAAAAAAAAAAAACAGAAAAGGAGTTTGAAAGTGGAGTATTCTCTGCACAAGAAGTTTGTATCGAGTATTTTTTGCGCAAGGAGGTTATATAGCACTGAGATGAAGGTCGAATATATTGGTGTGTTCCAAATTCAAACACCAAAACATTGATTAATAGTGCTTTTTATTCACTGTTTTCAGCTTTTTAGAGGGGGAATGGTATTTAGGGTATTTTACGTGTATTACTAGAAAAAATACTTACAGTATCGTCAATGATTCTCTTGTATTTTTCAACGAGACTCTGCGACTGTTCATTCTGCTGGATTAAGTCCTTGAGGCGTTCGTCGCTGTCGGCGGCGGGGGCAGGGGCAGGGGCAAGGGCGGGCGCGGCGGGCTGCGCGGGCGCAGGGGCTGCTAGCTGCGCGGCGAGTTTGGTCGCGAAGCTCTGCAGCCAATCACGACCCGCGCCGGGCGTGGCCACCTGAGGACACGCCTCCCGCAACACGCTGGCTACCTCGTTGTACTGCGCCTCTTGTGCTTTCGCAATGGCCTCCTACACAACAAGCATTACAGTCACGAAACATGCTAACGAAATTTATAACTACTACATTTCTACAACATTCACAACTATTTAAATAGTTTATTAAAATACTCAAAAAGGAGATTAAATTTTATAAAAAATAATCGGCCAAGTGCGAGTCGGAATCGCGCACGAAGGGTTCTGTACCATTATCGCAAAAAACGTCAAAAAAATCACCTTTGGGAGGCCCCAACTTAAATATTTATTTTATTCTGTTTTTAGTATTTGTTGTTATAGCGGCGACACAAATACATCATCTGTGAAAATTTCAACTGCCTAGCTATCACGGTTCATGAGATACAACCGGTGGTGTCAGACGGAGAGACAGACAGACGGACCTCGGAGTCTTAGTAATAACGAAAAGTACACAACATTTCATCATCATCAACCATTGAATATTCCCACTGCTGGGACACAGGCCTCCTCTCTGTGGAACGGGCTGTCATCAACCACGCAGGCCCAGTACGAGTTGGTATTTAGTTCACATTAATCCTATAGTTGCTCAAATAAATCTTAAGAATTTAAAATTAAATATAACACAGATTATATTATTATTATCTAATATTAAAATTATAGAAAGTGCAAATCTATGATAGCAACATATATAAACAACAAAGCGAAGCCGGCCGAAGAAGGTTGTACATGCGAGTGTACACGGAGACACCGCACAGTGGCACACAGGTAGAGAATACAATCCCGGGATACCGAATCTCGGACCCCTGACCCCAAAAATCCCGGGACTGTACTTGGCTAATCTCGGGATTTTCGGGATTTCCACAAACAAGTCTTATTTGTATTCCGTATTCCGTTGCGCCTTGACAATATCCTTGCCTAGATTATATTCATCATCTGCCTAGCCTTTTCCCAATTATCTTGGGATCGGTTTCCAGTCTTACCGGATTCAGCTGAGTACCAGTGTTTTACATGGAGCGACTGCCCATCTGACCTTCACAACCCAGTAACTGGGTAACACGGTACCCCTTGGCAAGACTGGTGCCAGATCTCAACCTTCTGACTACTCGTAACGACTGTCAAAGATCTTCAAATGACAGACAGGACCAACGGCTTAACGTGCTTTCCGAGGCACGGAGGAAACTCGGTATGTTGAAAATGGTCACCCATCCACGGACCGACCTCGTCAAGCGTTGCTTAATCTAGAAGATCGACCCGTGCGGCTGTTATTATTTAGCCACGAGCTCCTCTTGCCTAGATTATATTAATAGCATTTATTACATAACGGCAAAGAACAACCCTTAGATACTCCGTACTCCAACCAGCGTAGAACCTGAACGAGCGTTTTCAGCTGCTTCTTATGTTGGCAATAAACTAAGAAGCAGGCTTGGAAGTCAAACATTGGATGCTTTGATATTTCTGCGATTATATTTTCGAAATTCTAAAAAGGTTTTTTGTGTTGTCTTTTTGATTTCTTGCAAAAGTATATTTCTTTTGATAAGTCTTTTTCTTTTCTTATCATATTGTGATTTGTGTTGTGCAAAGACATTAGAAACATTTTTTTTATTATTCAAGTTATTTTTTCATTTGAGCCCAATTAGAAGCCACATAGTCTAATCCCGGGATAGGCCCGGGATCCCGGGATTACGCTTCAAAATCCCGTAATCCCGGGATTGAAAAAAAAGCTCGGGTTTGTATTCTCTACACACAGGTCGCCTGGTGTATGTACAGTACAGAAAGCGGACACTTACGCGCAGCGAGTCTTGGGCCGGCATCGCACTTGCCGCTTTCGTCTGAAGAGCCTTTTCGGCAGATTGTAACGCCTCCATTACTTTCCAGTTTTTAGTTCGCAATTCCTATGCGGGACGAGTCAAGATTGGGTTAAATAGATTCTAACAAAGAACTTTTTTTTATTATAAAACCATGCATGCATGTTACTATAAGAAAGAATAGCGATGTTGCCTGGGTAGAAAAATGATAATTCTTTTTAGTCCCTCAGTGAGATTATCAAATAATATTGGACCCGTATTTTTTTCTTTACCAAACAAATAAATAAACCGGCCAAGTGCGAGTCGGTCTCGCGCACGAAGGGTTCCGTACCCTTATCACAAAAAACGGCAAAAAAATCACGTTTCGTGTATGGAAGCCCCACTTAAAATATTTACTTTATTCAGTTTTTAGTATTTGTTGTTATAGCGGCAACAGAAATACATCATCTGTGAAAATTTTAACTGTCACGGTTCATGAGATACAGCCTAGTGACAGACAGACAGACGGACCGCGGAGTCTTAGTAATAGGGTCCCGTTTTTACCCTTTGGGTACGGAACCCTAAAAATTTACAAAGATAATGCATATCAAAGTTCAGGAGGCTTGTGACGTCACTTTGTCAGTATAAAGTGTAGCACACCGTGACGTCACACGATATTTCAAAGCACTGTATCGTCGTAATTTTTTTGTTTAAGTGGTAAAAGAAAAATACTTGTCCTATATATTTAAGTTATCTAACTGACGGACTTAAGGTCTATCCACACATATCAGGGCCGTGCCCGGGACGTGACAGGGCCGGGCCCAGGCATTGAAGATTCGTCACTGCCCCGTGCACGGACGTGTGTGAACGAGTTCATATAAAATGTTCGCAGCGATATTTTTTTGAGCCCCTGACGGGGCACGGTCCATCCACGTCCCGGGCACGACCCTGATATGTGTGGATAGCCCTTAAATAGTATTTTTTTGCCAACTACCCTATTAGGCCTACTTGCGTGAAAAATTTAACTCCGAGTTAGTTGCTAAGACGAGGTTAAATTGACAGTATGTCATACAAATATTGTCAATTAAACCTGGTTTTAGTAACTAACTCTGAATTTTTCTCGCAAGTGAGCCTTAGGCTCAGTTTTTTTATCCTTAGTTAACTCAACCAATGGTTAAGGGCCGATTTCACCAATGAAATTAATCGCGATTAGTCCAACTAAACTCAGTTTATGCAAAAACAATGTTCTGATTGGTAGTTCCTCAGCGGTCTCAACAAATCAGAACGCTGTTTTTGCGAGTTGAACTAATCGCGATTAGTTTCATTGGAGAAATCGGCCCTAAATATGCTAACCAATGCTTCCAAATTTCGGTAAAACGTGTTACCCTAACAAATTGTCAAATAATTAACTCATTTGACCATTTGTGATGCCAACAATTGATAAATCAATGTGTTTTACCGAAATTTTAATTCATTGGTTAGCATATTTAAACAAGTTAACAACGGATCAAAAAACTGGCCCTTAAAAGATTTAAAAAAAAAGTGTTAAGGATAGTTAAAGTGTCTGAATGAAATGCTCAAGATTGAAATTTCTTTCTTACGTTATTTAAAAAGTTTACTTATTTGCATATTTTTTTTTTTAATGTTCTGCTACGGTCATATAACTGCTCTGCTATCACATCATCAGCCTTTTTAATGACACAGACCTCCTCTCATAGAGGGGGTGGGCAATAATCCACCACGCGGGCCCAGTGCGGATTGGTAGATGTCACATGTATTTGAATTCTAGGTTCGGTTTCCTCACGATGTTTTCCTTCACCGTTTTGAGAACAGTGGTGATGAAATTAAATTCACAAAGTAAAACGCCTACCCACTGGGCCACCACTGCTCTGCTATGGGCGCAAATAATTGTGGACGCGAGTAATAGTCGTCTGATATTTCATGAGTAAAGTAGCTACTCACGATGCAATTTAGTATTAAATCCGTCAACTCAATTTGTCGAATCAATCCTATGCACAATTCAATTTTGATACCAGTGCAAACGCGGCGATAGCACCATGATTCTTTCAAAGTACCAAAAAGCTGGACTTGCCTTAGTTATTGCATCCACAATACAGAAAAAAGATATTGGGTGAAAACTGTCTATTGTTTAAAAGTAACAATAGACAGTTTTCACCCAATATCTTTGATTCATGGTCATTAAGCCACGCCGGAAAAAGAGGCTTGTTATAAGTTTGACGTGTGTTTCTGTGTATCTGTCTGTGGCATCATAGCGCCTAAAAGGATCAACCGATTTTGATTCAGTTTTTTTTCGTTTGAAAGGTGTGAAATTGTGTCGAGTGTTCTTAGCTATGTTTGAATAAAATCGGTACAGCCGTTCAATGTTGGTTATCAAAAGAGTGAAGGTGATGAAAGAAAATTGATTTAAATTAATTCAATTAAAAATAGCTATGTAAACGTTTCGATAGGCAAGTTATTATAAGTATGTTTGTGAATAAATTTTATTTGATAAATAATGTCTCGTCCAGTTATCTGATGGGTGAAGGTCGATCTTCCACGTCTTTTAGGCTAAAATTAGGCGTCAATTTACATCCTCACCGCGCAATTTGTTGGAATCAACTCAAGTAGAATCGACGGATTGAATATGAAATTGCACCTTGAGTAGCCATTTTAAGTGGTCGTGAGTCGATAATCGTGTTTTTCAAGAGCTGTAGAGTAAAATTCTTGTATCATGAGTTGTGGCGTGGTGGAGACTCACATTGTTCTTGTCCTGGTAGGCGGCCAGCTGCTCGTGCAGACGTGCCAGCTGCTCGCGCTCCTCGCGCGCGCCGCGCTGAGCCGTGGCCAGCTCGTCGCGCAGGGACTCCACTATGCTCTCCACCTTGGCCAGCTCCGCCGCCTGGGAACAACACACTTTATAACTATGACGTCACGGACAACATGCAACTATTACTTATCTATATATATCGGAGGAAGGTAAATGATTAATGGTTGGGAGCGAAGAAATATCGCTTGTAAACTTATTAATTCAATTTTGTTTAATTGGCAACATTTTGATACTGATTCGGATTTCAATTCGATTTTATTCGATTGGCAACACTTAGTTTTCTCTAATGTCCATTGCTAGTGAAGGATTTAAATCCTAGAGGAAGGTGACACGTGAAACACAATTTGGAGGGAGACGCGAGGTCGCGGGGTTGAATTGAGTAGAGAGAACTGGAGCGGGACGTATCGCGATAAAGTGTGATAAGTGGCATTATTGGTGCCGGTGGTGTTGCGTCTAAAAGTATCAGGCTAGTGAAAGTGATTACAACATGGCGCGTCAACTTGCCACTAGAATTGGACAATGGAATATCTCTGAAACGGTATAAGTTACCCGCCTTGCGTACGCATTACCCACGATAAGCCCACAAGATCGAGGGTATATGGAAGGAAGTATACCTGTTTGCGACATATATAAAAATCAATGCCACTTTTCGCTGTAATTTTATAACTCAAGAACGGGCTCACCTATACAAACCAAAAATTCTTTGTTCGGACTATTTAGTAGATGGTTTATGTTTTTTTTTATTTCAGTATGTAGGGTAGTAGCAGTATGCGGGGGTCAGCTAGTCTTCATATAAAGATAACCAAACTTTCAGGAGGGTAGAAAGACATTCACTCTATTGAATAATATGGATAGATTAGCATCAGAACAGATGTAGTGGAAAACAGCAATAGCATTTTTTTACAAGCTTTTATTTAACTTTCAATGTATGTTTGTAAGTGTGTTCGGGACAAATCTTGAAACTGAATTTTAAAGCAGTTATTCTCGACCGATTAAGATGAAATTTTGAATACACATTTAGTTTAGACTAGCTGACCCCCGCGGCTTCGCTCCCGTAAAAGTTATAGTCTATGTTACTCGGGAATAATGTAGCTTTCCGACTATGCAGGCTCCGAAACTACTGAACCGATTTTTTAAATCGGTTCAGTAGTTTCGGAGCCTATTCGGTACAAACAAACAAAAAAATCTTTCCTCTTTATAATATTGGTATAGATGGATGACAATGCGTTAGCTAAGTGACATCATGCTAAATCCAATATGGCGGACGGCCCAAGATGATGGACTAGCTATTTTTTGTGAACTGCCATGATATGGGTATCAAATGAAAGGATACGAAACAAGCTTGATTTAAAAAAAAATTTTTTTAATAAATAATTTTATTATATCTGCCTTTATCCAGTTTGAGTAAAAATGGTCGAGAAATAGCACATTTATTGACTCTTTACAATGTAGTAAAAATGTTAAGTAATTTGTACACTAACCTTGAGTTGATCGTTGGAAGGTAGGCCATTTTGCGCAGGCGCTGCTTTCAGCTGCTTAATTTCAGCTAACTCAGTCTCCCGAGCGGCCAGCTGTTCACTCAGTGACGCGATTTCATTTGACAGCTGAGCAAACATAACACATTATAAGTTGGAACAATTTTACTGAGATATGTTTAACAATAAATTGGCGCAGTGGTTGAGCGATTGACTGCTGCGCTGCGTGTCGCGGGTTCGATTCCCGCGCGGAAAAAATATTTGTATGATCTACAGATAGTTGTTCCGGCTCTGGGTGTTGTGTATGTGAGTTTATATGTTTGTAAACGCACCCACGATACAGGAAGAAATTCCTAATGTGGATCAAAGTCTAAAAAAAAAAAAAAGAAAAAAAAAAAAAATGGCGAACGGCAGGCTTGTATGGGAGTTTCGTACCGCTAATAAAATTTCTTCTTTTGGGATGTTTTCTGTTTTAATTGGTAGTTAATATGATAAATAATCCCTTTTTAAATTCTAAGATTTTTAGAACTTGGGACGTAAAAGTTATCAGCAGTTTTATTTTTTAAAGTTCTGTACTAGAGTACCAATGTAGATTGTTTACATATAGGTATTACAGACATTACATATAGGTACTGTTACTGTGTAAATTGTTTTTTGCTATCTTTGTAGTGTTTTACTTACCATTAAGGCCCTGCGCAGACGACAGACTATCCGTGACGCACTTTTTAGTCTGTGAAAATAGAACCTATGCAATTATATGCAGTAACGCACACGACGCGCAAAAAGTCCGGCGCACAAAAAATATAATTGCATAGGTTCTATTTTCACAGACTAAAAAGTGCGTCACGGATAGTCTGTCGTCTGCGCAGGGCCTCTGTAGGTAAATTGAGATGAGGATCATACCTACTCAGGGCAGAGTTACCTATGTCCAGCAGCGGACTGCAACAGTTTGATAATGATGAGTTTGAATATATTTTAATTAATTATCATTTCAATATTTGTGTTATTTTACTTAAGGCAACTTCTAAAACATAATTGCGTTCAATGTACGATTTTATTACGTTCATTTATTAAAATCTTTTAAATGATATTATTAATTAATCCGAAGTTCTAAAAATACTAAACTTACATGAACATATATGGTTTAGTTGCCTTAATAAGTGGTACAAATTCTATAACCGAACAACAAAAAAAGTATGCGGTACAAAATCTGCCGTTCACCTTTAGACCCGAAAGCTAAGTTTATAATTGAACATTGTCAGCCTGGTTGTTATCACAGAGTAATCGTTATTCACCTGTTGTTTTTGTGTTTCAGCCTCCTCCTTAATAACCTCAACATTGGTCTCTGCAGTCTGGGCGCGGCTCGACAATCTCTGCACTTCGTTTTGAAGCTCTGCCATAGCTGAAAACATTTTTAATTTTAATAAAACTACCTAACCAAGCTTAACTTTAAGGTTACACTAGTCGAAAATTCTTCCATACAAACGTAGTCTAGCGATTACTCCACTGTTTGACGATGTACGTTCAAAATAAAAAATGATATCAATATTTGTCTCATCATTATCTAGTCCTGTATGGAAACAGAAAAGTAAAAAAAATACAATATTTGAAAGTTATGAGCGTCGAAAGTTACATATTTCAACACTAACTTTAGCGCATCTTTGGGCGGAAATAAATACCATAAGAAGGAAAATAGCAAAACGGCCTCCATACAGGGATAGATTAGTAATTCAACAATGCTAATAATTTTATTTTTTAAATATACGTTCACTCGTTTTTTCATGATATTTAGACTCGCAAAGGTCTGTTTATAAAATTTCGCGCGCTCGTTTTCGTCCTAAATCATCATCCATTTCGCTACAAATTTGCAAAAGTGCTAATTCGTACGAGAACTAGCTTCTTACTGCGCATCACATGCAAGTTCTGTGTTTTAGAGCAAATATCGACGTGGCGAGGGTGTTGAGTGTCGCGCTGGATACTTCATGAGCACAGAAAGCGCCTTTGTTTCAACGTATAAAATACTAGCTGACCCCCGGGGCTTCGTTCCCGTCAACTGGCTACCCTGCCTACCCCGCCTTCCCTGCCTACCTGCTTACCCAGCCTACCCTGCCTTCGATGCCTACCCTACCCTACCTACCTCCCTAATAATTTTTATGTATCATCAATAGTTTTCTCAGCGCACGCCAAAGAATGAATTTTACAGTCAACATTTTGCTACTTTGGGTTACATTATTGCAATTTTCATAAGGATCTCTATTTTTTTTTTTAATATATTATAGCCTATGACACACAGGAACATAGCTTTCTACTGGTGAAAGAATTTTCAAAATTTGTTTAGTAGATCCAGAGATATTAGTATAGATAAACAACCGAATTGAGAACCTCCTCATTTTTGGGAAGTCGGTTAAAAACTATAAATCGACGCCAAGCGTTTGGCTGTCCATATCTGGCGCCGTATTATGAAGTATAGTTCTCGCCAAACTTCTTGGCCGCCCTGAAATTGGCTTTCCTGTGCGCAAGGCTCGTATATGTGCTGTTTTTGTATGATATTTACTACTTCAGGGCGGCCAAGAAGTTTGGCGAGAACTACATCGATGCCATCATGATATCTGCCCAAAAAGAGGATGATGCTATGGACCTTAGATCCGATTCTGTCGCGTTGGAATCCTGATTTCAAAAACGTCATGATACGGCTCCTGGCTTGTGAGTTTGAGCGTATGTAGGTGGAACTCCGCGGTTGCGGGTGGTCAGACTGTCCGCCCACCGAATGACTTCAGGAAGTACGGCAGCACGGTGATCACATGCAGCCGTACACATCGTGGCTCAGGGGGGTGGGCGGGAATCACCCCGCTACCCTCCGCGACTAGTCTTCCGATACATTCCTAACAGCGCGCGTCAGGCTGGTCTACCTGCAGTGGAACAGCTATCTCGACCCAAATCCTCTAGTTAGCTACACCGAGCATCGTACCGGAACTCGGCTAGGCCGCTTGGCCGTACGTCTTTGCCCGGTGGGTGGTCGCAAGCCTTCGGCCGAAGCCTACCACCAGTTTAGTGTCACCAGATTTGCATCAGCCGGGGACCACGTGTCAAAAAAAAAGGGTTACACTCCTACGGCAGCACAGTGATCACGTGCTGCCGAACACATCGTGGCTCAGGGGGGTGGCCTCCCCAGGGATGTGGATGAAGGTTTCCCCTGTTATAAAACAAGGTGTCAGACCTGCGAGTCGTTCCTGCGCCTGGCGCAGCTCCTGCGCGGCACGCTGCTCGCCGAGCGCGGCGTGCTGGCGCTGCTGCTCCAGCTCGCTGCACGCGCGGTTGGCGTCCTGCACAACAATCTACACGTGAATCATGCCGCACTACTGGGAACCTACACTGTCGTTGATGTACATACTTTTAGATATTTTTAGTTTAGTCGGGCATAAGCTGTTTGAAAACGTGCCCGACGTTCTATACTAATTTACTGATTTTTTTTTGTACATCGATCGCCTCCGGTTCCTTTCCACGGATATAGATGGTGATCTATCTATCGCCGTGGAACGGAACCGAACGCGACACATAAAAAAAAAAAATATAATACTAGCATACAGATGCCTCATCTCATACAAAGAAACGGTGCCACATAACTAGCGTTTATCATCTGATTATACCGATTATTTTATGTAAATCGATCGCGTTCGGTTCCGTTTCACGGCGATAGATAGATCACCATCTAATAATCAACCGATATCGATAGATAAATCAATGAAAAAGTATGGGATTAGACACCACTGCCACTAGGAATTTCTTCCTGTATATAAAAAAAAAAACTCGCTTATAAAAGACACCCAGATCCGGAATAACTATCTGTAGGGCATACAAATATTTGTTTCGAGCGGGAATCTAACCCGCGACGCAGCAGCCGATCGCTCAACCACTGCGCCAACCGTGTCCTCAAGTCGTAGTTACAGTACTTCCCAATCTTCTAGGCCGCTCTGAAGATGGCCTTCCGATGCGGAAATGATTTGGAGCTGTCAATGTCACTCTGACGTTCGTCTCTCGTTCTTGGCGCACGTACGAAGTACACAGTTATTTAAACAGTGTAGTATATTGAGTTTTCTTGGGTCACAGCTCAGCTCAGCTCCGCCCCGTGCTAGCTAGTTGTACAGGTACCTGCAGCTGCTGCGCCAGCTCGGCGGCGTGCTGCTGCGCCATGGCGGCGGCGTCGCGCGCGGCGGCCCCGTCCATGCGCAGCTGTGCGGCATCCAGCGCGTGCGCCGTCAGCTCTGTCTGCAGCGCTGACAGCTGCGCCACCAGGTTCTGTTCAGACTGCAGACACACATGCTCAGTATTAGTATGAAACCAAAAGTCGGCCTATAGTGTCAGTCAAATCGGTCTATCGGTTAAGTCGACCTATAGTGTTGATCAAGTCGGCTCATAGTGTCGGTTAAGTCGAACTATAGTGTTGGTGAAGTCGGCCTATAGTGTCGGTCAAATCAGTCTATCGGTAAAGTCGACCTATAGTGTTGATCAAGTCGGCTCATAGTGTCGGTTAAGTCGAACTATAGTGTTGGTGAAGTCGGCCTATAGTGTCGTCAAGTCGGCCTATAGTGTCGTCAAGACGGCCTATAGTGTCGGTCATGTCGGCCTATAGTGTCGGTCAAGTCGGCCTATAGTGAAGTCGGCCTATAGTGTCGTCAAGACGGCCTATAGTGTCGGTCATGTCGGCCTATAGTGCCGGTCAAGTCGGCCTATAGTGTCGGTCAAGTCGGCCTATAGTGTCGTCAAGACGGCCTATAGTGTCGTCAAGACGGCCTATAGTGTCGGTCATGTCGGCCTATAGTGTCGGTCAAGTCAGCCCCTTTTTGGCCGGCACTATAGGACATTTTCGTTTGTGAGACTCCCATTGGGTCACACTAGCGACGTAGAACGTGGAAACAAAAAAGAGGACCTTAAATATCGAACTTATTTGTGACAATGAGTTATTAAAGCTCAAAATAAAGTATGCGCTCACCTCAGACAGCCTCGCGATGTGCATTTCGCGCGCAGCCTGCGCTTCGCCGTCCGCGCCCAGCTTGGACTGCAGCTGAACAGAAGCACCCAGTTACCCACACGTTGACCACACAAGGTTGTACTTAAAGCTTACACACTCTTAACTAATGTTGTTTCTTTAATTGTAAAAACTTTTGAATTAAGTTTTTTTATTTATAACTTTTTTTATGACGTTTTTTTAGAATTAGATACATTTAAACATATAAGTGTTATATATATTTTTGAAATCACCTCTTAAAACCCTTTATGTTGATACCCCACACGATGGGTTTGGAAGAAAAAAATTTGGGCCCCCACAATATGGCACTCAAAATCCGCCATTTTTTACCCGACTGCCGAAGGAGGGTAAAGTGTTTATCAGTCTATGTATGTATGTATGTATGTTTGTTCCTATGTGGCGTTCCAGAGACCAAACGCGTTGGCCGATTTTGATGATTCGTACGTCAATCGATGCGTCTTAACTCTGCGAGTGTCATAGGCTACATTAAAATTGGATAATAAAAAAATGGCGGATTTTGGGCGCCATATTGTGGGGGCCCAAATTTTTTTTTCTTCCAAACCCATAGTGTGGGGTATCAAAATAAAGGGTTTTAAGAGGTGATTTCAAAAATATATAACACTTATATGTTTAAATGTACCTAATTCGGAAAAACTAACTAAAAAGTTATAAATAGAAAAACTTAATTAAAAAAATCAAAAAACCCGACTGCTTCAAAAGCGAACTAAAAAGTCGTAAACAAGGAAAAAATCATGCTATGCAGGCGGAGGATACACCAGATTTTGGTCAGCCAGCCGGCGAATATGTATCCTCCGACTGCACAGCATGATTTTTTCCTTGTTTACGACTTTTTAGTTCGCTTTTGAAGCAGTCGGGTTTTTTGATTTTTTTAATTAAGTTTTTTATCATCCAATTTTAATGTAGCCTATGACACTCGCAGGGTTAAGACGCATCGATTGACGTATGAATCATCAAAATCGGCCAACGCGTTTGGTCTCTGGAACGCCATATAGGAACAAACATACATACATACTTACATACATACATAGACAGATAAACACATTACCCTCCTTCGGCAGTCGGGTAAAAACTAGCGGACGCCTCGCGTAGTTCCCGTCCCCGTGGGAATACAGGGATAAAAAGAGCGGGCGCACGGCCAGTACTGCGTTTACATTGGGGCGTATATATCGCCTTAAGCATTCGAGTCACAAGTCTTCGGTCGCAGTGGCTCGTGCGTGACATTATAATAATATGTCTTTCCAATTTTGACGTGAATGCTACAGAGAAGATTTATTGTCTAAGCAGTGCTATGCTACAGTGAGTAGTTACCATGATCTTCTCCTGCGCCAGCTGGTGGTTGTCGTCCAGCAGGCGCTGCAGCCGCGCCTGCTGCGCGTGCAGCTCGGCGCGCGCCGCCGCCGCCGCCTGCTCGCCGCCGCGCACGGCCGCCACCGCGCGCGTGCGCTCCGCGTTCAGCTGCGTCCTAACACAACAGATCCTTATTGTAGCGGTACTCAGACTTACAGTGTCGTGTAGATAGCTAGGGATCGACTGACAACCTACAACTTGTCTATATCTATATATATAAAAGAAAGTCGTGTTAGTTACACTATTTATAACTCAAGAATGGCTGAATCAATTTCGCTGAAAATTGGTGGAGGTAGCTTAGAACCAGGAGACGGACATAGGATAGGTAGGGTAGGATAGGTAGGGTAGGGTAGGGAGGTAGGGTAGGTAGAATACAGTAGGTAGGGAGGTAGGGTAGGGTAGAGTAGGTAGGGTACAGTAGGGTAGGTAGGGTAGGGTACAGTAGGTAGGGTAGATGAATGTTTGGTGTTTTTATGGTAAAACAAAGTTTGCCAGGTCAGCTAGTTATTAGTACAGCCTAACTAGTTAGTAGTATATGCCTTATGTAGTCCCAATGCGGGGTAAAGGAGTCCTTACCTTTTATTTATATACTAGTGGCCCGCCCGGGCTTTGCCTGGGTCATAATAATTTTATTCTATAACCATCTGGACTAATGTACCTTTCAAATGGTGAAAGATTTTTCAAATAGGTGCAGTGGTTCCAGAAATTACCCAACACGTCAGAACAAACTCACAGAATTCCACTCCACTCCTTCAATTTATAGGAGGCATGCCAAGTATCAATCAAGTTACGTTGTCCTACTGCAGGTGAAAGATCTCCCTGCCCACTTGCCCACAAGTACCCACCAGACATTTGTGGTGGGTTTATTTGTCCCAATACCTTCCTAACCTAGAACTACGAAAAACAAACTAAGTCATATTTTACCTGAGTTCCTTAAGTTTAGCGTGCAGTGCCTGCGAAGCCTCGATCTCATCGGCGAGAGCCTTCTCCTTGTCGGCCAGCTGTTTCTTCAGCTTCTGTATGGGGTCGTTGGGACCCTAACAAAAATAAATCACAAATGAGACTAGACCGATACATCATACAATGGCTGCTTTGGATAGGTACGGGTATTTTCAAGACGCATTTAATTAATTAGAATCTTAATTGAAATTATCAATATTTTATTTCAATTAAACCATTAAGGTTACACTAGTCGATCATTCTTCCATACAAACGTAGTCTGCCGATTACTCCACTGTTTGACGATGTACGATCAAAATATAAAATGATATCAATTTGTCTCATCATTATCTATTCCCGTATGGAAACAAAAATGTTAAAATAAATTTGAAAGTTATGAACGTCGAAAGTTCCATATTTCAAACGTCGAAAGTTCCTTATTTCAACACTAATTTTAACGCATCTTTGGGCGGAAATAAATACCATAAAAAGAAGAAAAATTGCAAAATGGCCACCATACAGGGATAGATTAGTATTTCAAAAATGCAAATAATTTTATTTTGAAAATATACATTTAGTAGTTTTTTCATGATATCTAGACTCCCAAAGGTCTGATTGTAAAATTTCGTGCGCTCGTTTTCGTCCTAAATCATCATCCATTTCGCTACAAACTTGCAAAAGTGCTAATTCGTACGCGAACTAGCTTCTTACTACTCATCACAGCATCTATCTCTTTCGCACGTGTTGTCGGATGAGATAGCATGCATTTTATCCCCGCGCACAAAATAGTTCGTGCCGTCGACTAGGGCAACCTTAAGGTATTTTTGAATTGTCAGCAAAAACAAAAATGAATCTAGTTGCACATTCGCAAGCGTCAGTAGGTATCTATGGAGAAGAATGTGCAAGAAACTCTTTTCTCTCAATAAGTTCTAATTACAAGTATTAACTATAGTAACGTCTAAAATTAAATTAAATAATTTATTTCAGAATCACTTCCATATTTTGTTAGTAACAATGTAAACTTATAAAATATTGTTAGTAATTTTTTATCTATTTATTCTAAGCTAAAAGTAAGACAATCTGACCAATGTAAGATAATTTGTTTTGAACAATGTATATTGTGGTGAGAAAATTAAATAAAGTTATTATTATTATTATTTATACATAAACTCACGCCTTTTTCCCATGGCGGTAGGCAGAAACTACAGAACGTCACCTGTTACGATCCTTACATACTTCTTTTGTCTTACACACATTCATACATCTAGTCATACACACACGCCGGTTATGGGTTCTGCGCACTTGGCCTTTCTGAAGAACATCACCTATAAGGTCTATGTATGTCTTTCTAGGGCGTCCCCTCCCGCCGTTTCCATTCACGTCTGCCTTGTAAATACCTTTCGTTAGTCGCCTTTCATTCATCCTCTCTATATGGCCAAACCATCTTAACATACTCTTTTCAATTTTAGAATTTATTTTATTATTAATTTATTTACTTATTTTTCCATTTTTTTAAAGTAAGACTCCATACGTTTTACAACGTTGTTAATTGCATTAAAAACCCGCCTATCTTGTAGATACAAGCTTGTAGACCATGCACAGTGAAAGGTTCTGTCGTCAGGTCGGAGAACTTTCAGATACACATTTATAACAATGAATTTGTATGATATAGCGTGGGTCATAAATGTAATTACTTTTAAAAATTACAAAATTTGAACTATAGGTAGATAGCATAAACTTTATTGTATTTGATTTTCTTTTGTGTTTTGAAAAGACAGAAACCAATCATTTACACAGTTGTCTACCGTTCAAAGCGTTAAACATGTTCAAGTATTCATAATTTTTAATGAGTTGCACTTATTAGAATTTGAAGTATGTGTGACGTCATTAAATCGTGGTTTTTCATTTTTCAAGTCACAATGGTTTGCTACATAATACACACCTGTCATATTTATTCAAGTCAAGGTCGAAGTACCTACCTAAGTTAGCATTTTGTTGTCATCTATCTACAAATATAAAAAAAGAGTAGCCTAAGTAAATATTGTTGTGTGTACACGAAACTTATATTTACGCCACATTGATGATATTCCTATAAATTATTACGTAATTTGCAATGATTTATTTATTATTAAAATCTCCCTTACAACTATCATACCTAATGCGATTACGCGGTCTTAAATGATCATTGTGATGTATCCTGGCTTTTATATTGCTATTTTTAATATTGTAAGTCCTTTGAAACTATTAGTACAATACTGTCTGTTAGTATTAATATTCTTTCGAATATTGATCAAGAATGACTAAACGAGGCGATATTAAATTTCTCAAGTTTCTTGCCCTTCTTCTCTACGAGAACTAGTTTAGCGAACGGGCGGTAAGCTCTCTGAGCCTTCTCAATATGAATAAATTGACAAGCCTAATTGAAAAAAATAGCTAGTCTTGTCTTTCTGTGCTTTTCTTCATAAAACCCTTCCCTTACGCACCACATACATTGGCACTCTGATAAACAGTGAATAACCAAGAAACATCTTCCCATTCAAAGCTTGCTATCTTGGTAGGTATCAATACTTTTATATATAGAGTTCCATTCGTGATTCTAACACACTCAACTTGCTCATACCACTGTGAAGTTCCGATTTAAATTCAAAGGCGGCTGTGAGTACTGTGAGAAGCTGCGCAGTAACAACTTCATGAGACAGCGGGGGTCAGAGGCAGCTAGTTGCGATCGTGGCAGCCGCCATTAACTTTGGATCGCGGTTTAGTTATACGATCAAGTGAATACGATCAAACCAACATCTGCAGCTTTAGTCATGCGCCATAATTGTCAACAATACGCTAGCTACGCAGGGCATCAATCCTGCATAGTATTTTCACAATAGCCGAGCGACGTCGAAGCATTTTAAGTGAGTGCCCGTCACGTGGTCACTTGAACGGTGACACCGCCAACATTGTATCGGAACTCCGTGAAATCGTTCTTTTTTTTATTATTTGTGATGGGTTTGCTGTTGACTCTAGTCTAGGTCAGAGGTGACAGAAACAGAGTCGACGATGGAGTGAGTTTAACCAGAAGAAGCCTGTTCATAAACCTTCCTATACATACTTGAACTTGTAACTTCAAGTTTATTTCTAAAAGATATTGTTGATTTTTTTGCCCGTCCGCCCCTTGTGCCCCTCCCAGAAAAAAATCCTGGATCCGCCCTTGCCGTTACTACTCCCTTTGACCCGCGAAGCAATGAGATAAAATCTTAGTTATACAATTTGATTAAATATTATGTAACATTATTGTTTGACCTTTATAGGCGTACCCAATAAACAGTGATAATCTTTGACTTATCACTACAAAGTGTTAGAAGATCATCAAGACCTAACTTTAGTTATAATTTCTGATGTCATACAAGTTGATCGAATTTTTTACTGTTATCTACTTTGATTACTTTAAAAAGGAGGCAGTTATTTCAAAACTTTTGTTCTCAATGCCATAGATTACAGTTTTTGACATTGAAAGTTTAATATTTTTCATACAAATATACGTTTTCTTTTCTTTGGGACCTCTGGCAATTGGTTCACCCCAATTGCAGGGCAATTGAAATTTTCTGGCGAAATGGGGGTGTACCTACTATACGCCTATGCATTCCGTTGCTCTCGGGGAACGAAGCACAATCTATCGAACTAATGACACGGTATCTTGTGAAAATACCCCGACTCAAACAGTAAAACGCCCATAACTTTTGAACGGCTGAGCCAATATTCATCAAACATAGCTAAGAACACTAACACAACCGATAATGTCACCTTTCAAACAAAAATCTAAATCGGTTCATCCGTTTAGGAGCTATAATGCCACAGACACACTTCAAACTTACAACACCCCTCTTTTTCCGTCGGGGGTTAAAAATTTACCATGGCCTAACATTAGAAAGCCAGTATTATATAATCCCACCGCACTATTCCCAAACCACTGCAACTCCTGAAAGCCAGAACCAACAGTGGCGACCACCAGAAAAGCGCCGAGGCAATGAAGCTCGACGAAGTCCCGGACACAGATAATATAATACTAGCATACAGATGCCTCATCCCATACAAAGAAACCGTGCCGACGTAACTAGCGTTTTTCATCTGCTTAATCTTGTTATTTTTGTAAGTACATCAATCGCGATCGATCCCGTTCCACGGCAATAGATGGTGTTAGCAGCTACTTGCAAGTAAAAGGGTTTACTAGGTTCGTGAATATTGTTTTCTTTAAATACAGTGAAGGTTCGTTTTATAGTATATTTTTGCACGTTTTTACAGTTTTTTTGCACCAAAATGTGTAACAATGCAAATTTTAACAATCGAGTGGAATGCCTCAGAATTTAAAAAATGCGCCATCGATTGGCATCAATTTTAAATGATCCGTCCAAATAATCTTTGAAATGTGAATTAAGAGCCCACTATTCCAAAATTTTGTACTTAGGAGAGTTGATTAAACAAGAACATACAATTTTTATGTTCGATTACTGAAAATGTTAATTTTACACACAATTTATTGAATTGTGTGTACATGTCGCGACATCTAGTGAGATTTATATGAACCAAACTTTCGTTCTTAGCAATGAGACCCTGTGTCCCGGAGAATGAATTTAACTGTCTTGGATCCCGCAACGAAATTAATCAGAAAACAATAAAGGAGGAGTAGGAAAAATACAAAGTATTATATAGTTGTACATACCTCAGTCCACTCGGAGTGCTCGGGCAGCGGGTCGTGGTGCTTGTTGAGCAGCGCGTCCGTGAGGATCTGGATCTCTGTGCGGGACAGCACAGCATCACGCACCACGCGCACCAGCTCGCCCACGTTCACACCGCCGCTGTCTCCCGCTACCCACCAGAACAACGCGTCACAATACATACTATACGAAGGGGGGATCAAAAGTCCCCGGCATCTACTTTGTATGGAAAACAATTCCGCGGAATTTTGGACCTCCCTATGTAGTTTTGTAGTCACCGAAGAGTTAGACAGAGGAGGATCTTTTTACCCGACTGCCGAAGGAGGGTAATGTGTTTATCGGTCTATGTATGTATGTTTGTTCCTATGTGACGTTCCAGAGGACAAACGCGTTGGCCGATTTTGATGATTCTTACGTCAATCGATTCCATATTTAGTTTGTTTTGAACGTCACTTATCTAAGTACATTAGGGCGGTCAAGACGTATCAAACGATGTCTTAATTATATAAATCCATCTAGCGGTTTAAAAGATATGAGGTAATAAAGAATATAACATACATACACCCTTTCCTTGCAGTCGGGTAAAAACCCAGTATCACTTTGCCCGATCCGGACATCGAACCCAGGACCTCATGCTCAACAGTAACTGCTGGTATATGAAGAATCCACTAGCTATGAGGATGGTTTGAGAGCCGTACATGGGAATACAGACTAGAATCCTCTAAACGCGCAAGCGTGTGGGCTTACGACTCTTGAAAGATATCATACATTCACTGCTGGTCAATATAGAAATCATTCCTTGCCACACCATTCCTTTGCCTCTGCAGCAGAAGGACAGATAAGCAAAATCCCGGAATAGCAAAATCCCAGATTCGCAGAAGGACAGATTTGCATAATGGCAGAAGTACAGACCCACACAGAAAACAAAAATAAAATTGAATAGTCATAATTCAGTTAGAGTGAACAGGCTTCTTCTGGGTAAGCTCACTCCATCGTAGACTCTGTCTCTGTCACCTCTGTCCTAGACTAGAGTCAAGAGCAAACCCATCATAAATAAAAAAATAAAATAAAAAATAAGACGAATTAATTCGTTTTTGTAACTTTGGCCAAACGTATCAAACATTCTATTGCAGAAATTTTGTCATTCAAACTGCAAATTCATGTCACATTGACTTATTTAAATAGATTTTCTTAACCATTTATAACAATTAAAAGTGGCCATTCAGATATATAATGCAAATAGGTCACAAATTGATAATAAGGTTACTAGGATTTGTAACTTTTTTGGCGGCGACAGTACATTATCTGCCATTATGCAAATCTGTCCTTCTGCGAATCTGGGATTTTGCTCTTCTGGGATTTTGCTTATCTGTCCTTCTGCTGCAGAGGCATTCCTTTCTATAGCGTTCTATAAGGGTGTTTAAGGGTGCGTGTGCACAAACGAAAATGAATGTAACAAAAGTATGTACTCTTGTTTCATTGATATTCGTTTTTTCTCACGAAAATTATAAAACACGAGCCGCCTAAGTGCGTCAAACAGCTGGTAGCCGCTGGTAGCTCAGTATTTTTACAAACTTCTGCATATGCATGGACATAGTAAATATGTACAAGAAAAACACTCACCCATAAGCGACAGTACATTGGGCTCTGGTTTCTTCTTCTTGTTCTTGGGGGGCGGGGTGGAGGCCGGGGGCGGCGCGTTGGCCAGCGCCTGCTTCAGCAGCTTGTCCGTGGTCAGCTCGCTGGGCTGCGGCGCGTTCAGCGGAGGCACCACCTCCTCGCGGACAACCTCCGGCACTTCCTCGGCAGGCTTCTTCTCAATCTTCTTGCCTAAAGTTTATTGATATTACATCTCGGGACTTTAACCACTTGAGTGCGTATGACGTGGATACACGCGAGATTCAATGGCCAGCTAATTGCGATTATCTTTCTAATAACAGGTGATAAATATAAGTTTCAGAAACAATTATGGACCCTGTCAGGCACAGCAACATTCTAGACACAAAAGAAAATAAAATAAAAAAAAGGACTTTTTTTTCATTTTTTTTCTCGATAATCGCCGTTTTTGTATTTGTTTTTATAGCGGCAACAGAAATACATCATCTGTGGAAATTTCAACTGTCTAGCTATCACGGTTCATGAGATACAGCCTGGTGACAGACAGACAGACGGACCGCGGAGTCTTAGTAATAGGGTCCGTTTTTACTCTTTGGGTACGGAACCCTACAAAAACCTTTTTTCTAATTTTTTTTCACAGGGTCCATAATTGTTTCTGAAACTTATATTTACCACCTGTATGAACATTATGGATGCAAGGAAGGTCGTAATGGAAGCCTTGTAGTTATTTATTTCAAGATAAAGGGGGTACTTTACAAATTGTGCAATTACCCTTGCGCTGTTCCTTCGGTACTTCGCCACTGTTGTGTCGCTCACGAGTAACTTCTTCCTTAGCGACCTCAACCGGAGCAGGGGGCTTGGCAACTACCTTGGCAATCTTGGCCGGCTTCGCTGGTTTGATATCCTTCTTCTCCACAACTTCTTCAACTTTCTCTGAAGCCTAAAAATAGTTTACATTACGTCATCAACGTCGTCCTAATCAATGTTATTCAACATGCTATTATCAGAAAAGAAATACAAACTATTGTTACTTTGTACTATCCATGCTTACAAACGCGCATGCAGATATGGTGATAATTATGATAGACTTACAATGAAGACAAGACAAGACATAAAACATTGACATGAAGAAAGATGAACCGAGATTACGACTGGCACGTGTTTGATACTGTAAATCAGGGGTGCTCAAACTTTTCTGCCTGGTTTTACTAACTACAAAGTTATATGACAACTTCTAAATAGGACTACTTTCAACAGTAGTGAATTAAGGGGAAACGGGGACAGAAAGTGCCGACTGAATTTCCTAAGTAAAAAGTCATAATTCGAGGTTTGGCTCTCGTCTATTTTCTCCTCCAATATTGGAGAAATTTAAAAGATATTCCATGAACTGAAAATGAAAGATATATACTATGCTCCTGTTTTCCTTTTTGTAAATAAAAAAAATATTTAATAATATATTATACCAAGCAATCTAAAAATTCTAAATACCAGATTAGTTAAAAGTAAATTGTATAATTGGCAGTCCAATAATAGTTTTTATAGTGTTAAGCAAAAACAAGTATGCTCTGTAGTTAATTTTGTACCATCTTCTATACCATGTTTTTATGCAAATAAATGTTATTCTATTTTAAAAGAAACACACTACTACAGCTACTTTTTTCGCGTCGCGAACTATATTCCATCTCCCATCCTCTTCTCTGTGCCCCAAAACATGCAGCCAAAGTCACCTACACGCTGCCACCGACGACAATGCCGTGAAAATGGCAAAGTTATGTACTCGTTTAGTTACCCGGAAAATCCTAATTATCGTGCCAGCGACACGAAGAAATATCTGTTTACCTAAATATGCTTGTAAATATTATTATTTGAGACATAGTAGATAAAGACTTTGTATGTGAAATCGCCAGTTTTTATAGATGTAATAACTTTCGGGAATTTCCGCACTCGGCTCGGCGATGTTATAGCAATCGACCTTTGAGCATCCCTGATGTAAGTAATCAGAACGAGTCGTATCGTACGTACATCAGTGCAAATATGAATTCAGTTCAATGACAGATAGTTAGTACCTACTAAAGCACATGCGAATATTGCCAACTAATGCAAACTTAGTGACTATTTCTAAATTGTTACTCATTACAATTTACTGTCGAATAGAGATGGGTCGTCAACGTGTTTTTCGTTAACGAAACTAGACCGTCCATTGCTCAACTAGTTGAATTTATCGACTAGTTCATAACGTGAACTATTTTAAGTAGACGTTCTTTATAAACTTTGCGACGACCCGACGCACGACCTCTACGGCACGACAACAACTTTCAACTTTCCGATTGAACGTAAACAAGTACAAAACGGTAAAGTACAATCGTTAGATCGGTCAATCGCTCTTTTGCAGACGTGAAACACCATATTGGCGTCCTTATCTTCATAACACAATGCATTTTTTAAACTCCTAAATGGCATTCGGCCCATATAAATATCAACTATGTGCGTTTCGAGATAGAGTTCAAATTAATTTGCTCGTTGTTCGTCCGATTTGTAATTTTTTCGGACGTATGTACTTGTACTACCCAACTAAGTTCTCGCGTCGGTCGTCGCGTTACAAGTCGCCATGAACGGAGTCGAGTCTCAGTTTAGCCGTCTAACAACTAGTTCGTTGACTATCGGTGAACCGCCGAATCGTTAATTGTACGTCGACGGCCGAATTAACTAGTTCGTTCATTCAACGCCCATCCCTACTGTCGAAACTATCATATTTTATTACTGTTTAGGAACCGTAATTTATATTGTAAATTAAATTACCTACCACAACCGATGAATTAATGCTTTATTATTCTATACGCAACTACAACAACACGTCACAAGTTAACGGACACACAAATACATACAACAATGACGACACAAATAACGTTCGTAGGTGTAGACTCACTTTTTCCGCAACCAGTGATGAATGCATCAATTCAAACTCATCTTTGGGATGCATTTCCTCAAAGTGGTTGGCGGCAGGCGTGGTGGCAGAGTCTGGCACCGCGCTGGGATCGCTAAAGCAACTCGGATCCTCTTTGTTTATCAGTATCGGCTTTACTTTAGGATCCTTGCCGCGTTTGCGGATCTGTACAGACAGTGTCGCACTGTAGTGGACCAGACTCATCTCATTTACCATTGATATAATCTACGTATTAGTAACCAGCATTCACCCATCCAACGCATTCAACGTTCAGTAAATTGTGAATAAATTATGGCCCACAATGAAGATGCATTATAGGAATTTCATGGTTTACACAGGGTGACCTATAAGTCCTTGGAAATCCAAATTAATAAGCCACACACCACAATGAGTCGTATCTCCAATAACAAAATGCTCAAAAACCCTCTTTATAGATATGGGAACGAAGTGCCTGCTCATATCAATTTTGCCAAAAAAGTGCATGATAGGTGAAACATAAGGATGTAACAGCTTCGGTAAGTTATAATCTTTCTGCCCTTATGTTGTGACATTCTGCCTAAGTGCCATTGTGAGCCTGGTATGGACTCGTCTCTCAAAAATGATCTCAATGACTCTTGTAAACGACCTCTAAAGAAAAAACTGCGTGGCAAGTTGATGTGCGTGGTATGTTAGAGCAATTTTTTTCTGGATATTTTTTTGTAGGCCAACAATTGACCACCAGTTTGTGTCATATGCTTTACTTTAAGAGCGGACTCTAGTCGGTAATATATTTTAGTAATATAGTCTATTGCCGTCGCGTCACCTCCAACGTCACCCCGTAAAGTGCGAAAGGGACAACTGCAGCTCAGGCTGATTTTACCTACAAAAACTTTGACTAAAACACGTTTCGTATTCTGCTGTTTTCTTCATGAAAACTGGTCTGATCTAAAAAATTCTTATATCAAAATTTAGAGGAAAAGTATATCTATGCTCCTATCATTTCCTTTTTTGTTAAAAACTTATAAATTTTGTCTGAAAGTCTTCTGAACATGGCGGTAAAAATGGGCATTTTTTCGGATTTTTGGATTGTCATATTTCTTTTTGTGATTATGTTTTGGAAAAAAGGAAATGATAGGGGCACGTATTAATTAGACCCAGATTTTATGGGGAAAAATCATTGCTCTAGAGGCATTATCCACGAAGAAAACAGCAGAATGTTTTTGTATGGAGAAAGTCTCACTAGAGTCCTCTCTTAAGGGTAGAAAAAAAAATGAACTACGCGGCAGCCAAGAATTGCTCTCACTTCGAGAGATCACTAATAGGGAAGAGCTGACGAACAATCGGAGTAGATCTTAGTTCCTTACATACCTGCACCAACTGTATTTTGTAAGGACAAAGAGAGTAAATCTTACTTTAGAACATAGTATAAGCATATTCTGGACTTTTGTAACATTTCCATGTGTGTGTGAATATCCAAGAGTAGTATCTATACTAGTCTCCTCAAACCTTACAATTGTTTGAATATTGAATGCCAATAAATTCGTGCAGATTGTGAAGTTACTGCAATGGTCCCTGCACATGTAGCCAAGTTGACATGTCTACAATCGATAACGCTAGTAGAAAACGAATCAATGTATGGGAATGACACATCTGAACGTTAAGTCTCGTGGTCAGACCATACAAACAGAAGCGTTAACGATTGTATAAAGAGATTCGATACGAAAAGTTTGTAACTTGACTAGGGGGGGGGGGGGGGAGGCTGATCTGTTTTTGCAATAAAATGCACATACAGGTAAGGCCAGAATCCGAATTTGGTGAGTACGTACCAGTTTCACCATCCACCATAACTTTGCAGAGACATCAAAATGGCTTTTCTAAGGACTTGTGGGCTACCCTGTACTTGATTCCCAAGCTAAGTTCTACAAGACACCTGCATTTTTAAAAGAACTGTAAAAATTCAATGAAAACCGAGGGATATTTTCCTTTGTTCGTTTTCTAAATTAATTAATAATCTCTCTATATATGCAAGTATTTTAGTCATTAGCCTATATATATAGACCTTATTTTAGAATACCAATATTTCATTAGTGAGAAATTAATAAAGTTAAATAAACCTATTTACATTTGACATTGTAAAGGTCCTTCTCATAAAATTTAAAAGTAATTCAAAGCCAACAAGTTCTTCATAATTATGGTTTCGATAACTTTATCTTTTGAAAAACATAATTTTTAAGATAACAATTATTTTAAAATTATGATAAAAACTTTTATGTTTTTATTATGCATACCATCATGCAATGTTAACATTTAACAGTAGGTACTGTGTTAAAAAGAAGTTCAATGAGTCCGATTAATAGATTTTTATTTTTTCAGATAATCAGAAGAAAGTGCAATAGGAAATATTTGCAAGATAGATTGAAATATAGTATGAATTTATAAAATTAAGTCAATACAATCCTGAAGCCATATTAGTAAGGCAAATCAACCATTCCCTGTATTACCGTTGATGAACAAATAAATAATAAGTTACCAGTAAATTGACCAATAGGAGCCCATGTAAATAAAAACATGCTACTGGCCGGTAGCAATCATATATTTTGTGTTCTCAATTTGAAATAAAAGAGCTTACCTTAACAATTGGTGTTTCCCTGGGAGCATCAACAACTACTGCTGGGTTAAACTCAACATGTCCCTTGGGTGCTGGCATTGGCTCATCTTCTACTCCACTCTCGGCCAGTGTCTCACTCTCCGGTTCACTGCCTGTCACTACTGCACTCTCCTTGTTCTTTTCTTTCTTGGCTAACTAAAATACCATGTTCATTATTTTAAATGTTAATATCATTACTGTTAAGACAATGCCAGAGTAAGATATTTTTGTTTTATACAATAAGAAGCCTTATGCAGATCTTCTTTGACTGTACGCTAAAACTGATTTACAGGAATTATTCAAACATATGAAAATTCTATATTTTTTTTATTCATAACTTAAAATTTTATATTAAGCACACACTATTTCTATAATAATCCGCCAATCAGGGGATCGGCACTGTATCTTTGACACAGGCAAATTTTTGGCCCATCTAGGAGAACAGTACTTCACCCATCTTTATTGTATAATTGAACCTTAAGACTGGAAGCCAATCCCAATATAGTTGAGAAAAGGCTAGGCAGATTAAACCTAAAAATATATAATAAATGCAACATTTGTAAATTTTGCAATCCCATTATGAAAAAAACTATTATTAGTGTTACTACTATTACTACAGGTAATTGAAATTGGTAAAACAGACAATTACTTATTCACTAGGTCTATAATTAAAAGCTGTGGTTGGTAAATTAAGGTTTACTATATATAGGTCAATAGTAGCTCTTGCTATGATTTCTAGACAAAGGACACAATACCCTCTAACCCCTTACTTTGTATTTTGAAACTATTCCTTATACTAAAACATATGTACAGTCAAGAGTAAAAAGTGCAGTCATACTCTCCCAAAACTCAAATGGCTAGTTTTTGTAGAAGAAGTTAAATTATCCACAACTGATTTAATATTTTGTATAGAAATTAAAGTATAGAATATTCCTACTAACGGCAACAAGTTAAAATTCTGCTGCCTACAAAAAAATTGCCTTTTCTGTTTTGGTAGAGTGTGACAGCACTTTTGACCCTTATAGTACATTTTTTTATTTTGAGGCTGTTTGGCTCATGTTGATTGAGGCATACAAGGATGTATTAACTTTAGTTAGTTCAGGCAGACACTTGAGGGCAGATACTTGAAGGGAACTCCCTAAATACCTCTGTGACAAAGTTAAAAAATACCGAAGTAGGTAGTAACCAGAATTGGTCACTTACTTGTAATGTAATCAAATATTTATTACTACTTCAAACATTGGGTAGGGACCATTTAACTTGATGACATCTCTGAATGGAAAATTAACTTTGTATTGCATTTTTATAATTACACTACAACTTTCAAGAGTCATCTGTTTGGAAAACACTTGTAAATGATTTTCATTCAGATTTGAGTATGTAGTCATTATAATGTGTCTGCAGTGTCGCACTGCTGGTCAAAGGCGTTCTGTACTTCTTTCATTTACCCCAATCTTGAAAGTATATTTGTGTTACCTTTTTATTAGCTTTCTTCTCCTTCTTTTTAGGTTTGTTTTTGCTTTCAGCAAGAGCAAGTAGTTCAGTGGTGGCTCGTCGTTGTTGAGCAATGGCCTCCTCATAGCTGGTCCCCGAGGTTGAGAACAGCCCCATGAGGAGCAGCATAGCGAGTCCAGCCACCCCCACCCCACACAGCACAAGCAATGCCTGCAGCTCCATTGGATCTGCCGCAAACGCTTTCCCTTGACCGAAATAACGAACAATCAACAATCTTATTGGCATTTTTCATATGTTATAATCAAACACCAGTAAACTGCTAACGTAAAACTTCATTTTACAATATTTAGAATGATGCATTTCTTTTATCATCTAGTTACGATTCAAGCGGCACTATCCTAACGGCGTTTAGTACAGAGTATATGAAACATGCTTATAGTCTTTTCAAAATGTACATAATTATACTAACCGCTGTTCAGACCAAATACTTTTAGAGTAGCGCTAGCAATAGCAAGGTGCTAACTATACTTTATTCATTAATTTAGTTGGAAATATTCTAACAAAATGAAGGGAGCTGACACGTAAGCAATGACACATGTCAAAGGTTATTGACAGTCCTTTCGCAAAAGTAAGAGCCGAGTTTACTGGAAAAAGTAATAATCCAATTGGAATATCCAATACCGGTACTTTGATCTAGAATTTATAGGAACGCTTAGAACAAGATATGTAGATTTACAACCTGTAATTGAAATACAAATACAACAGCCATTTATAACGCTAATTTAAGGTTCAACGATAAGATAATGTATTTACCTGTAACTATTATTCTCCTGTATTATAGGAAAGCAGACACTTTTATTTTAACTATTTTGACACCAATTTACAACTACAGTCACTAAACTAAAGAAATTGGTAGGTAACGTAAAATTATATTTGCTTTCAACTTTTCTTTTTCTGACTACAAGACCGGAGAACCGGAGACACGAACTCAACCTGACCACAGACTACAATACTACATAAAGACAAGACAACGTAGCAATGAGTAAATAATAATACCACAGCCTAAACATGAGCATTGGACTTTGATTGAAGTTCTACCGTTTTTTTGAAATTTACAGCTCCATAGGCTTATTACGTATCTTTTGTAAGAGCAAAACGATAGCAATCAAACGCTTTATGTCATAAAAGTCGAAATTATCTGCAGTGTATGTATGGTAGGTCCTAAACAATCGTTTGATAAGCTCGCTGTTTGTCAAATGAACTTATTAAAAAAAAAAAAACCACCAATAACTCTAAAACTTTTGTATTGAAGAGCAATTATTGCGCAAAAATCGCTATCGTTTTGCTCTTGCAAAAGATACGTAATAAGCCTGCGGTATTAGTTTGTATGACAGTAAAAAAAAAAACTCGAAATCGCAAATTTATTTAAAACTCTAACCACTCTCTCGGTGGTAAATATTTTATTATTTATTTGTACATTTGACTTGGTAGTGAACAGAAAAAATAAATGGAAAAATCTTTTAATTTAAAGGGTAAATTGTTAGAAGGCTTAACACGCATTGCGCTTTTTATTCGGGTGAATTTTTAGCATTAAATAATACTAAAAAATCGAGCGGAAAGCTGCGCGATTTTTTTACTGCAATGCGTGCAGCTTCATACAATTCCATAGGTCGCAGAATGTGGCAGACGACGGCAAAAAAATGCGCGAATAATTAATAATTTGCATCCGCACTGAACTGCATCTCCGAGAAGGCGAGAACAAGAGACGAGAACGAAGTAGTAGAATCGAGAATGTCATCGAGTTTCAACAACTCGGTCAATGTTTATGTTTATGAACGAAAATTAAAAATGGTTGTTCCACCAGACAGATGTCAGCACAAGATGTCAGCTTTCATAATCAGTTGCATTTCATCGTAGCAAATTTTTGTCAATTACTAAACAGCTGTCCTAATTCCATATTAAAATACAACAGTCTTCGATATTATGTAAAAAGTATTTCAAGCAGTGCGCCAGTTTTGTGAAGTTTAATATTCTAATGTAATTACAAGTGTCACAATAAATCCTTGATTTTATCTTTTTGTCCAAGAATGTCGATTCCTCCACTAGTTTGCAGTACTCCTCCACCACCCGACCAGTGTGAAGACGAAAAGGATCCTGGGGATTTCGATATATCATACAGTCGTTAGTATTTCTCTTGTTTTTATTAGACATAGGTATACTTAGAACATTAAATCAAGTTGTTGAAATTGCCTGTGACTTACTGTGTGAGTAATTGGGTTCAATCATACAATAACAATGGCATGTATGTTAGTGGTAATACTATAAATATTTGAATAATCTAGAAAAAGTATAGGATTGATGCTCTCCACGATAAGTATCTTTGTATAAGTATTAGTTTGACACCTATAATTTACCATAATTTCTGGTTAATTAATTGTTTCAGTGTCACAAGAGGATGATGATGATGAAAACAATGATTACAACTATGGCAACTTTTCATCATACAATCATTATCAATCTGATAACAAACCACTTGAAATAAAAGATCCAGAGATCATAAAAAGTGTAGACACTGGGGTACATAAAGACATAAACAAGGAGTATGAACGTAATAAGGAAACAGAACAAAGTAGTGTTAGCTATGATGTGTTTGAAACCAATGATATTAATGAAAATAAATTAAAAAGTGAAGAAGATTTGAATATCGAAGATTTAGATTTAAAACTAGATGAAGAAATTGTTACTAATATTATTGAAAACAGTGATGAAAATGAAAGTAGTGACCCTAACACTGATAGTTTAAAAGACTTAAACATTCCATGTAATTCTAATAACAGTAGTCAAGATGATAGTACTAATGAAAATGTGGTTGAGCAGACTGTTGCTACAAAGCACTCAAATGAAGATTCAGATGAGGCTATTGTTGAGGAATCTATTGATGAACATGAGACTATTGCAGAAGATTTTGATCTCAGTAATTCAAAAGAGATTGATGCTTCATCTTCTATCCTAGAAAACGAGCCCACAGGTCAAGAATGTTCTTCCCAAAATTCAAATGAATTACCAGAAAATGTTGAAAAATCCTTGAAGCAGTTTGATGTGCAAACAAACGAAAGTGTGGTTGAAGATGATTTTGGAGATTTTGATGATTTTCAATTTGCCAATACCAAAAGTGATGTTGCCAGTTTTGTTGACAGTTCCAATCCATGGGAAAATAATGACACTGATGAAATGGAATTTGGTAACTTTACAGCCAACTTTGAAGAAAACAAATTGCACACTCAAGATACACATTTAGAAACTAGACTTACATACAATAATGATCAACTTGAGGATCAAGTAAAGGTAGAAGATGATGATTTAGAAGATGATGACTTTGGGGACTTTGATGATTTTAAATCATCAGCTGTAAAATCAGAACCATGTGAAGTCCAAGAAGAAGATGAATGTCAAGAATTATCAGTTCTTAATTTACAATCAACAGATAACGAACATCATATCATGGAAAGTATTACTAAAGTATTAACTACAGTGTTTATAGAGGAAATATCAGCACCTGATGTGGAGTTTGAGGGGAAGTTAGAATCATTGCTTAGTGAAACATGGGGTCATTTGATGGAAACTGATGAAAGACAACCATATATTGTGAACTGGAATAATTCATTAGGACAAAAAACTTTATTGAAAGCTTTATGTATAGATTCCAGAAACATTGTAAGTTATTTTCACTCATTATATTTCTATTTTTAGTATTTTACCTCCTACTTATACTATATTAGCGGACGCTCGCGGTTTCACCCGCGTAGATCCCGTTCCCGTGGGAATACAGGGATAAAAAGTACCCTATGTCACCTGGGGATAGTGTAGCTACCCAATGGTGAAAGAATTTTTGAAATCAGTCCAGTAGTTTTTTAAGTTTATTTGTTACATACAAAAATACAAACATACAATAAATCTTTCCTCTTTATAATAGAAAAAGGAGAAGAATACTTGGAATGATTCTGTAAAATCGAAAACAATTTTTGCACCCTGCAGGCCCAGACAAAAATATTTTTTGTAATGTTAACGCCTGATGCCTGCCTCATAGAACTGTTTTGACTCAAACGCGTAAGCGACGCGTATTACGCGGCGAAATCTTTCCGGAGTATTTCCAATTTCGCCGCTCAGGTTCATTTCCGTAGCGTGTGCGGAAAGTATTTTGTTTAGGTCCCCTGATGTTATTTATTACAAACCAAATATTTTTAGGCATTAAAATCGACATTCGATATTTCGAGCTTCTATCTAGTTGAAATTTTGATGCATCGAGATAGTGAACTGTCGCAATCAAGATACTTTGAACTCAAATACCTACTTACATTCGAGAAAATGTTTCCGAGATTTTGCTATCCGAGCTAACAACATTCGATCTCACACCTACGATACACCTTAAATTTAAATAAAAAAACTTAATTAAAAAAAACAAAAAACCCGACTGCTTCAAAAGCGAACTAAAAAGCCGTAAACAAGGAAAAAATCATGCTGTGCAGTCGGAGGATACATATTCGCCGGCTGGCTGACCAAAATCTGGTGTATCCTCCGCCTGCACAGCATGATTTTTTCCTTGTTTACGGCTTTTTAGTTCGCTTTTGAAGCAGTCGGGTTTTTTGTTTTTTTTAATTAAGTTTTTTTATTTATAACTTTTTAGTTAGTTTTTTCGAATTAGATACATTTAAACATATAAGTGTTATATATTTTTGAAATCACCTCTTAAAACCCTTTATTTTGATACCCCACACGATGGGTTTGGAAGAAAAAAAAAATTTGGGCCCCCACAATATGGCACCCAAAATCCGCCATTTCTCTATTATCCAATTTTAATGTAGCCTATGACACTCGCAGAGTTAAGACGCATCGATTGACGTACTAATCATCAAAATCGGCCTACGCGTTTGGTCTCTGGAACGCCACATAGGAACAAACATACATACATACATACATACTTACATACATACATACATACTTACATACATACATACTTACATACATAGACTGATAAACACATTACCCTCCTTCGGCAGTCGGGTAAAAACTAGTTGTCCCACGCGGCTTTGCTCCCGTTAACTGGCTACCTACCTACCCTACATAGGTACATGAATGTTGCGTAACTTTAAGAGCGGACTCTAGTCAACAGGAGTTTGAAAAATAGGTATTTGAAGAAACTATTGCCGTCGCGTCACCTCCAACCTCACCCCGTAAAGTGCGTAAGGGACAACTGCAGCTCAGGCTGATTTTACCTACAAAAACTTTGACTAAAAGACGTTTCGTATTCTGCTGTTTTCTTCATGAAAACTGGTCTGATCTAAAAAATTCTTATATCAAAATTTAGAGGAAAAGTATATCTATGCTCCTATCATTTCCTTTTTTGTTAAAAACTTATAAATTTTGTCTGAAAGTCTTCTGAACATGGCGGTAAAAACGGGCATTTTTTCGGCTTTTTGTATTGTCATATTTCTTTTTGTGTTTATGTTTTGGAAAAAAGGAAATGATACAGGCACGTATTAATTAGACCTAGATTTTATGGAAAAAAATCATTGCTCTAGAGGCATTATCCACGAAGAAAACAGCAGAATGTGTTTGTATGGAGAAAGTCTCACTAGAGTCCCCTCTTAACCGCTTACGCAGCGCTCGCAACGGAAGCTCACAAAAAGAATTAATTTTGCCCGTTTTTGTAACGTTTTTCATTTATGCTCCGCTCCTATTGGTCTTAGCGTGATGTTATAAAGCCTATAACCCTCCTCGATAAATGGACTATGCAACACAAAAAGAATTTTTCAATTCCAACCAGTAGTTCTTGAGATTAGCGCGTTCAAATAAACAAACAAACTCTTCAGCTTTATAATATTATTATTAGTATAGATATATACATTTTTCAATTACACTTTTTGTGATTAGAATACTAATTTTTTGTTTTTTTTTTAAACATGTCGCACCTAAGTATAGTTCTCGCCAAACTTCTTGGCCGCCCTGAAGTTGGCTACAATGGCTGCGCAGTAGGAAATCTCATACAAAAACAGCACCGTATTGTGCCTCGCGCATGCGGTAAACCAACTTCAGGGCGGCCATTAAGTTTGGCGAGGGCTATACTGACAAAAGGTCAATTCTCAAAACAAATCTGTTCATCATCTGCCTAGCCTATTGCCCAATCATCTCAAAAAAAATCTGTTATGTCTTTAAAATTGATTGAAGATACTTAACCACGCCAAGTTCTATCTTAACAGTTTTGGGTTTTGTCAAAGTAAAAGAAGAGGATAGATTATATTTTTAACATGTATTGCGGGATATGTTTCAGTTATTTGGACCAAAATGGAGTAGCCACATGCCAAAATACGCAGCAAACTTAAGTGTTGCACCTCTTCAACCACAGAAACAAGCGTCTGCTCCATTTAATGTCAGCCAAAGCGAACCAGTTGCTGACAAAGTAGCAAGCAAGCCGACCACATGGTCTGATCCCTTCACTTCAGATGGCCAAGAATGTAAGTTACAGTAATCTGTGCTTTCATTAATTACTTACAAAATGACAGTGAATCAACCTCAATGAACATTATTTAAATGGCACATTATGCAACTCAGTAAAACAACACGCAAGTTATGCACATTCCAGCTGTCCAGTTGAAATGCCAGAAATATTCGTATATTGTTATTGAACCAAAATATTGTGAATACTTGAAGAATAACAGAGCTTGTTATAATACTCACCATGGTAATTCTTTTGCATGTCTTGCACTTGGATTAATAACATCCACCTGTAAATTATCTGCTTCATCCTATTCCAATAGTCACCTATGCCGAAGCCCTTCTCCTTGACCTAGAACACCTTATGGCCACCCTAGACCAAATGGCTCATAACCATTCTACCCTCAAGATATCTGAGTTACTGTCACATGGTAAGTTTTCCTTTAACACAGGACTCCAGAACTGTTGGTAAGAATTAGTATTTAATTAATTACGCGATCAAACCTTTCGTGGTTTATAGTAGAAGTATGTTTGTACTGATTTTTGAGTTGACCAGTGCTTGTGTACCTACTGAAGCAAGACTGGGTTTGTGCATAAAACATGAGAAAAAACATCTTGAGCAAAGCAGCAATGACCACATTGGCAGCGCGACTTATTGCGTCAAGTGTGAACGCAACATGTGAGTTGCGTGTCCCTTGACCCTTGGGCTGGCAATAATATACGAGGTGTGTTAAAAAAATAACGGGAATTTTCGTTTTTTGAAAAATATATTTATTCATTTGTCTACATTAATGTTGTCGCTTTCAAAATAGTCCCCATTCGATATTATGCAGCGCTTTTTCCAATCGTCGAAACATTTCTGAAACTCGATTTTTGGGATAGCCTTTAGCTCTTTCAACGATGCGCTTTTAAGGTTACACTAGTCGAAAATTCTTCCATACAAACGTAGTCTAGAGATTACTACACTGTTTGACGATGTACGTTCAAAATAAAAAAAATATATCAATTTGTCTCATCATTATCTAGTCCTGTATGGAAACACAAATGTAAAAAAATAATATATTTGAATGTTATGAGCGTCGAAAGTTCCATATTTCGACACTAATTTTAACGCATATTTGGGCGGAAATAAATACCATAAGAAGAAGGAAAATTGCAAAACGGCCTCCATACAGGGATAGATTAGTAATTCAACAATGCAAATAATTTTATTTTGAAAATATACATTTAGTAGTTTTATCATGATATTTAGACTACCAAAGGTCTGTTTATAAAAATTCGCGAGCTTGTTTTCGTCCTAAACCATCACCCATTTCGCTACAAACTTGCAAAAGTGCTAATTCATACACGAACTAGCTTCTTACAGCTCATAACAGCATCTATATCTTTTGCACGTGTTGTCGGATGAGATAGCATGCATTTTAACCCCGCGCACATAATAGTTCAAGACTAGTTCAATCTTAATGTCATCTATGCTTGTAAAAAGACGGCCCTTTATGGTTTTTTTTTATTTTTGTAAATAGGAAAAAGTCACACGGAGCCATGTCTGGCGAATAATGGAGGCTGGGGCATTGTTACAGTATAGTTTTTGGCCAAGAATTCACGAACAAGCAACGAAGTGTGAGCAGGTGCATTATCGTGGTGTAAAAGCCATTAATTGTTTTTCCACAAATCCGGGCAACATTTTTCCAAAAATTTCATGGCATGAACCAAACGATATGCCAACATCATCAGCGACTTCTCTGATTGTGATTCGGCGATCATTCATAACCGTTGCTTTCACTTTTTTCCACGTTTTCATCGGGTGTTGATGTGCTGGGGCGTCCGGGGCGCTCGTCATCTTCAACGTCTTCACGGCCATCTTGGAAACGCTTGTACCTACCACTCGTAAACTCTTGTTTTACTCATAACAGACTCGCCATAGGCCTTTGTTAATATTTCTCACACTTTGTTACACTTTATTTCATTACTAGCTTACTACTGCTTTACTAGCTGTTTTGCCATAAAAACACCAAATATTTATCTACCTTACCTTACACTACCCTACGCTACACTACCCTACACTACACTACCCTACCCTACACTACCCTACCCTACCCTACACTACCCTACAATACCCTACACTACCCTACCCTACAAAAAAAAAAACGTAAAAGCCATCTTTGAACTTCAACGAACATTAAAAAAAAAGAATTGGCCAAATTGGTCCAGGCTTTGTTGAGTTATGCGCTTACCAACACATTTTGCGATTCATTTTATATTATATAGATTTACGCAAAATTTGATACAAATTCTTTGATCCATTCCTTTTAACAAACGAAAATCGCCAAGCTCATAAAAACACGTCTAACCTTAGCGGCTGCTACAGAAAATTAGACAATTGACAAAGTAAGCAATGAATACAGCCGAAAATTATATCGTACTTCAGGGGCAAATATATCGAAAAAATAAAAAAAACTGACAATTGGACTCTCCAAACCCGCGAAAATATAAAATTCCCGTTATTTTCTGAACACACCTCGTACATAGATAACATACTATGGTGAGGTCACAGTTAAGTGATAGAACCATTCATCTTGGTTAACAGTTTTTTAACATGAAACTCTATACAAGTACATACTGTAGTTACTGTTCAACGAATTGAAATTAATATGCTAATAGTTTTAATTCTCTTGTGTAATGACATTAAACTAAAAGTTATTTCATTCTATCATTACCTGTTTCAGCTTGTAACACAGAACACGATAGTACCACCACGACTCCAAGACCGACAGATTTAGATGTCTTTGAAGCTGCAATGTCGACTAAGTCTGAGAAGATATACTCAAGTACCTTAGGTGTTCAACCCATGCGACAAATAAGCTTACCCGACACCCATATTTTTACGCCAACTGACTCTGAAATACCTAGGTCTAAAACGATACATTATGACCCCGGTGCTACAGTCCTCTTGCCACAGCCGATCGCAACTGAAAGTAAAAATCCAACAGATAATCCTCTTAATCTAAATTCAAAAAGTGGTGTTGAAGCTAACGCAGATGATAGTGAATACTGGGAATTTCAAGATTTCAAGAGCACATCCGACGCCAGTTCCTTGCCAGGTTTAGTAACCCAACCAAAAATACCAGAGGAAAGGAATCTTCAGACGGCGACGACGATGAATGCGTTACCTCAACCTAGCATTGCGTACCAAACTCAGCTATTGCAACCGATTAAGGTAGAGCCTTCAATGCCTACGCTAAATTGGCCGGATCCTGGTGAAGTTAAAGTCGCATATGATGATTTCACAGACTTCGTATCAACATCACAATCAACTGAAAAACAAGAAAGTGCTATAATGCAGCCCCCAGAAATAGAAGCACAGACAAACAACGCCAACAAGTCTGAATATTTGAATGATCTCAAAGAGAAAACAAAAGAACCTTTTAAAGAATTGGCAAAACCTGAAAGTGATGGTTTTGATGATGATTTTGATACATTCCAATCAGCAATGCCTTCAGAAAGTGCACGGAACAACTTTAAGACATTTGGAAATTCAAATACTCAAATGACATTGGGCCAACCAGCGGACTTTGATTATAGATCTTCGAAAAGTAACAATACAAAGTCTGATTCCATATCATTTACGACTATGCCAAGACCAAACGAAGCTTTAACGCAAAATGTAAGTTACAATTCGAATATAACAGAGCTTACAAATAGGAGTTCTTTATCATCAAGCACACAGGTGCAACCCAGTGTTCTACAGCCTACACCAGCTAGCTTCAGCTCATCGAACATGCAAAATCTTCGAACAACAACGAGTCAAATACTGCAACCTTTGTCTTTAGAAAGTTACTCACAAATAAACTGGCCTAGTCCTGGTATAGACTTGCAGGATCTCTCGAGATTCAATCCTGTTGAAACTCTGCAGTCATTGAAGAGTGATTTAAGTGTCAGTGGTCTCAGTAAGGGTGCGTCACCGGTTCACACACAAAAGAACTCTGTATCTAACCAATCAGCAGACGATGATGTATGGGGCGACTTTGTATCTAGCAAACCTAAACAACAGCCTTCTCAGGTTAAGAAACCACCAGTCTTTGCGGAAGACGACGAATGGACTGATTTTATATCAAGCCCGAGTGTGAAGCCCCAAAACGGTTTAAATACAATAAGTTTTAATGTTCACACTAACTCAAATATACAGAAAAGTGTGCACAACAAAGTATCTATGAAAAATAACCAGATGCCTGTCGATATTCCAACGTTAAATTACATTACACCCAAAACTAACCCTCACAAGACATATAACGATAAACATTTTCAAAATTTATAACAACACAAACACGATGATTGTTCTCATAATTTATTATAACTGTACTTAATATAATAAGTATTATTACATGAAATTATAATTATGTAAATAGGGTGGTGGTGTATGTATAATAATTTGTAATATTTTTTTAAAGTATTTATTTAAGAAAGTCAGAATTTATTATAATTGATTTTGCACTAGTTTTGTAGTACCTATTGTAGGATATTGTGGGTCCTCGACTCGAAATAGAATGACGAATGCTTGAATAACAAAAGCTCTGTTTACAATTATAATTATCGTAAATTAATTGACCAAAAACTTTCGCAAAAAACGCCCGACTGCTTGTTATATTTACGTCTCGACCTACATCTTTTCAGATAATTTTATTTTCTACGTTATCTTGTTTCCATGCTTGTTTTTCACTTTTTATGCAGTTGGGTATAAGTATTTGAATTAATTTAGTTGTTTCAAAAAACGTGTTTTCTTTCTTATTAGAAACAGGATGAATTGGTATAAAAAAAATCTCAATATGTTGCTTGCCAAACGAGAATGCCCATTTTGTAAGGGAACTTGACCACTTTAAAAATAAAACACGTTATATTCATAATTAGAAAACATTTATTATTTATTTTTCGGCGTTCACGAGATATAACGATTTTTCTGTTCTTGAAATTAACCCTTATTACAATGCAATAAGGTGCATACAAATGTCCAAGTGAAGAAACCTGATCTGTTGTTGTCTGTACACATAAAGTAAAGGACACGGATAGAAAAAAAACACAAAAAATTAATCCTTTTTTTGATAATATTGAAATCGCAGACACGATACCTCATAAGGGGCCTGTGTATAGACAATCTCCTTTGTGGATGTAGTTACAAGTATCGGCGCGGATTAAGAGCGCTGACCTTGAATGCGCAGAAATCGATTTTTGGGTCTCAGTCGCGGGGGGCGTGAGGTGCAACGGGGGAAGCGGCCGGTGTCTTATTGGTCAATTAGTCGTCCTTCCCCCGTCTCGCTGCGCTCACACGTCTTGTGTCCCCTAGGTACAGTCGCGCATTATTGTGTTAAATAAGAAGTTCCGTTCCATAGTGTTTCAACATTATGGACCGTATTTTCTCTTATTTAACATAATTTCGTTGCCGATAATAGATGCCGAAAAAAAGTGTTGATACTTGTACGATGTGAATTTTTTTATAAAAAAAGAAACTGATTAAGTCGTTGATGATTTAAAACTAGTGAAAATGCAACAATAGGAGCGAATATTTCATTGCAGAATAACTATTAAATTTAGTGACATATTATTAATTAATATGATGATAGGCTAATGCCTAAACCACACTGTGTTAAAATTAGCTATTTAAATATCCATTATTCACAAAATTTAAACTACGTACAAACAAATAATTAGTTCAAATCGCTCTTAGTAGTTTTATGCGGGACTGTACACATGCGCTAATCACCCCACCACTTTCGCCGAGCGCTCTTAATCCGCGCCGACACCTGTAGTAATAACCCAAAAGTTAAGGGCAGTCTCTTACTTGTTTCTATAATTCCAACGGTTAAGGTAAGTAGATACTGCTTTGGCTCAAAAACTCAACCTAAAATCGATTGCCGAGCTTTTGGTGTTCGAGTACCTAAACGTGATTCTATTCCGAGTAGGGAACTCTGTCATTGTACCCGTTATTAGCAGTTATATTAGCACTTGCACAATATGACTAGAGAAACGATACTTTCTAATAAATAATGCGATATCAATGTACATACAAGAATTATAGAAGGTAATATTTTAATGTTTAATTTAAATTGTCATAATGTGCAAGTTTGTATCAAGTCCCGTCCTTAAATTGTTTTGAATTTGTTAAACATTAAGTTTACGTTTGTGAGATTGAAATAAGTTATGACTGTGTTATATACAAAAATATAAGCCAGTAAAAGCAATAAATATTATTGTAAAAGTACTACTTAATTGATTTATTGTATTTGTATATATAATGTGAATTAACTATTTATGTAAAAATTGTAAATTTATTTAGAAGCATACCTTCATGATAACCAACATGAAGTTATTGTTTTGTTTGTTAAAGCACTGATATATCTAAATTAATATTATAAAAAGATGAAATTGTTTGTTTATATGTATGTATTAAAAAAAAATCTCCGGAAGTACTAGTTCGATTACAAACATTCTTTTACTGATAGAAAGCATCATATCGAGCGCATTGCATAAATAAGTAAGGTTCTTAAGGGCGCCCTAGTCGGTCATTCTTCCATAAAAACTTAGTATGGCGATTACTCCACTATTCGATGATGTAAGTGCAAAATAAAAATATCAATTTGTCTTATCATTATCTAGCCCTGTATGGACGCAAAAAAGTAAAAAAAATACATATATTTGATAGTTTTGAGCGTCAAAAGTTCCATATTTCAACACTAATTTTAACGCATCTTTGGGCGGAAATAAATACCATAAGAAGAAGGATAATTGCAAAACAGTCTCCATACAAGGTTAGATCAGTAGTTCAAAAAAAAACCGGCCAAGTGCGAGTCGGACTCGCGCACGAAGGGTTCCGTACCATTTTCGTAAAAAACGGCAAGAAAAATTACGTTTGTTGTATGGAAGCCCCCCTTAAATATTTGTTTTATTTTGTTTTTAGTATTTGTTGTTGTAGCGGCAACAGATATACATCACCTGTGAAAATTTCAACTATCTAGCTATCACGGTTCATGAGATACAGCCTGGTGACAGACAGATAGACAGACAGACAGACGGAGCGCGGAGTCTCAGTAATAGGGTTCCGTTTTTACCCTTTGGGTACGGAACCCTAAAAATGAAAATATTATTTGTTAGTAGTTTTTTCATGATATCCATATTCGCCATACATTTCGCTACAAATTTGCAAAAGTGTATTCGTACGCGCACTAGCTTCTTATTGTTCATCAGCGTCTATCTCTTTCGCACGTGTTGTCGGATGCGATAGCATACATTTTAACCCCGCCCACAAAATAGTTCGTGCTGCCGACTAGGGCACTCTTAAGCTGATCTAAAACAGGTCGAGATAGTAAGTACTTACATAATACTAATCTAACATTAAATATGTAGCCGAAGTGATCTATGCGCTGCCACCGACTATGCTGTGAAAGTGGCATAGTCTTGGGCCAAACAAAATTGAATGACTATCATGTAGCAACACGAAGAATAAGACTAATTTAACTTTTTTATTTAAGACACAATAATCTTATATTTTAGACAGAATAAAAGTTTTAAAATGATTGATGGCACATTTTTTAGGTACCTTTAAAGCATTGTCACAGATAATATAATACTAGTCTTAATATATATAAATCATGTGTCACGTTGTTTGTCCGCGATGGACTCCTAAACTACTTAACCGATTTTAAATTAAATTTGCACACCGTGTGCAGTTTGATCCAACTTGAAAGATAGTATAGCTTACATCTTAATTTATAGCCGCAATATTATTTAATGCAAATTATTTGTCTATTATTTGACATTCACAATTATCTGTACATAGGATAGTAGGGTAGGTAGGGCATGGTAAGTAGGGTAGATGAATGTTTGGTGTTTTTATGGCAAAACAAAGTTTGCCGTGTCAGCTAGTGTAGTATTATATTATCTGTGATACTAGCATATGCCTGATCCCAAAGAAACTGTGCCGACGCGACGTAACTAGCGTTTTCATCTGATTTTACCGATTATTTTTTGTAAATCGATCGCGTTCGGTTCCGTTCCACAGCGATTGATAGATCACCATCTATATCCGTGGAACGGAACCGAACGCGATCGATGTACAAAAAATAATCAGTATTGAACAGTAGTTTCTTTGTATGGGATGAGACACCACTGGCATTGTCATCATGAGTATTATTTGCAATTAACAGCGAGTAAATTGGTTGGTTTGAGAAATAACTTAAAAAAAGAGGGAATATCAAATATATGCATGTCTAGTTCTACAATGATGCTGGTCCGTTATGTAAAGTTCTGTTGCGGAATGGATTTTTTGTAGACCCGAATGCGAACTTCATTTCAAAGTGCTACAGTCTTCGATGAAGAATACACTAGATAGGATCCCATACAAAACTATCTTTAAAAAGAATAGTAGTAGTATCTAAGAATTCTACTTGAAATTGATATACATTAATGCTAATTCAACCTTAAATGCAATGTTTAAAGTTGCATTCACAAAACTATGTACAAAAAGCAATAAAAAAATGTATGAGCTCAATACAAATTTAGTCTTACACGAAAGAATTAAAGTCTAAATTACAATATGCCCAAAAAAAGCAATTCGAATTTTTCAAAATTTATGTTCGATTCTGTTCCAGAACAGTCGATGTTTGTTACAATAGTTGGCGCGTTCGGTTTTTCAACGCAAACGTTAGTCAAACAATCATAATATTTGGTAATTGATTCATATTCACTATTTAATTCGGTTTTTACTTTATGAAAAACACTTAATGATATAAACTTACCGAAAAAAAGATATTCCTTCCAAAATCAACGTGTTACGGTAGTTATTTGCACAGTCTTTGACGTATTAATGTTGGCTATGATTGGACCATACTAATTTGAAATAGGGCCACAACCGTATTTGTAACCGTATTTTTCGGCACGTTTTTGAAGCGCTGACTGGGAATCTAGTGTATTCTTCATCGAAGGCTATAGTAGATAGTGCTAAGTGCTATTATCAGACTTCCACACGGACGTAGTCGCGGGCAGAAGCCAGTATCATATATATAGCAAACTGACTTAGATAGTTTAGGTTTTTTTTCAAAGGAGGAGAAATTTCGAGACACTAAATATGAATGTTTGTAACAGACACACGATTACCTAATGTGATATACATTGAAATTATTAATTAATTTCTACAAGGTTTGAAACAGTTTACGACGCACGTTAGTGGGCGATAACGCCCCCTTGTGGGCACTGCAGGCCTAAAGGGGGGGGCGGTAAGAGACCCAAAAAAAAATGGCGTCGTTGTGTAGAGGCTTGGGGGGTATTTGTAATTTCATTTAGCTAGGAGACCTCTTAGACACCGACTGCACGAGCTCTCAACTCTCAACTACAACTTGTGAACATCATCTAATATTAGTTCAGAGATTGCTCAAACTCGGTTCGATAATTCTATTTTTTTAATTATAACTCTTGCGAGTTATAGTAAAAGTTTCGTTTAGAATTAATGTTTAATCTCCGCTAATATAACTCACAATTATTGATTAATTTAATTTGAAGCTACAGTGGTTTTTAAGTAAGTGAAAAAATGGGGGCGCTAGAAAATAATTTATTCTCAAAGTGGGCAGTAGACAAAATAAGTTTGGAACCCCTGATCTAGTGTGCAACTAATATTTATCACACCAGCGTACGTTGCATGGTAAAACGTGTTTCAAATCGATGCAGAATACCTATCCCTAAAAGTTTGTTATAAAAGTGAACTATCAGTTGTTGGGAGTTTTTTTTTTCAGTATTCAAATGTAACAAGAAAAACGTAAATAGATGTTTTATTAAGAGCCGTTTTTTCAATATTCAGAAATCTTTTATTTGAATAATAAATTATGGCGGTTTGTATTTTTTTTGTGTGTAATTTTTAATCCTCAGATAAAAATAATTGACGATTGAAAAACGGCCCTTATGATCTTAATATTTTATGAATTATTTAATTACTTTTGAAGACCAATCTAATCTTAACAATGTTTCTGTTTATTGTGTAGTAAACCATTGGTTGTAGCCATTGATGTATTAAAAAAAGGAAGATACGGGACTGCTCACAGCGCTTGGTCCTACTAATCTCAGTGAATGCCCGTAGCGGGCACTCAGTCGCGCACGGCACATTGTTGATCACACAGCTCATTAATTTCAGTTTTTTAATTTATTTTTTTTGCAATAAATACGCATCAAAATGACTTCTTGTGTAGCTAAACAGTGTTTAAATAATACCAGGAAGAAAAATAAGTCATACGGGATCACTTACCACTCGTAAGTACAATTAAAAAGGTTAATTTGTTGAAAATTACAATAATATTTAATGTTTGCTTCGCCATATTTGTGAGAGCGAGATAGATATTACAAACATGCGTGAGAGACACGATACGCACATATTGCAATGTCATTTCATAATAGTAAACATTCTGTGATTCGGCCAACGTTCGGCGGCTAACGCGATTTCGCTTGCACTACAGCGCCGTCTCATATCTCTGTCCTTGTCTATCGGTAACTGTAGGTTTGGGACTGGTGATAACACTGAACACAGATGTGTGAGTTTCGGTGCATGTAGTCTTGCGCCGAGCCCAGGTTTTCTGATCGCCATGTTAGCGCGTAACGTATCTTCCTCTTTTTAATACATCAATGGTTGTAGCAGTCATATAGCTGATAGTTTAAAAGTGTAAATAATGAGACTTATATCCTTCTAAACTGTGGTTTTATTGTTATTTACAACCGTGTCATACTTAATTTTCCGCATCTGAGTGATCTGTATCTTCTATATGAGTACCAATGCCTTCTTTCTCGTCGTCATCCATAGGTGTGAAGAACTTCGGTAAATTATTTTCCATTGTGACCCTAAACTGACATTGCTCGAACTCTGGCCAAGATACGAATCTAAAACAAAAAAAAATAATTAGATTTTGATGTAGGTACGGTCGACAAGGTTAATTCATGACCCGCCTCATGCAAAGTTTTTTTTGTTGTTTTTTTTATACAAGAAAGTAGTTTTTGGCTTAAATGTATATTGCCTTAGCAACAAAATTGCTATCGATTTAATAACACGGTGTCAATTTAGTTTACCCATCTTTCCCTACTTGCCGTTTTGTTTTTGGCATTTTTCTTTTAATTAAAAATAAGCTTCTGTAACCGAAATAGTTCGTTTATGTTTTTGAAATGTAATGTTGTTCTGTACTGTACAATACTTCATTCTATACGTACTAAGTGGACCACGGAACAGAAAAAACAGTGGAAGTGCAATGCACCAAAATTGCAATGGGAACCGCTGTCGCCACACTCACACAAATAAACTAATAATCATATAATGCACTACAAATAAGCCGATCGTTTGATTTGTCGTTTTAATTTTAGTTAAAATTAGCATAAGTCAGAGATCCTACATCTGGAAAATCTTCACACTCTTTATATAGGATTTATTTTGCGTTAGTAGTGTATTTACGACACTTTGTAATCTAAAGTCAAACTAGATTCGATTGCCAAGTAAATTCCTCTACCCACCCATAGATGGCGGTATTCTCAATGGTTGCAATTATATACTTTTTTTTTTATTCGTTATAGGCTCGCACTTGACCACTATCTCACCTGATGGTAAGCGATGATGTGGTCGACGGTGGAGCACGCTTGCCTAGAAGTAACCTATTCACTCTTGACTTAAAGACCCCTAGATTGTAGCTATCGAGAAACACAGACTCCGGCAGGGAATGCCACTCCTTAGCTGTACGCATAATAAAAGTATTCTCAAAACGTTTAGTGCGTATGGGTGGAATGTCTACCATATACCGATGGCGCTTCGCCGTACGTCTGGTAGTCCGATGATGAAACGGGCTGGGCGGAATTAGATCATGCAATTCCATCGCACACTCCCCGAAATGCAACCGATAAAAAACCGACAAGCTGGCAACTCGGCGACGGTGTTCAAGGCTTTATTGCGTTTGTCGTAAGGTTGAAATTCGTGTGATAGATCGATATCAACTGCTACTCAACACATTTTTAATTAGTCGATATCGATTGATACCCGATATTTGAAACCGAAAAAATAAAACTATTTTGTAGATCAGTAAAACTGTGGGATGAATGACGTAGTATTATTTAAAAATAAAATATTATGTGTATAAAAATCAATTACTGTTCGCCTACCCTAGTGGGTAGGTGGTAGTAGGGTAGATATGGTAGGTAAGTAGCCGGTATAATCATTGCAATAATAATTATGCATGCAATACAGCAACATCCATTTTTTTTTGAAATATTTAATCCACTTAATAGAAAATATAGATTCCTATTTTCTTTTATCGATATCTATCTATAAAATCAATACCCGACTACATCCCTAATTGAGTAGCGAAGAACTTTCGAGAACGAAATAGTGAATACGTTCAATCCAAAATAAACTATATGTTAATCGTGTAAGGTTGATTTTAACTAACATTCTATTAAATTATTAGTAAATTGAAATTTACTAACATTTTATTAGAAAACAAATAAAATCGTTCTAACCGTTGTTACGAAACACCTCCATTTTTAAGTTTATTTCTCCTACTATCATTTTTGCACTCTAAAATGGAACAAAACGGCATAGCTAAGGAAAAATAAATTTGTCGCGAGACTACCAACTCGACGCGATGTTAGAACACGACTGGAATCAATTTGGCGTGGTAGCGCCTATTAGTGACACGCGTGCCACGCCTACTTTGCATTTCTACTGTTTTTTCTGTTCCGTGAAGTGGACCATGAGTGGTATTAGCATTTTAAGAAAATTGTAATGTTTTATGTTTTGAAGTCTTCAGACGAAATCGGCTGAAAGGGTCATGAATCAACCTGCTTGTGATAAGATAACAAAAAAAGAAATTCCCGTTTTAGGGGAATTTTAATTTAAACAACGGGAATTTCAACCTACTACTTGTTTTGATGACATTTTCAACACCTTTAGGGGACCTTCCTGACGCAACAGACGTCGATAGACGATATTGGTCAGATATCACGTATGGTCCCCGGCATGTAACTTGGCAAGATTTTGGAGTAGTGGGGGTAAGTTCGCGCATAGTGCCTGAACTGACCAACCACCATATAGAGCGAACGGAACGTGGACGCGACGCGATTGGTCAGTCGATCGTTGTGTCAGCTGACCAACCAATCGCGCGCTCGGAACGGTGTTAAACGTTCCCCGCGCCCCGTTTGGTAACCAAAGAGACCTAATAAACGACTCTTGCCAAGTTACGTGCCGAAAACTACAAGTATTTTTCTAAGAAAATTCAAGTGCATTTCGTCGCATACGCAATGCGATGCAATTCGACCGATGTGCACGTAGGTACTTGGAATTTAAATCGTCTATCGGTATCGGTGTGATTTAAATAGAATCGCTAGTACTTGTGCATTCAAATTTGAATGCACAAGTACTACTACTTGTGCATAAGAAACACTTAATTTGAAATTGGTCTTAACCCATCTTCGCATTGCCTTCCTAATGAAACCGGTTTGGGCAAATCGGTTGGATGGTTTCAAATTCTATATCGGACGTAGGTATAACATTTTTGTGTTTTAGATATTAGAATTATAGGATGAATATCAGAAAAATCGACAACGCCATCTACTGGCAACCCCGGAACCAGCATACAACGCCATGTTCATTTTTGTGTGTGCTTTGTTCCTATCATGTATCAGAGATGGCGCTGTGTTCGCAAAATGTATGAGAAAATGTTTTTTTACAAGGTGGGGCAACATATAAGTGATGTCATGGATGTATCATACGGCGTCCCCCAGGGCAGTGTATTAGGTCCAACGCTCTTCTTGGTATACATAAACGACCTATGTAACATGGAAATTCCTAATGCCAAAGTCCTGTCGTACGCCGATGATACTGCTGTCGTCTTCTGTGGTAAGACATGGCATAATGTGCAGCTAAGTGCTGAAACAGGAATGTCTCAGGTTGCGAATTGGCTCAATGCCAATGTTCTCACATTAAATACCTCTAAAACAAACTTTATAAGTTTCAGTATCTGCAATCGTACTCAACCAAGTGGCGATCTTCGTATCACTATTCACAGGTGTGATCGTACTAATGTTAATAAATGTAACTGTTCTAGTATTGGCAGAGTTTCTAGCACAAAATATCTAGGGGTCACGCTGGATCAGAGATTGTGCTGGTACCCCCATCTTGAGCAAGTTGCAAATAGAGTCCGCAAGCTAAATTGGATCTTTAAGACCCTGCGTCACGTGCTGCCTAGGGCTATACAGAGAAGCGGTAAGACTGCTAGAGATGTGCTCACTCAAATATATATTTCTCTTGCGCAATCCATACTGATATACTGTATTCCTGCTTGGGGTGGGGCAACAAAATCTAAATTCATCCAATTGGAGCGAGCACAACGAGCCTTGCTCAAAATAATGTATTTTAAGAAAAGGAGATATTCTACAGAGAACCTCTACAAACTTTGTGATGTATTGTCAGTTAGGAAACTATACATTACTCAAATAATTTTAAAAAAGCACAAAACCTTACCTTATAATGCGGATATACACGTTAGAAGAAGAAAAGACAATATAGCTCAAATACCTACAACAAAGACCAAATTCGGTACTATGCAATTTAGTAAACGATCAGCTCAATTATATAACAAAATTAATAAAGAAATTTTCGTATACTCAAAATCTTATCATGTTTGTAAAGAAATGTTGACTGATTGGTTAAAACCACTGACATATGAAAATACTGAAGCTCTCCTACAAAACGTAACTTAATACAAGTGCACGACCAACTCTCACACTTACTGAGACTCTCCCATACCCACACGTACATTCACACACGCATACACATACTACCACTCATCCATAACACTCATGTACACTCAACAACACACACACACACTCATGTATACGCACACACACGTTTACATAACTATATTTTGTTTAATACTCCCATGTACAGTTTTTATTGTGTTTTAAGTAAGTACCTACTGTTGTGAAGGAGCGGAGTCTTTTAATACAGGCATTACTTGCTTAAATGAAGACTCCAAACCCAAAATTGTTTGTGTATAATTTTTTAGACACAATAAACGTTATTTATTATTATTTATTATTATTATTATTATATACATAAATAAACTCACGCCTTTTTCCCATCTAGCAGATGGCGTTCTGTAGTTTCTGCCTACCCCAGGCAGAAACTACAGAACGCCACCTGCTACGATCCTTACATACTTCTTTTGCTTCACACACATTCATACATCTAGTCATACACACACGCCGGTTATGAGTACTGCGCACTTGGCCTTTCTGAAGAACATGACCTATAAGGTCTATGTATGTCTTTCTAGGGCGTCCCCTCCCGGCGTTTCCATTCACGTCTGCCTTGTAAATACCTTTCGTTAGTCGCCTTTCATTCATCCTCTCAACATGGCCAAACCATCTTAACATACTCTTTTCAATTTTAGTCACTACATCATCTTTTAAACCACAACGTTGTCTTATTATGTTTTTTTATCGTGAATTTTTTCGATGTTTTATTACTTATTATCCTATTCCGGAAGAAGATAAATCCAAAAACACAAAAATCGGTCCAGTATAAATAAGAAGAAGAATATACAATATAAGTGGTGTAAATAACACGACTTTTTTATATATATAAGATATGCCTGTAATTCCGATTGCGCAGTAATTCTGCCTTGCCTTCTCTCGGCTAAACTCGGCTGGGATCTTTAGTTCTTATCGATCGGCAAGCTTACAAAGCTTGCCGATCGATAAGAACTAAAGGGGTTAAATAAATAGAAATCAACTATAGACTAAACACGAAGCCAGCTCAGCCAGCAGGTAATACATGTATAACTCACTTCTTGAAGACTGTTATTTTTTGTTTTAGATTTAGATCTCCGAATTCGGTGAATATGGTCATGTGAGGTAATTCGGCGTCGTCCTCTTTGGGTGCTAATTCTTTGTTTGTATCAGGGGGGTCTTGACCTGTAATTAGCCATACACCGCAACCAGGTATCCATTGTCTGAAATAAATAGCCATACGTAAATCACAAAAACCCTAGCATTAAAAATAATAATATCATTCTGCCGGGCGAGCACGGCCTCTGTCACTCATTTTATCACGGTTTTTGCTCCTAGACTGTGATAAAATGTGTGACTCAAGCTTGTCACAGCAGGCCATGCCCGCCCCGCTGATACTTTCTCACAGCAGGGCAATGGCCTCTTCTCACCCAGAGAAGGCATTAATCATTACGCTTGCTTAAGGCGGGTTGGCGATCTCAAACTTATACCAACTACAAGCCCAGCATCCTAATTGTGAAAGTTCAAAGAATAGCGCACATTATGCTTTCCTTGCATTCATCTATCTATACTAATATTATAAAGCTGAAGTGTTTGTTTGAACGCGCTAATCTCAGGAACTACTGGTTGGTATTGAAAAATTATTTTTGTGTTGGATTGGATAGTCCATTTATCGAGGAAGGTTATAGACTATATAACATCACGCTACGACCAATAGGAGCGGAGCATAAATGAAAAATGTTGCAAAAACGGGAAATAATATTCCTTTTTGAGAGCTACCGTTGCGTGCGCTGCGTAAGCGGTTAAAGTTAGTCAACATTCAGGTATGTAGGGTAGGTAGCCAGTTGGCTTATATTGAAAAATTCAGTACACCCGACAGCGCAAAACATGCAAAATAAAAGGCAAGGAGTGTACTTCGTGCTGTAAAAACAAATATGCAATTAGATTGCAGGTTTCCTCACGATGTTTGCCTTCATAGATGTCAGCGACATTAGTACTTGCCCGGATTTGAACCCATGACTTTAAGCATAAAGGCTGAAGCCTTAGCAACTACGGCCTAGTAATAATATTAGTCTAAAATAAATATTTTGTAGTGATTCCTTACTCTAACATTGGTATAACCCTTGTTGTTTTGGAAAACATGTGTGGTTTGAAGAAATACCATAGCAGTGGTAAATATTCTGATTGACAAGGCAACTTGTCTTTTTGCGTGATGTTTACTAGAAGAAGCCTGTGTTCATCCATCTGAAACATAAAATATTTCAATTCAAGGCACGGTTGGCGCAGTATTTAAGCGATAGTCTGCTGCGCTTCATATCGCAGGTTCGATTCCCGCACGGAATATTTATTTTTTAACCCCCGCCGGAAAAAGTGCGGTGTTATAAGTTTCACGTGTGTTGCTGTGTATCTGTCTGTGGCATCATAGCGCCTAAACGGATGAACAGATTTTGATTAAGTTTTTTTTATTTGAAAGGTGATTTTGTCGAGTGTTCTTAGCTATGTCTGAATAAAATCGGTTTAGCCGTTCAAAAGTTATGGGCGTTTTACTGTTTGAATCGGGGTGATTTCGCAAGATAAATGTGTCGGGGGTTTTTAAATTTTGAAATTTTACTTGTGGCAAAATATATGTGCCGGGGGTTTTTAAATTTTGTAACTTTACTTGTTATATGCTATAGGGTCACGCTTGACCACTATCTCATCTGTTGGTAAGCGATGATGTGGTCGACGGTGAGACACGCTTGCCTAGAAATAACCTATTCACTCTTCACTTAATTTGTATGAACTTCAGTGAGTTAAAAAAACAGAGATAGATTATAATCAGGAATAGCACTTATGCTTCCTTATATCAGAGTTTAATGTTCCCTTGGGACGATAAATAAATTTTCCCGCGGGCGAATCCGCTGGCAGTAGCTAGTAATAATTAAATGTAAAAGAATTCAAACATTAATTTATTTCTCTCTCTCTCTCTCAATTTATTTAATTCTTCTCAACTCTTTTTTTTTAACGAAAAGTTGATGGTTTTCGAATTTTGTAAGAGCAAAACTACTATTTAAATAATTTATTAGGTTCTTCTGGGCAGCTCTAAAATACACTTTGTTTCAACAACTATGAAACCCTATGTTTTGAAATTAACATGAAAATCTAGTGCTTAGGAAGGATATCCATCAAATTTTCCGTGTACAAATATTGTTAAACATTTAAGTGGTTTTGGAAGAGTATCCAAAAGTAGCGAAAAGATATTGTGTTGTTATTTTTTTTTTTAAACATAACTATTTGTTAAACGAAAAAACCCGTGTTTCACAAATAAAATACATACATGAAACAATAACAAATATATATTCTTTTAACCTAGCCGTTATTAAGGAGTATGCTTTAGAAAGTTACCGTTTTACGGCACTAGAGCGGTTGTAGGCCCTTAAGGTTACACTAGTAAAAATTCTTCCGAACAAACGTAGTCATAGTCAAACAGTAGAGATTACTCCACTGTTTGACGATGCTACGTTCAAAAAAAAAAAATGATATCTATTTGTCTCATCATTATCTACGGAAACAAAAATGTAAAAACATATTTGAAAGTTATGAGCGTCGAAATTTCCATATTTCAACACTAATTTTAACGCATCTTTGGGCGGAAATAAATACCATAAGAACAAGTAAAATTGCAAAACGGCTTCCATACAGGGATGGACTAGTAATTCAACAATGCAAATACTGTTATTATATAAATATATATTTATTTGTTTTTTCATGATTAGAGACTCCCAAAGGTCTGTTTATAAAATTTCCCAGGCTCGTTTTCGTCCTAAATCATCATCCATTTCGATACAAATATCAAAAGTGCTAATTCGTACGCGGACTAGCTTCTTACTGCTCATCACAGCATCTATTTCATTCACACGTGTTGTCGGATAAGATAGCATGCATTTTAACCCCGCGCACGAAATAGTTTGTAACGTTGACTAGGGGAACCTTAACAATCCTCTTGAGAAACAAGGATTTTTAAGCAAAGTCAATAAATAAATTATTAATTAAGGAGATAAGTATTAAGACGGTACCCTGACCAAAAATTCGGCATGAGATATGAGCATTCCTATTGGTCTAGCGGCACTGGTGGCGCATGAATTACAGTTGTGAATACGCCCAGATTTTAGAATAAAATCTTTATAAAATCGAATATTGGTCATTTGAAAAAAAAAAAACTACAAAAATGTTCGTTATTAAATTGTCTATCCATTAGTGTTAGTACAAAAAAATAATTAATGAACACTTTAGGAGGAGATGCATAATATCAATAATTATTTCTCATTTTTATGTTTTTTTGGAAGGAGATTAGTGAAATATAGTATACAACATTTAAAAAAAAACTAAATCTACCATTTTAGAATCAATATTATGTAGAAATTTAATGTATTTTTATTAATTGATATTTCTTTTTAAATAACGAGTAGATAGCTCCTAAAAACAGCACAAAAAACGGCTTGCGCGGCGTTTTGCTCGGGGTACCGCCTTAACTGTCTAGATTTAAAATTCAAACAATACCAACCATTGTTGTTTTTTTGCTGTCAGGTATTTGTGTCCATGGCAGAAAATGGACTTTTGGCACAGTTGTCAGGACTTTGTGATCAAAAAGCATCTGAAATAACCCTGGTATTGATCTTTGCTTCTGCAACTGCACCTCAGTGTCCGTAAGAAACTAAAGGATTGAATAAAATAATATTGTGAAAAATTAAATGTATTTAAAAATAACAAAAAACCCGACTGCTTAAAAAGCCAACTAAAAGGACGTATAGAAGAAGAAAATCATGATGTGCAGTCGGAGGATACATATGGGCGAGCTGGCTGACCAAAACCAGATGTATCCTCCGACTGCACAGCATGATTTACGTCTTTTCAAGTTGGCTTTTTAAGCAGTCGGGTTTTTTGTTATTTTTTTTTATTTACAACTTTTTAGAATTAAGTACTTTTAAACATGTAACTACTATATTTTTTTTTGTAATCACCTCTAAGAACCCTTCATTTGGTACCCCACACTATAGGTTAAGAAAAAAAGAAATATGGACACCACAAAATGGCGCCCAAAATCCACCATTTTTCGATTTTGCAATTTTAATGTCGCCAGTGACACTCGCAGGGTTAAGACGAATTGATTGACGTAAGAACCATCAAAATCGGCCAACGCGTTTGTGGTCTCTTATAGGAACAAACATACATACATACATACATAGACTGATAAACACATTACCCTCCTTCGGCCGTAAAAATAACATAATAATTAAAGTCTGTTATACTTCATAGTGGTGGATTGGCATCGTGATGAATAGATCCGGTTTGCCCAGTTGATTTGTTGAATTGTGAAATATGATGTTGTTGATCAAATGTCTCACAAAAGACAATCCAGGCATTGATCCAATTATTTTAACAACTCTATCTAAAACAAAAGTAAGATTAAAATTATTAGAACACTGAATACAGTCATTTTATTTCCAGCAGGATTCTAAATAGAAAATGTATTTTTATAATAAATTGATAAAACAATTATTATTGGTTGGTTAGGCCAGGCCTATGGTGTGGGATGCAACATGTGTCGACACCCTTGTGCCATCCCATCTTCTTAGCATGGCGGGCTGTGCTGAGGCGGCTGCTGCCGGTGCAGAAAACCTCAAATGGCGCAAATATAACATCCTTATTGGCAGTTATATGTTTGGGGTTGAAACACTAGGTCCATTGGGTCCGAGTGCGCATCGAGTTTTTCGAGAAATTAGCACAAAGCTCGTCGACTCTTCACGTGACTTTAATTTGGCCAGAATCATCCAACATGGCAATGCTGCCATTCTGGGCACGTTTTCCATTGATCGATGTGGACGAATTTTTTGATGCACAATGTGCTCTTTTCTGTCTCCTTTTTGTATTTGCATATAGGTTTGTTTTTAGAATATTCAATCTTAATATATATAAATCTTGTGTCACAATGTTTGTCCTCATTGGACTCCTAAACCACTTAACCGATTATAATAAAATTCGCACACCATGTGCAGTTCGATCCAACTTGAGAGAAAGGTATTTTTTTTTATTTTTTTTTAATGGGTAGGGTAGGTATGTAGGGTAGGGTAGGGTAGGGTAGGGTATGGTAGGTAGGGTAGGGTAGGGTAGGTAGGGTAGGGTACGTAGGGTAGGGTAGTGTAGGGTAGGGTAGAGTAAGGTAGGGTAGATAAATGTTTGGTCTTTTTATGGCAAAACAAAGTTTTCCGGGTCAGCTAGTAGTAAATATGTTTATAAAATTATTGGGTTTAAAGAAAGTTTTGTATCCATTTGATTCTTCTCTATAAAGATCCCACTTTGAGTGGGCCATTAGCTAGACTATTGAAACGTGATTTAGGGATTTTTAGATTTAAAAAAATACTTAACATAATTATGTTTCATGATTGCAGGAATAAATAACAAATATTAACATATTTTAACCTTTGTCATCTGTGCAAAGATCTCCCAGTAGTTCTTGAATTCTGTTTCCTTGGTCTATTTTGTCTTTAAAAGCCAATTTCCACATGCCAAAGAAATCTGCTAATTTTAATGTTACTCGATCTGGATATTTCTCTTGTATTTCCTGAGAATAGATGGCTTAAAATATTAATTGCGTAAACGTGACTGTGGTACAATCATAATTCATTTAAGAACTTTTGTGAACTTACACTTAAATGAGTTGAAAATTGGTTTGACATTTCATACATATAAATAGGATTATTTTGACACTGCAACAATTCCTCACTCAAGAAGCCGAAACCTGGATTGACTTCTATTAAAGGAGAATTGTTGGTAATTCGTTCTTTGATAGTGTTAACTATTGCTTTAGCAGTTTTCTTGTTTATCAGGTACATACTCTCGGGGGTCTTGTATTTTCTAAGAAGTGCGTTGGGCACTTTATTTTTAATGTCATTGTAGTCAGGTGTATTATTTATGTAATTGATGACATCTGCTGACAATTTTGGAGGTGGTTTCTCCTTTGGTTGTCGGCTGGCTTTACTAAATAACCTCAAATATAATTTCAGGCTACTTCTATCGGTAATCAAGCGTACACCACTGACAGATTTTTTTAACATTTCGAAAGAAAATGTTTCCTTGTTTTGTTTTTTGTGGACATACGGTTATATAAATTGTTGGAAAGGCCCGCAAGCACCACCGGTTGGTAAACAAACAAATATGATGAAATATGTCACTGTCACACATGTCAAATCTTGTTTCGAGAAATTTTATGACCTGGCTACTGAGGCCTTCTGGTTTTAAGTTTTTTTATGCAGTGATGTTTATCAAATACTTGGATTAAATGGGGATGTACTACAAGTCTACACGTATTCTATGTCTGCACTATATTCTACAGTTCCTTTGGAGTATTTGGAAGCTGTTTTATTAATGTATAAAGTCAACCTTCGCTGGGGTAAATGGTAAATACATTCTACAATTTTCGGCACCTCATCGCACGTCGCGCCTGTACAAATTGCGAATAATTAATAATTAAAAAAGGCCGTCTTTCACTAGAAAAAAGGCCCGCCAAAACAACGTATCATAAATGTCACTGTTGCATCGCTGGGAACCAGAGTTGACATAGCAGATAAAACTGGACTAAGTACTGAGACGGGATTTATTTTCGTATTTTGTAAAATTGAATATTTACATGCGATGATGCGACCAAGAAAATTCATGGTCATATCCAGCTAAGAGGTGGGGCAAAAGAGAACTCGAAAAATAGTAGAAACTTTAGAGGCGGACTTAACTTTTCGGGGAACCAGGGTGGCAAAATCAACTATTATAACATTATTACCTCAATGGAGGCTGTACAACCTTGCAGAAAAGCAAAAGAATGTAAGATGATGGGTGATGTTAGTGAGCTCGAATGTTTGAGACAATCGAAGCGAAAGAAGAAGTGAGCTTGATAATTTTAGCACCCGTCGCGTTAGACAGTTTTTTATCTTGAACAGTAAATCTTTAGTTTCAAGTCAGGTTGAAGGATGGGGCAGGCTTTCCCATCTGCCCCACCCTGGGTACGCCCATGAGAAAAATAATATGTTACATTTAAGGTCTTTTTACAGAATTTCAAATGTAATAGTCACAGCGAATCTTTGTCTCTGAAGTTGGCGCTGCCAACCATTGCGCAAGAAACAGTTTGTCATCGAGTATTCTGCATAGAGTAAGCGAGATAGGACGATGCGATGAACGTAAGCGAGCGAAAGAGACAGTTATACAATGCTATCTTCACATTCAACATTGACAAAAAAACTTAATTCAAAAAATCAAAAAACCCGACTGCTTTAAAAGCGATAAAAAGTCGTAAACAAGGAAAAAATCATGCTGTGCAGTCGGAGGATACATATTCGCGGGCTGGCTGACCAAAATCTGGTGTATCCTCCGCCTGCACAGCATGATTTTTTCCTTGTTTACGACTTTTTATCGCTTTTAAAGCAGTCGGGTTTTTTGAGTTTTTGAATTAAGTTTTTTTATTTTAAACTTTTTATATATTTTTTTTCGAATTAGATACATTTAAACATATAAGTGTTATATATTTTTGAAATCACCTCTTAAAACCTTTTATTTTGATATCCCACACGATAGGTTAGAAAGAAAAAAAAATTCGGGCCCCCACAATATGGCACCCAAAAGCCACCTTTTTTCTATTTTGCAATTTCGCATCGATTGACGTATGAATCATCAAAATCGGCCAACGCGTTTGGTCTCTGGAACGCCATATAAGAACAAACATACATACATACATACTTACATACATACATAGACTGATAAACACATTACCCTCCTTCGGCAGTCGGGTAAAAATATAGCTACTGCGCAGGGTCTCGCAGCCAATTCTGAGGCACAAAGATTCGTTGTGAGTATTATACATTATAGATTATGAGCGACCACTCTGACCAATTGACCATCCATTACATACCAAAACTCCTCCATGCCTCGGCAATCACGTTAGGTTGTTAATCCCACAGCACTTCCAGTTGTCATTTGTAGATCCTTGACAGTCGAAACGTGTAGGCAAAACTTATCTCTAAAAAAAACAATTTTTGCAAACAATTACTACTGACTTTCAAATAAAAACTACAAAGTGAAATTAGATTATTAACCAAGGGGATAAAGCAATGTCTTCTGTCGCGGGTGACGATTTAAATCGCGAGCGTAACGAAGGACTCGAGGTTTTAAAAACTTAAATCACGAGCGAAGCGAGGGATTTAAGACGAGTCCTGAGTGTAGCGAGGGATTTAAGTTCACCCAAGACTAAGACAGCTTTATCACCGAGGAAAATACTCTACTTTTCGTACCATTTGCGAAAAAATTTACACAATAATATATAATTATTAATAATAATTATTATTATTAATTATATATATTTATTAATTGAGATAAGCATTTATTAAAAATAATGACAATTAAAGGTAAAATAAATTAAAATAAACTTAACGTTTGTGTATTTGAAGAAAACAAAAACGCGGCAAATTCCTAGACTAATATTTTTTTGTCGGAAAAGCAAAGGCATCAAGCTCATACGGCCTCGTCGGTTTTCGTAATTTTATTTAATAATCATAACTGCATAATAAATGCGTATTCCTTTTTCAAAAAGATGTGTAGAGTCTGGCAAACGAAAGTAGAGACTGAAAAAGCGATTAATAATAAATAATTCTAAAGTATCAAATTAGGTTATTCCAAGTATTTCATACTAGTTTTGGGGTTGCTATGCCGAGATTTTATAAATTTGCCGCGCTTTTTCAGTCTCTACTTTCGTTTGCCAGACTCTAATGCTTTATATACAAACTCAATGGTGTAAACACTGATGTAGTTCAGTATCCCCCTTTTTGGGCGTGAGTTTATGTATGTATGTATTCTCCCCCTAGAGGATGAATGAAATTCAGTACAATTTTCTTTCCTTGTTTTTAACAGATTAAAAATGACTATTGTTATGTTCGCTTTTTGAGGCATAGAATGTCACTTTTTTGAGCAAGTGGTACAAAATAGTTATTTATGCTACAAGTGCGGAAGGTAGGTGATTTCCGATGAGTGGCATTTTTATTCACGAGCGAGCGAAGCGAGTGAGTGGAAAAATCGACACGAGTCGGAAATCATCTTACGTACGTGTATCATACAATATTTTACTATGCATTGTGCGAGGAAATAATTAAAATAATAAAATGAAATTACTAAAATGGCGGACTTATTCAAGCGCGTTCAGCATATCCACAGATTAACTAATAGTTCCTCGGGCATGTCTACTGCGCATGTGCGAATAGCTGTCACATCGTAACGCAATAAGGCACGAGCAAAATATACGTTCTGCCAAACATATTTAATTAATATTTAAAATTAATTTATTGATCAAAATCTAAATCTAGAATAATTAAAAACGCCTAAAATAAAGTATTAGTTTTATTTTACCTTTTATATGAATGATAATCTGTACATAACTAATTTTTAAAACTTTTCTCAATTAATAAAAACTCTATGCGACAGGCTGACGTTGGAGTTAAAAATTAAAAAAGTACAGGAAAGTAAAAAGCACTAGTGAAAAAAAGTGACACTTTCCGCACAGTTTGGCTGCTTGGAAAACCGCTCTTTTCGAGGACATGCATTGTAAATAACTTTATTTTAGGAAGTCAACAGGGCGAGTAGTAGTAGGGTATTACCAAAGACCTTATACGTATTTCTTACTACTAGACTGTGCACAAAAAATTGTTGTTTAGCTAAAATGAAATCTATTATCATACGCCTAGGTTAGCTATTTCCATAATTGCGGTAGCTAACCAAAAGCGGTCCTGGCGAGAGGGTTCCCGCTGGTAGTGTGTCCTTGTCTGACATCTTGCTAGCTCAACTAATCGTTGGATTTGGTAGAAATGGTGGAACATTATATATTTTCCATTTTTATGTTATACCAAAACGAACGAATAAAAAAAAAATTAAATACGTTTCAAAGTCTATGAAACTTTGAAACGTATTTAAATATTTTTACAGTTCCGATAATTAATCAATTCATTGTATTTAAAAAAAAAACATTAATACTGTAAGAGTAGTACTTTTAAATGTTTGGGCCTGGTAATACTAAAATGTAAGACCACCAGGTTGCAGTTATTGGCGGGATTTTTTCGAGTGAAGTTCAGCGGCTGTTAATATTATTTGCAAATTGATTCCTAGTAGATATTGTGATATAAAATTGGTGTAGTTTTGTGTCTCAACTGTCTACGCAACTGGACAATATGTGAAATCATTGACAGAAGCGATCTCAGGATAGTGGAGCAGAGAATTTTATTGTAGTATTGACTACCTCCGCAAAGCTTACTGGGAAGGCTGACTCGATACAATTTGCTGCCAAATACTCCAATAACCATTAGAATCTGTTACACCCGTATTCTAATGCATACTAAAGAATGTTAAAATTGCACTGAAGACGAGGCGGTATGGTCCAAGACCTTAGCCTGCCCGAAAAGGGCGAAAAAAAAAACAAAAAAAAAGACCATTAGGTTTGCCGCGTTTTTGGCGGGTTTTGTTCGAGTAAAATTCAGCGTCTGTTAATATTATTCGCAAATTGATTCCTAGTGGAATAAAATTGGTGTAGTTTTGTTTCTCAACTGTCTACTCAACTGGACAATATGTGAAATCATTGAGATTCTTTGGGGTATTTCAAAGCATCGTCTGAAGACTGCAGGATCATCTAACGCCTCTCCTTCATAAGTCATAAGTCATTTAGTTCATTTATTTTCTCTTCGAGTTCGGTCATCTTATCGTCGGTCCGGAGTCCGGAGTGTGCGCGTGTTGTACGTTGCCAGGTCCTGTCGACTGTCGTCGGTATTTGTTGGGGTAGCCGAATCTCGTCCGGGATTCTTTGCACCCCTTGCCATACCGTAACCTAGACCGCTACCGTAGTCGAGGTTAGGCAGGCTGCCGGACACTAGGGGCTATGTTTTATTTGTGCTATTCATGGGGAGTGCTTTGCAGGCGGGTTGGCGATCCCAGTATGGTTGTTACAAATGCACAGAGAACGCTGCTGATCATTCTCTGGTTTGTCCCTTAGTCGCCTCTTACGACACCAATGGAAAAACATGGTATGTCGAAATTCTGTACGCTCGACACCGACTCGGTAAGTGACGTAGATTCCAAAAAATATAAACAATTTTTTTTTTTCAATGAATTTGGTAGGTTTAGGTAGCGTAGTTAGGTAGCATAAATACATATATTGGGATACTTACACTATTGTTTTTACAATCAATTTGTCCCGTGTTATGTTTGGTAACCTCATTAGAAAGAGACACACTACCAACGGGAGCCCTCTCGCTCGGACCGGTTTTTGCGCCATAGTGCACAGTCTAGTAGTAAGAAGTATAAGGTCTTTGGGTATTACTTAGTACATATCGCACCTTTAATAATAAACCGAAATAACAAAAAAAACAGAGATTTTGACATTTAATCATAAAATGAATTAAGTGCGCATAAAGAATACGTACATTCTAACGGACGCTTGATTCGAACGAGTTCAAGCGAAATAGAGGACCTGCCGTCTCTTTTTGTTTGACGGATTGGACCAATGAGTATTCACAAAACGTGCCATTTAGTGTTACGCCAGCAGTGATAACAGTGAGACGTGTATATGCCTGTTCGAATACTCAATAGTTCCTTTTGCTATAAAAAGGTAACTGCTTGCATTTCTATTATTTTGGATATAAAATGAACTTTTTTAAGTTATTTCGTTTTGCTTTTAAAAGATGGCTATCTAATTTGGCAAAAATTTGATTTAATTCGGTTTACGTTTAAACATTACGTTGTATTGTAAGGCCTTTTTATATTTGTTACGTTTTATTATTAAAATTGTACAATGTTTAGTAAAATATAAGATGATAGTTCTGTTTTTTATTAAATGTTTTTAAAATCAGAGTTCAAATTATGAGTGGTTGCGTTTATTTTTTATCTGTACGTAAAATTATGTTTCATATTTCAAGGTTATTTCTCTTTTGGATTAACCAGGTATCAGCACTCAAAAGTAATGACGACGTCGTCGACGAGAAGTCAACGAATTTTGGGCCTGATTTTAAAATCCAAGCCGTCCCAAAATAAGCAAACAAACGCAAGACGTGTATCAAAATGCGTAAAACAAGATACCGGTGACATAATTGTTAGTAAAAATAAAAGGGTCATATTTTTGTAGTTTTGTCAAATTAGTCAACAAGATAATGTAGAAAATGTCAAACTTTGCGATACAGATGTAAGTTTCTACAGATAGATTATGTTTTATAATTAAAATATTTATTTTACCTCCTGGTTAACTTCGTGTTTTATATTTTTAGGAGCCAATAACTGAGTTGCTTTTGTCTAACCTCGCTCAAGATTGGCTTTAACAAGACCATGCAAAGTTAAACGATGACGTAAGATGTTTAAAGTTTAATTTTCTTAATTTTTTTACCCACACCTTGTCACTGTTTAATATAATTACCTACTGATTCAAAATTTCAGGCCAGTCAAGTTATTACTGAATGTGATAGTGCCCTGAATTCGGATAATAATTTACTATCGGTCTCAGAAACAAAAATAAATCTTGTACCAGACTACGATAGCGAAAGTCCTTCCAACGTAGATGATGAGGAAAACACAAACGTACTTGCACCAGGAAGCATGAACTTCACACGAAGATTATCCTCAAGCTCATCTTCATCGTCTTCGAAGTCCGACAGCACATCATCTTCGGGGCAAACTGACAAACAGGCTAAGGAAAGTGGCATACCACAAACAGACCTAGCCGTTATAGTTAGGTATACGCCTGAATTGCTAGGTTACGGAGAACACAGCACGTAGGCAATCCACTTTGAAGACAAATTCACTAACGCTTCTGGTCCCAGAACTTTGATTTTTTTATTACCTTCAAGTTCGAATTATTCCAGTTCTGATTCTGACTTTACTAATAGGAACATCAAAAAAGGCCGCAAGCGGTGGAAAATCCTTCAAAATGGAGACAAAACCGAGTTAAGAGATTGCGAAACGAAGGTGAATCCTACAAATCTATGTCTAAGACTCAGAAAATTGTCAGCTCGATGTTTAAAAATGCCGTGCATAAATTTTAGGTGAAATTGTTGACAACGGAGCAAGGTATGATACTTTTGGATATAAAGAGATCTCAACAAGCAAAGATCATTTATCAGTTCGTTTATGGTCGAAATTCAGCCAAAATACAAATATACAAATGCAGAAAATCCGTGTCGCCCCATTAAGGCTTTTTTCTTTACTGTCAACGAAGTAGGGTAAGAGTCTGTAAAACATTTTCAAAAGTACTTTAGCTAAAACAGACTGCATGATAAATACTATTAGAACAAATACGAACGAACATGCTTTACTGATGGAAATGAGGCGTGGAAAACACGGCCATAATAAAAAAAAAACGGAATTAGTGGCTGAAATAAAAAAACACATTGACTCTATCCCTCGGATGGAATACCACTATGTAAGGGCACCAGCGTTTTTTGTGTTCTGTGAAGGGCGCAAACCACAAGAGAGTATGTATATAGATGTTGGTAAAACAATTAAAGACCTATACAAAGATTTCGTAGACTTACTTATTAAAAAATTTAATCTACTACATTTTTTTTACCAGGGAATATAATTTTAAGTTTCTTTCGCCTCAAAAAAGATCAGTGCTGATCTATGTTTCAGCTACGAAAACTCTAACTGTGACCAAAAGTTGGCCATAAAAGATAAATATCGAGTGCACTTAAAAGAAAAAGGGAAGTAGAGAAGAAAAGTTAAAAGATAGAATTAAGTCGTAATTTAAGATTTGGAAGGCGTTATGCAATGTCCCACTCCCAAAGGAGAAACGTCGGCTTTCTATTAAAAGTCGAAACTAAACAGTTCAAATCTAACGTTGACAGAACTTAAAGACAGCAAAAATGCATACGATAACGATCACTGCTTTTTGGACAGAGGTGGGGCAACAGTATTTTTTTTATAACTAAATGTTGTGATTTAAAATTATATTTTACTGTAATAATGTTTAGTTATAATAAGAACATTGACCCGTCCCGTGCGTCTCGCAACCAGCTGATCCCCGCCACCAGGTCATCGTTCCACCTGGTGGGAGGCCTTTCAACGCAACGTCTTCCTGTCAATGTGGCGACGCTTGGGGGTCCTATGTCCAGCAGTGGACGTCTTTCGTCTGGTATGATGATGATGATGATGATAATAAGAACACCTACAAGGATAATAATAATAAAATGATTACGGGTAAGCCAAATACCTAATTCGTACCGATTTATTATTAGATCATAGCGAAGCTCCTTGTGACATTTAATAATGGTGTAAACTGTAAAGATTTTCTCTCAAATTATATAAGATCTTAATGTTAATAAAACTATTTTGCAATAATAAAAGGAAGTTTCTTTTAAAAATCCTTCTTTCCTTTAATAATAAACAGACGTTTTAATTAATAAAACTAAAATGTTATCTTTTTAATATATGGATAGAGCATTATTCCTTAATGTATAAAGTTTTTCAGATATTTTGTTAATAATAAACTGCACTAATATATGTTGTGTCGCATATGATTTTAAATAATAACTTGTATTTTAATCATAAAACGAATTAAATCGGTGGAATGTTTTTAAAGCCTTGTATTTTTTAATAAATAAATAATAATAATGATTTATATATGCCATTTGAAAGGCTATTCTATAAGTAATACTAAAATGTTACTAGTATTACTGTATCATTCCCATCTTTATTTTAATTTGAAAAAATGTAGCTGCATCGCATTCGCAAAATTTTAAACGCGATTTCCCAACAATCGTAATTTTGTTATTATTTCAGTTTATTATTAAAGCAGCGATATGTCAAAAAGAAAAAAAATCTTCTAGTTTTTCTTTTGATCCACGATTTTTCGCCCACCCTGCATAAATATCACTATCGTACTATACCATATTATAAAACAAAGTCCCCCGCCCCGCCGCGTCTGTCGGTCTGTCTGTTGTCGATAAACTCAAAAACTACAGAACGGATTTTCATGCGGTTTTCACCAATAGACAGAGTGATTCATGAGAAAGGTGTATAATATTTTGAGGTTTTGTGTAACATTGAAATATGACGATTATTGTTGAAAATGTCGGCAATAGTCAAGCCGCCTGTACGTAAGCTTTCATCGAAAACGCTGCCTAATCCCTTTGAGATAAACAATGTAGGAATTGTTTCTTATCTTTTATGGTACTACAGAAAAGTCTGCGATGGCATGTATCTATCTTTTCAACTTTAAAAAAATGGTCACGTATAATGCGGTAATTGGAAATAGCTATTTAGACCACAGAACAGATAGAAGAGGTTAGAAGGGCCTTGTGGGCGGGGCGGGCGCGCCGTTCATATAAGTGAACGCTCTTATGGCGACCGAAATTAGCGTCACCGGCCAACAGTCGCGCTCATATTGTGACAACGTACGAAGCTCCGCGAAAAAAAAGAATTATGCCGTCTTGCGCTATCTTAACGTGTCGGAAAAGAAGCCAGGTGTGTAGTGTAGCCCGAAAAGGGATTTCTTTTCACCGATAAGTCCTAAAACCTTATAATACGAATGTTATTTGTAATTATTACAATAGTATTATGTAATTTGCAGACAAAAACGACACAATCGTAAACAGGTGCAAATCTCTTTTATCTGTTCTGTGATTTAGACGGATACAGTCATCATCTGCCTATAGCCTTTTCCCAATTGTTGTTGGGGTCGGCTTTCAGTCTTACCGGATTCAATTGAGTACCAGTGTTTTACATGGAGCGACTGCCTATCTGGCCTTCACAACCCAGTGACAGGGTAACACATTACCCCTTGGCAAGACTGGTGTCAGATCTCAAGCTTCTGACTACCCGTAACGACTGTCAAAGATCTTCAAATGACAGGCGGTACCAACGGCGGAAACTCGATACGTTGAAATGGTCACCCATCCACGGAACGACGTCGGCTGAAGATCGACCCGTGCGGCTCTTGTTTAGCCACGAGCTCCTCTAACCATCCTGAAGTGGACTGTATTGTTGGTTCGGTTGGAGACTCGTTGAGGAAATGAAAATACTATCGTGATTCGTATCTTCAATTTATTCCTTACTTGTTACTCCTTGTAGAGTGGAAGACCGACTGTGTCTCTGCCTACAAGCGGGCCGGCTTTTATACAAAAACCGCTCGGCGAGAACAATGGCGCCCCTACTTTGCAACTGTATTCAAGCATGGCACCACAGAAATGCCGATTTTATAAAACTTATCTTACTTAAATATACACAAGTTATACATTTCCTTAATCTACATACTTAATTCTACATAGGAAAAATATAAAAGGTGTACAAAGGTCAACACAAAAATCTTAATCTAGATTCCTCCTTACTCCAAGTATTAAACTATGACAATATACATAATCTTATCTAATTAGCTACCTTTTCTCTAAATCTTATGTATATTTCAAGTTTTATTATACTACTACTACTACTCTAAAATTCACATGGCCCATACATGTGTCATTTTACACACGTGGTCAAACACGTGGACGTGTTCATTTATTTTTGTAACAAAGAAGAAAACTGCGAGACAATCCCAACTAACTATCTACCTTTTCTCTAGTTCTTATACACATTACGTGGGACACTCAGAAAGTTTTGCGAAACTAAAAAAAATTGTTCTATACGTACATATATTTTTATTAAATCTTTTCAAAGTACTTTCCACCAGCCTCTATACAAAGATTCATGCGCCTAAACCAGTTTTCAAAACACTTTTTCCAGTCCGCCGCAGACACCTCGTTTACAGCCTGCTCGAACGCAGCCAGCGCATCTTCCGGCGACGAAAATTGTATCCCTTTGAGCTGATTTTTTATTTTTGGGAATAAAAAGAAGTCACACGGTGCTAGATCAGGGCTGTAAGGAGGGTGACCCAGGAGTTTGACTGGCGTGCTGTCCAGGAAGTCCCTCGTTTTGAGTGCGGTGTGCGCAGGTGCATTGTCGTGGTGGAGCAGTAGCCCGCGGAGCCCTGTGTTTGGTCGCTTGTTGCTTATAACAGAGAAAACTTCTGGCAAACATTTGGTAGTATACCATTCGGCATTAATGCTTCTTTGATCCCGTAAGGGAATTGATACCAAGTGGCCAGTCAAATTAAAAAAGCTAGCGATCAAAATCTTACCCCCGCTTCTAGATCGCTTCACTTTGGTAGGCGTTGGCTCATTTTGAAACACCCAAACAGTCGACTGGCGCTTGGTTTCTGGGTCGTATTGATAAATCCAGGACTCATCACCTGTAACGATGTCGTAAACACGCCGAGACGAGCCTGCTTCAAATTTGTTAAGCATATCACGGCACCATTCCACCCGGGCCTGCTTCTGAGCATCGGTGAGGTTGTGCGGCACCCAGCGTGATACTATCCTCCTCACGCGAAGATGGCTGTGTAGAATCTCGTGAACGCTTCCCGATCCAATCTTCAATATGTGTTGAATCTCCTGATATGTAATTCGCCTATTGTCTTGGATTAAATTTTTCACTGCTAGCACGTTTTCTTCGGTAACAGCCGTCAAAGGGCGACCGCTCCTTTCGTCATCCCCCAAAGTTGGTCGACCGCGCTTGAATTCGTTATACCAACGATACACGGTTGCCTTGGAAGGGCCTTCATCCATGAATGCCATTTGAAGTCTATCGTACGATTCATCCGGTTTCAGGCGACACTTGAAATCGTATAAAATCATAGCTCTAAAATGTTCCCGGCGCAGATCCATATTTCAGTGAGACACAATACTTTGAATTAACTCGCAAAAAATGTGGAGGGAAATTTTGAAATTGGAACTTACTTATTTTTACTTATAAATAATCATATTTTCGAAAAACATTATAACTGGCCAGTCTCCCATACATAAAAACGCCGCTTCGCGGCATATGGCCATACTTTCATACAAATTTTAATTACGGTCGAGGAATATTAGTCGGGCCCGGAACATTAAGCATTGATTTTAAATAACATTTTATAACATTGAAAAAGGCCGACAGAATATCTATATTGCCGCTATTCATAGAACCCAAAAATGTGTAGTTATAAAAACAGGCAATTAAGGAATTTAGCGTGGGAAGTGTCCATTTCTAAAATTACCACGTGAAAGCTCGCCGACGTTAACAGTTCTCCCCCCGGCGCAGCTCGCGTAGCCTCCTTCGTTGACACGACGACGAGCTTGCTCACGGAGCGTCGAAAGGTGCCGGTCCTGGTGCGCACCTCGACGACTCTGATGCCGCCATCCGGTCCACGATGCGTGCGCTCGACGATTCCCATTGGCCATGTGTTCCGTGGCTCGCCGCAAGGTACCCGTGTGGGCAGATAATTGCGTAGCCACCGTCGCCAGCTTGCATGGCTCGCACGTCCTCATACTTCGAGAAGCGGGCTGGGTTCGGTAGCCAGCTGTCTCGCTCCGTTTCTTTCCTTGTGTGAAGGACCTCCTCGTTCTCTGGTTCCTCCGTCGACGGCGTGGGCCACTGCTCTTCTGGCAGGAGCAAGAAGTCTGGCCCCCGAAACCATCTATCCGAGGCGCGGATGGGCGTGTCGACGAGTCGAGTGGCGTCATCCGCTACGTTGCACGCAGTAGGCAGCCAACGCCACTCTTCTTTCTGGGTCAACTCTGCGATCTCTCCCAGCCGATGCGCAACGAATGGCGTGTAGCGTCGTACGTCGTTATGGATCCAGTGCACCACGGTAGATGAATCGGTCCAGTAGGTCGTCTGGCCGATATCGACGCGGTGCTCCCTCCTTATCGTCTCGGCGAGTCTTGCCCCGATCACTGCGGCTTGTAGCTCCAGGCGTGGTATAGTTTGCGCCCGACGAGGCGCCACCTTAGCTTTGGCGGCCACCAACACGACGTTCAGGCTCCCATCGACGTTTCTTATTCGCCAATAGGCCACGGCTGCGTAGGCTTGCTCGCTGGCGTCGCAAAGTACGTGTAAGTCGACGCGTTCATACTTTTGCGTCACGTAACAGCGCGGTAGTCGCAGCTGAGCGAGTTCTGTCAGGCGAGCGAGCCAGGAGGCGAAGAGCTCGTTCTCTTCCTCGGGGATTTGCTCGTCCCACGTCGTCTGAAGGCGCCACAAGCTCTGCAGTATGATCTTCGATCGTATTGTGTAGTGGCTCAGCAACCCAAGCGGGTCGTATATGGACATCACGGCGCTGAGGGCTTCACGCTTAGTCGGGGCGCGCGTTCTCGTTCTTACTTCAGCCGGGACTCGGTTCATGGATGTGTTGAACCCCAGCTCATCGCGCTCCGCGTCCCAATGCAGCCCCAGGATCTTGCTCTCAGGCTGCTCACCTCCCAATTGTGTAGGAGAGGTGGCGTGTAGCTCGGTGGGCACGTCGCATAGCACCGTCTCGTCGCTGGAGCTCCAACCTCGTAGCGTGAACCCTGCGTGCGCGTGCACTGCCCTCGTTTCCTCGACTGCTCTCCGTGCTTCTTCGGCGTCTTCATAGCTGGCCACCAAATCGTCCATATAGTGACTTCCTTTGATGGCCTCCAGCGCCCGCGGGTACTCCTGCCCATGTACGTCTGCGTTGTAGTTGCGTACGTAATGGGCCATGTACGGGGAGCTCGCGGCGCCGAATATCATACTGGTCATCTTGTATTTCCTCGGAGGCTCTTGTCGGTCGTCACCTCTCCATAGGAACTGTTGCGCTGGTTGGTCCTCCGGCCTTATCCTGATCCTCAGGAACATCTCCTGCACGTCTGCTGTAATCGCTACCGCCTTTTCTCGGAACCTAAACAGGATTCCTGGTAGCGACAGCAGTAGGTCGGGTCCCTCCAACAGTTCGTCGTTTAGGCAGACACCGTTGCTCTTCGCTGCTGCGTCGAACACTAGCCTATGTTTGCCGGGCTTGTTCGGGTTCTGCACGGCGAAATGTGGCAGATACCAACAGATGGCACTCGCTCGCTCCGACCCATCGCATGGCGTTGCGTACCCCTTGTCCAATAGGTTGTTAACCTGCTTGGAGTACACGGCCGCGAACTGTGGGTCGGCATCCATCTTCTGCTCGATCTTCTTCAGCCGGCGGAACGCTTGATTGTAGCTAGGCGGCATAGTGACCTCGTCTCGTCGCCATGGCAGCCCAACCTCGTACCCGGTGTCAATCTTCCTGATTGTCCTCCCGACTATGTCGATAGCCCGTTGATCGCTCGCCTTGACTCTCGGCTTGCCTTGTATACCGAGCGCGTCGATCCTGAAGTGGCCTTCGACTAGGTCGTGAAGTTCCTGGCTGCATGCACCCTTTGTTCGGTCGGGCTCGTACACATGCAGCACGTTCCCTTCTTTAACGATGGTCTTGCGTGGTGCGGTTCCGTGCACCACCCATCCTAGTTGCGTTCTTGATGCTGCCGGTTGGTTAGGGCCGCCGATTCGGAGCTCGCGGGACACTATGCACTCCCAGTGGTCTGTACCCACTAGAAGCCCGGGGCGCGCCAGTTCGTAGCACACCTCTTCTGGTGTCAGGTCCCTCAGGTGCTCGTAGTCCAGCAACGTGTCGGGAATTGACTGCTGGTGCAGCCGGAGATCCTTCATGGTCCTCGCTCTGACCTTGTAGCTCTCGTCACTCTTCAGTCCCTTCACGTTGATGTTAACGGTTTGGCTGCCCATATCTCGCAGCGACATGTTGACCCCGCTCAGGTGGAGCGGCCGTGATGGCCCTTCTGCCCCGACGCTCGCCGCCAATTCTTCGTCCACTAGCGTGATCGTGGCCCCTTCGTCTAGGAGCGCGTAGGTCTTGACCTCCCCCCGTGGTCCGGACACGATGACAGGGCACATCTTGAGCAAGACTGCCCGTGGCCCAGTAGCAGGTCGGGTAGCCACGGACAGGACCGCTTCCTCCTTTGGTGGTTCAGCCTTCACCGTGTCTTCGGTCTGCGCTTCGCGTACCGCTTGATGGAGTGTCGCATGATGCGGGCGGCGACATTGATCCATGCCGCACAGCTGCGCCTTGCAGCTTATGCGCCTGTGTTGCTTCCGGGCACATTTGAAGCAAATCCTATTGGATTTCAGGAAGCTCCATCGCTGCTCTACCGTAAGCGCCTTGTACCGCGGACACCGCGTCAACACGTGGGCTTGCTTGCACTTGGGGCACTTGTCCTTTTCTTCTTCCCTTCCTTCGGTTGTAGTGAACACGCTCGCCTTCTTCTTGAGTGTCACGATGGGTCGAGTTTCCTTTCTCGGTGCGGCGGCGCTTGTAGACGGAGCGTACGTATATCGTAACGCTCGGTCCGCCTCTCGCATTAGAAACCGTGACATCACGACGATTTCCGGATCCGCTGTAACTTCTTGATCGTAGGCGTAGTCACACCAGCGGGATCGGAGATGCGGGCTGAGCTTGTCCAGTACTTCTCGGGTCATAAAAGGGTTGAACAAGTAACCTCTTCGATCGATTGTTTGCAGCACGCAAATGATGTTTTGTAGCTTGACAGCGAAACTGTTGAGTTCTGTGGCCGATGTACCAGGTTTCGGAAGCTTCTTGAGGTCATCCAGTGCCCGGTCGATGATGACTTCCGGTCGTCCGAAGCACTGCTCAAGGGTCTTCATAATGACGCCTGGATCAGTGGCCGTATGTAGAAGGGCGGCCACGGCGTCTCTTGCTTCTCCTTTGAGGCAGCTTCTTAGCCTTTGTACGTTCTCGGCTGCTGTAACCTGGTACATGTCTGTCGAATCTCGTACAGCCGCCTTGAATGGCAGCCACTCGTTGGCCGCTCCGGAGAATGTAGGTAGCTCCGTGTGCCTAGGCCTAGGTCGGGCCATCTTCTCTAGCGTTGCTGCCAAGTGCTCGATGCTGTCCTTCGGTCTTGTGGGGGTCGGCGATCTCGTTCTAGATGCGAAGCGTAGCTGTTTGGATTCTCTTGGTTCCTCCTCCCCCCGTGAGTTGAGGGGATTCGTCCTCAGCCATTCATCCACCATTCGATGAGGCTCTTCGCGTGGACGAGAGGGCTCTTGTTCCTCTTGTACGCTTTCTTCATCGTTGATCGCTGACACCTCCACTGCTAGTCTCTTCTTGACTAGCTCTTCTTCCAGTGCCAGTTGCTGGGTCCGGATAGCTGCTAGCTTCTCTGCAGCCTCCAGTTCCGCCATCCGTAGCCTTGTTGTGACGCTTGTCGTGGACCGTTGCGACCTCATTGTCCTGGTCGGTGACGTCATTCGCTGTCGGATCGCGGTGTTTGTCGTCTGTGCACTGGAAGGCCCCGCTGCGCTGTTGTGTGCTGTTCTCGAGACTGGTGATGCTGGTGGGTCCGGTGAGAGTCTTCTTCTTCGCTCCCGTTCGATCAGCTCCGCTTCCTGGCGGCGCGCCTCCTGTTCTTGGACGCGTCGCGCTTCCTGTTCTTGGATGCGTAGCTGTTCTTCCATCTCGGTTGCGTCTCCCTGGCTCCTTGTGAACACCATCTTGAGCCGTTCAGCACGTTCGGTTTAGCACGCCGGGTTGGTACCTCTTCGGGTCGGTACTATGGGTGAAACCGGTCGGCTCGGTTCGGTGAGCCGGTCGGGTTCGGTTGGGATTAAGCTGCTCAGGTTCAAGACCGGTTAGGTTCGAAACCGGTCCTGTTCCGTACAGCTTTGTTCTTACCGCAGATCTTCTTACTTCGTCTGCAGCTCGGTGACAGCCGGGTTCCTTTCTTCGCTCTTGCCGCAGATCTTCCTACTTGGTCTGCAGCTCGGTTGTTCTGGTTGCAGCGGGTTCTTCGTTCTTGTATCCGCTGCTTGATGGACCAGACTGTATTGGGCCTGGTTGCCACGGGTTCTTCGTTCTTGAATCCGTAGCTCGCTGGACCAGGCTGAAGTGGACTGGTTGCCGCGGATTCTTCTTGTATCCGTTGCTCGTAGAACCAGACTGAAGTGGACTGGTTGCCGCAGGTTCTTGGATCTTGTATCCGGCTTTCGAAGGACCAGACTGAAGTGGACTGGTTGCCGCGGATTCTTCGTTCTCGTATCCGGCTTTCGAAGGACCAGACTGAAGTGGACTGTATTGTTGGTTCGGTTGGAGACTCGTTGAGGAAATGAAAATACTATCGTGATTCGTATCTTCAATTTATTCCTTACTTGTTACTCCTTGTAGAGTGGAAGACCGACTGTGTCTCTGCCTACAAGCGGGCCGGCTTTTATACAAAAACCGCTCGGCGAGAACAATGGCGCCCCTACTTTGCAACTGTATTCAAGCATGGCACCACAGAAATGCCGATTTTATAAAACTTATCTTACTTAAATATACACAAGTTATACATTTCCTTAATCTACATACTTAATTCTACATAGGAAAAATATAAAAGGTGTACAAAGGTCAACACAAAAATCTTAATCTAGATTCCTCCTTACTCCAAGTATTAAACTATGACAATATACATAATCTTATCTAATTAGCTACCTTTTCTCTAAATCTTATGTATATTTCAAGTTTTATTATACTACTACTACTACTCTAAAATTCACATGGCCCATACATGTGTCATTTTACACACGTGGTCAAACACGTGGACGTGTTCATTTATTTTTGTAACAAAGAAGAAAACTGCGAGACAATCCCAACTAACTATCTACCTTTTCTCTAGTTCTTATACACATTACAAGTGTAGATAGCTTTACTCACATGGCACCTACGTCAATCCTACTTTAAATATTCACATGTTAATTTCTAAGTTACAAGAAAGCTAAGAGACAATGCTTACGGTACATTGTGTCCGGCCCAACCAGGCCACACAATGGGACATTACAAGGGACGGAGTTCGTCTTATTTTCTCACGCCGCTTCGCGGCATATGGCCATACTTTCATACAAATTTTAATTACGGTCGAGGAATATTAGTCGGGTCCGGAACATTAAGCATTGATTTTAAATAACATTTTATAACATTGAAAAAGGCCGACAGAATATCTATATTGCCGCTATTCATAGAACCCAAAAATGTGTAGTTATAAAAACAGGCAATTAAGGAATTTAGCGTGGGAAGTGTCCATTTCTAAAATTACCACGTGAAAGCTCGCCGACGTTAACACATCCTTAACGTACTATACCCATTCAACTTCAAAAAAATGCTCACGTATAATTTGGTAATTGGAAAGCTATAATACGCATACAGTACCTATTTATTAATCCTTATCAACTTAAATAAGTGCATTTCATGCACATTATTATAATCCTTTACAGCTTACACCATACTCATAATTTTTAAATGAATAGGTATCTTAAGAGTTATCGCAAAATAAACACTAACGCGAGCGAAGATAAAGTCGAGCGCGGGTGTCAACATCGATGACGAGTTTGACGAGTGACGGGACCCTACGTCAGAAAAAACATATAGAAGTACCTAGGGCATATTATAATAATTAAGCTCTGAGGTCTGAGTACTAGAGTGCCCGTCACGTAAAAAGAACGCTGAGCGACAGTGGAGGGGATATGTTTGCGTACGAGCACAGTCGCGACCTATAGTATTAGGCTACTGTTTTATAATTATTAGTGTAATACACTTATTGTAGAACCATAATAGGTCCTTTATTAATTACTTTGTGCTTTGGAATAGGCTGGAATCGATAAATCGCTCAGTGCGCAGGCAAACGGCCAGCGTTCTTTTTACGTGACGGGAACTATATCCGTGAAAGAACAAAGAAAAAACTTAATTCAAAAAACCCGACTGCTTCAGAAGCGAACTAAAAAGTCGTAAACAAGTAAAAATCATGCTGTGCAGTCGGAGGATACATACGCGCGAGCTGGCTGACCAAAACCAGATGTATCCTCCGACTGCACAGCATGATTTTTTCCTTGTTTACGACTTTTTAGTACGCTTCTGAAGCAGTCGGGTTTTTTGAATTTTGTTTTTTTTTTATTTATAACTTTTTAGTTCGTTTTTTTTCTAATTAGATACATTTAAACATATTAGTGTTTTATATTTTTGAAATCACCTCTTAAAACCCTTTATTTTGATACCCCACACGATGGGTTTAAAATCCGCCATTTTTCTGTTGTCCAATTTTAATGTAGCCTATGACACTCGCAGGGTTAAGACGCATCGATTGACGTATGAATCATCAAAATCGGCCAACGCGTTTGGTCTCTGGACCGCCATATAGGAACAAACATACATACATACTTACATACATACATACATAGACTGATAAACACATTACCCTCCTTCGGCAGTCGGGTAAAAAGAAAGAAAATATGTATAATGTGTTTGTTTTTTAAGTGTATTTATAAATAACTTTTTTGCATTTTTCACTTAGTAGTTTTTTATTTGGAAGTCGGTAGTACTTTTTTGCAAAAAAAAATTTTTTCCCCTTTCAGTTGTACCTACCTAATAGGCAAGTTTTTTAATAAGCTTACTATAACGCCAGAATATATTATCCGAATATCATGAAACTTGAACATAACCGGTGAAATGAGAGATCTGCGTAGGTACCCCTTAAGAGCGTACTGGCGTGATGTTATGTTATGAAATGGTATCTATACCAATATTATAACGCGGAAAGTTTTTTTTGTTTGTTTGTTTGTACCGAATAGGCTTCGAAACTACTGGACCGATTTAAAAAAATCTTTCATCTATGGAAAGCTACATTATTCCCGATTAACATAGGCTATAATTTTGATGGGAGCGAAGCCGCGGGGGTCAGCTAGTAAACAATAAGCAGACATGCGATTTCAGCAATCCCGAGAGATTAGCCGTTATTTATTGAAGAGTTCTGCTGTATATCTTCGAAGTTCTTCAACAAATTAAAATGGGACCAATTTTGGAACATACTCTTTTAAATAAAAATAATTTTCAAAATCAGTCCACAATTTAGGGAGATATCGGTGAACATATTTATAAAAAAGAAAAAAAGCGAAAAAAATAATTGTATGATTATTTACTACTGCGCAGCAATCGAAGATTCGTAGCCAACTTCAGGGTAGTCAAGAATTTTGGTGAGAACTAAAGCAGTGCCCGTAGTGACCCCAAAAAGACGCACTCAGGCTAAAACTGGTTTCGGCGCCGTTTCGGTTTCGGCCGTGTAAAGGCCGAATATTCGGCTAAGAACACTAACAGATTTTCTCGTTCGTCTATGACCTTAATCGTTAGTAGATTCGATGCAGCGACCACAAGTTTGATGTCGATCTCCGATAGAGATAAGATGTTGTGCTCGGTTAGTGGCACTAGGTCTGTTATGTGCGATTAACTGTTTCTAATATTCAGTATTGTTATTCATATAAATCTGCAATACGAAAACATACAGTTCCATAATTCCATCATTGCTAAGCATGATACTCCTAAGAACTGCACTCAGAAAAAAAGGATTGTATCAAACCCAGCCAAAAAGTTTGCTTACTTTATCATAATGACGTTTAAGTAAAGTACATTAAATACCTACTTACGTCCAATTCAATTAATTAAGGGTAATCGTAATCACCTTTCGTCCAATGCAGCTGAACTCCTATACGGGCCCGTTCCGATGTTATCAGAGCTGATAATTACTGGGCCAGTCCGTTGTTGATATATCAATTAGCACAGTAGCAAAACTTTCATTCTACATGTATGAATATTACAGTGATTTTGGAAATTCAGAAATAATCTATCTAAATATGTTTAAAGTGTTCATTTTGCTACAGCTAGCTTTTGTGAGCGTGCTCGGAACCGTCACATTTCATGACTGTGGTAAGCAAATCGTATCCTCTTTTGAACTGTCTTATCTTCAGAATCTATTATTCTCATTGAAAAATAAAGCACGGTCTCGTCTCGTTGAAAAACTATAAATATCCTCCGACTGCACAGCATGATTTTCTTCTTGTTTACATCTTTGCAGTCGGGTTTTTTGATTTTGTTAACTTTTTTTTATTAACAGCTGATTTTTTAGTTGAATGACTTGTAAACATATAAGTGGTTTATATTTGTACCTAATCACCACACAGGGTTTGGCAGAAATTTGCATCCCCACAATACGGCGCCCAAATTCCGTCATGCTACTTTTTCTTAACGGCACATATCTAAGAACACTTGGGCGGTCAAGACCACAGAACAGATAAAACCTCTTTTAACTGTTCTGCGGTCAAGACCTATCTAACGATGTCTTAATTATAAAAAACCATCAAGTGGTTTAAAATATATAAGGTAATAAAGAATATTACATACATACAATATACCTAAACCGTATAACTTTGACAGACCTCGTCGTCAAAGTTCAATCCCTTGGTCGGTCTACACGTCAGTAGTGAGTTCCATCATCGAATCTAGAATCTACGAATCGAGCCGAATATTCGGCTAATCTTTAGCCGACGAAACCGAAATGGAGGCCGAATCTAGTTCTTTTGACCGATACTGAATATCAGTCGTTCCCTTCTCTAATCTTAAAAAACATAGGTAGACAAACTACTTCCAGTAAAGATAACACTGAGATTTGGGGACCTCGATAAGATTGGTTTTAATATCGGCTATGTAGATAGATTATTAAAAAAATATGGGGCTTGAGGAGGCAATTCCAAAAAGTTTATTGTACTTACGAAAAAAAAAAGTTTTCTTTACATGCAATGATATTCAAATAAACAGATACGTTATACACTCACAAAAAAACAATTGAAAAAAGTGTTCCGCGCAGCAGCGGCAGCACACATACACACTTTTCATTCATCTGACATTTCACTACAATGTCGAAAGGGATGGCTTGATAAAACAAACAAGAAAAAAAGAGACAGCTAGTGTTTGTCACTTGCGTGTGAATGTAAACAAACATTATTCTGACAACCAATGTTTTTTCTTTTTGTAACCTCCAAATATCAGAAAATTAGGAAAAAAAATTGAAATAAATTAGTAAATTGAGGTGTATTGCGTATTTACATATGGTATGAGATCCCTTCTGTTTTATGTAATTTGGTATTATAATTGGTACACTTTCTAAATACACACGATGGCATTTTTTTAATTTTGTTTTTTTTTTCAACAAAGCGTATCGCTCTTCGCCATGCGTGACATAAACTAAAGACTAAATCATACAATTGTCTACTATTCGAGTCTTCACAATGCGCGCGCTTATAACATATCTGTTTATTTGGATATCATTGTTTACATGACATACATTTTGAAAGGGTTCTGCAAAGAGTAAAATAATGATTTCAAATCAGACCACGCCAGTGCACACTTCTTCTTTTTAGCGTGTCGATGGCAATTATAAAAAGTTAATGTTTGTTTGTTTTTTTTTTTTTTTTTTCTTTCGCCCTTTCGGGCAGGCTAATGTCTTGGACCATACCGCCTCGTCTTCAGTGCAATTTTAACATTCTTTAGTTCATTAGAATACGGGTGTAACAGATTCTAATGGTTTTTGGAGTATTTGGCAGCAAATTGTATCGAGTCAGCCTTCCCAGTAAGCTTTGCGGAGGTAGTCAAAACTACAATTCTCCTCTCCACTATCCTGAGATCGCTTCTGTCAATGATTTCACATATTGTCCAGTTGCGTAGACAGTTGAGACACAAAACTACACCAATTTTATATCACAATATCCACTAGGAATCAATTTGCAAATAATATTAACAGCCGCTGAACTTCACTCGAAAAAATCCCGCCAAAAACTCCGTTTGTTTTTACTTTTTGGACCTTATGACTGCGTCACCGAATGGTGTTGCCATGGCTGAATTCTGGGCCAGACACAATTTTTTTTTAATGCACACTGGGGACCTGCTGGTACAAGCATCATCATTCATGGCAAAGATTACTCTTATGTACTGGGATTCATGGCATAGACTAATATATAATAGATTGAGAATTCATGGTGCTACCCAGAAATACGATTGATTTATTGTATGTTAATTCAACAGGGTCTGCTTACGAGTTAACGGCTGTGAACATACAAGGATGTGACGATCATATTCCGTGTTTCGTCACGGTTGGCGAAGACGTGCTTGTAAATTTGGAATTTTATGGCGGTAAGTCTGTGCAAAAGCAAGTGCACTTTCACTTCTGGCAACTGTATTTACAGCGCGTCTTTTCATATTAGGAACTTCGGTTCACAACGCGAACTAAAGAATTATATAAACCAAAGATTACTATGAAATAAACTACACCAGCGATGGGAACTCACGAGCTGGCTAATCCGCAGAGCGATACGCCAGACGTGCTGCTCGTCACGAGGCATAGGCGCAGTCGTTGAACGATCGCTATTGCGCTGCGTGCCGCGGGTTCGATTCTCGCACGGAATAAATGTTTGTATGGCCTGCAGACTTAGAGCAGTTAAATGCTCTAAGCCTGCAGATAGGTTCCGGATCTGGATGTTTGTGTATGTGAGTTTAAATGTTTGTAAACGCACCCACGATACGGGAGAAATTCGAAGTGTGCGTTTTTTTTTTTTAAAGAAGAGAAAGAAGATTTGGGTGTTTGTCAATTTCATCTAGGCTGTAATGACAAAATTTTCCCACTAGCATCAAAATGTACCTTCCATTGTATTTTTATCGTAAGTTGTTATTAATAAGAATACTATTGAATTCCATAACTTTTTTGCAGATTTCGTGTCTCAAAACATTGATCAAAATGTCGTGATCCACATTAACCACCTAAACTTGAGAACGCAAGTTAATCCCGGTAAGTTTCGTTTTTCAAACTCGATTATCGGGCTGTTCACGTAATTGACGAATAATCACCACCATTTTTCAACATGACGAATAATCACCATGATGAAAATTCATTCAACCAATGAGAAACAGCAGACAACGCGTGCTTGAGAATTTGTCATAAAAGGCGAATGGCAGGCTTGTATGGGAATTTCGTACCGCTAATAAAATTTCGTATTTTGGGATATTTTTTGGTTTTAATTGGTAGTTTATATGATAGATAATCCCTTTTTAAATTCTTAGATTTTTAGAACTTGGGACGTAAAAGTTATAACCAGTTTTATTTTTTAAGGTTATGTACTAGTGTACCAATGTTACTTAAACGTAAATGTTGTTGTTGTTGTTGTTATGTTGTTTATGTTGTTGTTGTTGTAGTAAAGTAAATGTTCTAAACTGTTTTTGCTATCTTTGTAGTGTTTACTTATCATTAAGTTGGTAGATTGAGATGAGGATTGTACATACTCAGGGCATTATAAGATACCTGTGTCCAGCAGCGGATGGCAACAGTTTAATTATATTTAGTGTTATTTGTATTTCTAAATAATTAATTATCATTTCAATATTTGTGTTATTTTACACAAGGCAACTTCTAAAACATAACTGCGTTTAATGTACGATTTTATTACGTTTATTTATTAACACTTTCCGGGACAGACCGCCTCTTGACGTTATGTCGGTATATCGTTACGTGACAGTACGGCTAAGGGCGGTGAACTTTATTTCATGTAATTTGGCAAACCGTCGATAGCCGTTGCTTGCCCATAGTATTCCTAAGAAGCACATGATCTAGTGTCACATCACGCGACTTCATTTGTTCGTGGGTGTCACGGCAAACTCTTTTCGAGTCATTTTTCAACACACACATACGCAGTGCTTATGCACCAAAACAACACATGCACACCGCCGACAGGCGTAGACTGAGCCATACAAGTACAACGTCTGTGGCCGTATTTGTCATATCAAAAATTTAAAAATATATGTAATGAGGTAGTACGGCTGTAGACGGTATGACAAAATGTATGGGATTTTGAAGTGTCATATCATTACATTTGCAAATAGTCAAGTGACCCGGAAAGTGTTAAAATATTTTTACTGATATTATTAATTAATTCGAAGTTCTAAAAATAGTTAACTTACATAAAAATAAATGGCTTACAGCTTATGGCTTTGTAGTTGCCTTATTAAGTGGTACAAATTCTATAACCGAACAACAAAAAAAGTATGCGGTACGAAATCTGCCGTTCACCTTAGCGTCGAGAAACAGGGCCTAAGCATAGCACATCTCACAGCATAGCTGCATAGCACATCTCTGGAGGAAAAGCAGCCTAAGACTTATTCTGAAGACCCCAGTTAATACAAGCACCTGCCCACTGAACCCTAAAACATGGTGCCACCGACGATGGTGTGGAAATGGAAGTACTTTGGAAAAAAAAGAATTATGTACCCCATCGTAGTCACAGTGGATCTCTGTGTCTCTGAAGTTGGCTGCAAGAGCCTCCGCAGTTGCTATTTTTGAGTCAACGTTGAAGTAGAAGATACATACATACATACATACATAAACTCACGCCTTTTTCCCATGGGGGTAAGCAGAAACTACAGAACGCCACCTGCTACGATCCTTACATACTTCTTTTGCTTCACTCACATTCATACATCTAGTCATACACACACGCCGGTTATGACTACTGCGCACTTGGCCCTTCTGAAGAACATCACCTATAAGGTCTATGTATGTCTTTCTAGGGCGTCCCCTCCCGGCGTTTCCATTCACGTCTGCCTTGTAAATACCTTTCGTTAGTCGCCTTTCATTCATCCTCTCAACATGGCCAAACCGAACATGAAGTAGAAGATAGCATTGTACAACTGCCTGTTTCACTCGCTTACGTTTGTCGCATCGTCCTATCTCGCTTACTCTATGCAGTATACTCGATCAACTCGATGACAAACTGTTTCTTGTGCAACGGTTCGCAGAGGCAACTTCAGAGACACAAAGATTCGCTTTGACTACTTGTCGTGAAGTGTCGTGCCAGCGACGCGAAGCAGAAGACAAATTTATTTCATATTAGCGGATGCCTCGCGGTTTCACCCGCGTAGTTCCCGTTCCCGTGGGAATACCGCGATAAAAAGTAACCTATGTCACCCGGGGATAGTGTAGCTTCCCAACGGTGAAAGAATTTTTGAAATCGTTCCAGTATTTTTTAAGTTTATTCGTTACATACAAAAATACAAATCTTTCCTCTTTATAATATTAGTATAGATAGAAATAACTGAAGACGGAGGAGCTCGTGGCTAAATAATAACAGCCGCACGGGTCCATCATCAAGGATAAGCTACGCTTGACGAGGTCGGTCCGTGGATGGGTGACCATTTCAACATACCGAGATTCCTCCGTGCCTCGGAAAACACGTTAAGCTGTTGGTCCCGGCTGTCATTTGAAGATCTTTGACAGTCGTTACGAGTAGTCAGAAGCTTGAGAACTGGCACCAGTCTAGACAATCGGTATTGTGTTACCCAGTTACTGGGTTGTGGATGTCAGATAGGCAGTCGCTCCATGTAAAACACTGGTACTCAGCTGAATCCGGTTAGACTGGAAGCCGACCCCAACATAGTTGGGCTAGGCAGATTGATTGATTGATAGAAAAACTGAAGAACTCTGAAGTGATCATTATACTCACCATTATGGACATACTCATGTAAGGATCGTATCAGTAGCAGTTGGTGTTCAGTAAAGTTTTTGCCCTATAAAAAAAAAAGTTAAATCAAAAAACCCGAATGCTTAAAAAGCGAACTTAAAAGACGTAAACACGAAGAAAATCATGCTAAACAGTCGGAGGATAAATATTCGCGAGCTGGTGTTTTTTTGATTTATAACTTTTTTGTTTTTTTTTTCGAATTAGGTACATTTAAACATATAAGTGTTGTATATTTTTGAAATCACCTCTTAAAACCCTTTATTTTGATACCCGACCGATAAATCCTTCGTGGGTTTGGAAGAAAAAAAAAATTGTGCCCCCACAATATGGCACCCAAACTCCGCCATTTTTCTATTTTTAACCGACTTACAAAAAAAGGAGGAGGTTCTATGTTCGACTTTATGTTTGTTTTTTTTTTTTTTTTTTTTGTTTTTTTTTTTTTTTTTTTTGTGTATGTTCACCGATATCTCTGTCAATTGTGGACCGATTTTGAAAATTCTTTTTTTGTTTGAAAGAATATGTTTCGAAATTGGTCCCATTTTAATTTGGTGAAGGTATGATGAAGAACTTCGGAGATACACAACAGAACTCTTCAATAAATAACGGCAAAACTCTCGGGATTGCTGCAATCGCATGTCTGTTTGTTGTTTATACCATTTCATAACATAACATCACGCCATTACGCTCTAAAGGGGTACACAGATCTCTCATTTCACCGGTTATGTTCAAGTTTCATATTATTCGGTTAATATATTCTGGAGTTATAGGGACCTTAATAAACAACTTGCTATTAGGTAGGTAAAACTAAAAAGGGAAAAATAAAAAAACTTTTTTGCAAAAAAATACTACCGACTTCCAAATGAAAAACTACAAAGTGAAAAATAACTTAACTTTTGTAAGTCGGTGTCCATATCGCAAAAAAATGGTACCTACGAAAGACACCGACTTCCAAAAGTTAAGTTATTTTTCACTTTGTAGTTTTTCATTTGGAAGTCGGTAGTATTTTTTTGCAAAAAGTTTTTTATCCAATTTTAATGTAGTTAGTGACACTCGATTGACGTAAGAACCATCAAAATCAGCCAAAGCGATTGGTCTCTAACACGCCACATAGGAACAAACAAACATGTAATACATATATCAACTGATAAACACATTACCCTCCTTCGGCAGTCGGTTAAAAAGGTATGAGTCTATGTAGCTATCTATCTGTACTCCTATAAAGTCTAAGTTATCTCAGTCATCTCTGCACTCTGAGTGAGAAAATGATGTCTATTTACTCGACTGTCGAAGGAGGGTAATATGTTTATCAGTCTATGTATGTATGTATGTTTGTTCCTATATGGCGTTCTAGAGACCAAACGCGTTGGCCGATTTTGATGATTCTTACGTCAATCGATTCGTCTTAACCCTGCGAGTGTCACTGGATACATTAAAATTGGAAAAAAAATATGGTGGATTTTGGGCGCCAATTTGTGGGGTTTTTTTTTCTTCCAAACCCTTCGTTTGGGGTATCAAAACAAAGGGTTTTAAGAGGTGATTTCAAAAATATACAACAATTCTATGTTTAAATGAAGGTAATTCTAAAAAAAAAAACTTAAAGAGTTATAAATAAAAAAAGTAAATTAGAAATTCAAAAAACCCGACTGCTTATCAACCTAACTAAAAATACGTAAACAAGAAGAAAATCATGCTGTGCAGACGGAGGATATACCTGCAGCCTAATTGTGTAAGTAAATTCGGCAAACGAAACAATCTGTTACTTGAAGTTGAATCTTTATTCAACTTTTTTGTGTATGTGTGTGTTTTTGGGAAAGAACCAGATTGTTTCCGTTGCTGAATTCACTTACACAATTAGGCTGCTGGTTTTGGTCAGCCAGCTCGGGAATAGGTATCCTCCGGGTTCGCTTTATAAGCAGTCGGGTTTTTAGATATTTTTAATTAACTTTTTTATTAATACGTTTGTAGAACGCTGCGGGATCTACGACTGTCCAGTGATGACCACAGACGCCATGACTTCACTCACCAGCGTGATGTCGGTGCCCACCAGTATCGCATTGGTAATTTTAATTATAAAATATATACTTTTATCATTTTTAGGGTTCCGTACCTCAAAAGGTAATGAAGGAACCCTTATAAGATCACTTTCTTGTCCGTCTGTCCGTTGTCCGTGTGTCACCACCGATTTTCTCAGGAATGGGTGGACCTAGCAAGTTGGAATTTATACCAGATACTGAGGTCTATAGTCCCTATTAGGTGTATACAAGGTCCTGAGTCAACACGATAAAAAGATATGGGTAAATTCAGCTAAAAAAATTACCTTAATTTTCAACTTTTTTATTTTTCGGAACTTTCCCTTTACTTGTGCTGTAAGACCTTGCTTTTAACTAAAATTGACAATTCTAGGTCAACCGGAAGTAACCTATAGGTTTTGGGTCGAAAGCCTTTATGAAAGAAAGAAAACTTTATTTGTCAAACATGCGTTCAAAGTTCAAACCATGCGTTTGAATCAGACATGCATGGTATTGAATTTATAAATGTTGTGAGCCTCCATGTTTTGCCAATAATCGCGTACAAAATTTGTAGGTATATTATTTTACTTTTAATATTTATATGGTAGTTCCCGTTGACCTAGTTACCTAATTATGTTGGTGAATGTAGCTGTTTGTACGGAACCCTCGGTGCGCGACTCGCACTTGGCAGGTTTTTTACTGTTTCGTCACTAAGGATGATGACTAAAAATATATTAAATCCGTTAATTAAATTACCAAAAAATATTGTACCTTACCAAATTATTGGGTATACCTTCTCAGTTCTGTAGTGGGTAAAAAAGTTGGGTTTATACGCGTGAGCATTTGTCATTACACTCTTGGCTCGCCTAGGAGGGCAGGGACTGGCAGTTTTCCCCCTAGAGAAGTTTACCCCTCCCCAAGCGGCAGGGGCGGCTATAACCGCTGCGAGGCTCCGGGCGGGCGCCAGATAATTTGCGAGGCCCTTTGTCCTTTTTTACAATGTATGAGATATACGAGAAGTGGAAAACTTGACACTTATTGTTATTATTACTAACTAGCTTCTGCCAGCGGTTTCGCCCGCGGGAATGTCGAAAATTATGCCAAGGGAACATATTTCCGGGATAAAAAGTAACCTATGTGCTATTCCAGACTGTAATCTATCTCTGTGCCAAATTTCATACAGATCCAGCCGTTTGAGCCTAAAGAAGTAACAAACATAAAAACACACATTCACAAACTTTCGCCTTTATTATATTAGTGTGATAGGGTGATTATTAATACTTTACTATGAAATCCTGAACCAATTTTATCCTAAGCAAACAATAAAATTAAGTTGGTTACTTAATTTTATTGTTTGCTTAGGATAAAACTGAAAGCTTTTTGGAATGTAGCGCGAGGCCCCTGCAAGAGCGAGGCTCTGGGCGATTGCCCTATTCGCCACCCTCTAAGGCCGCCACTGCCAAGCGGTTAAAAAAAATGAGAGCACAATCGAAATTCGGATGACTAAAAACCTGGCTATGAACATTATGGGGGAAAATTGCCTCAATGGTCTGCCTATGATAAGTGTGCACAGATATGCTAGTATTATATTATCTGTGGCACAGACAACTTACAAGATTTTCACAAAAAAGTGGTCTAGAAGTTTACAAAAAAAAACGAATTTCAAATAGTTGTAATCCTCATTTTATTTACAGAACCAGCGTGGCTATCTGATGTGGCGTATAGAAAATGAACAGGGACAGCAGGTGTTGTGTTACCGGGTGACAGTGCAGACGCAGAGTCGTTTCCAGAAGCTTCTGCGGGGGTATATGAAGACGGCCCCTGCTTCACGAGTCAATCAGCCCTGACATCATCGACCCTTTCGATAGCGAACCAACGACGACTTATTTTATAAAAACTAATTTGTATTTAATTCTTGTTTTACTTACTTATTATTTATAAAGGAAAGTAGGTAACTAAGTATGAGCTAAATAGGAACTATAAGTAGATATACACTGTAACATTTTAGGCGTCTTACAAAGGTGCTCTTCTCAATGTCATCATCATCATCATATCAGCCGAAAGACGTCCACTGCTGGACATAGGCCTCCCCCAAGCGTCGCCCATTGACCGGTCCCGTGCATCTCGTGACCAGCGGATCCCCGCAACCTTCACCAGGTCATCGGTCCACCTGGTGGGAGGCCTAGCTTCCAACGCAACGTCTTCCGGTTCGCGGTCGCCACTCCAGAACCTTTCTGCCCCATCGGCCATCCGTTCTGCGAGCAATGTGCCCTGCCCACTGCCACTTAAGGCGCCGATTCCCTTGAGTGACTGATTTTAAAATGAGAATCACGTCTAAACGGCTAATCGTATTTTATTGGAAAAATATATGTTATATAAGACCATTTTCTTAATAATTTCATCTGAGCAAGTTTTGAGTTTTATTCGTATAACATAGTGTAATTAATTTGTAAAGTTATGTCTAAAACGGACAAAAACACGACAATCACAACAAAACCGCTGGGCGTTTTTTAATGAAATTGACACCATATCAAAGATAATTTAATTATCTACATTTTGATCTGAAGCTTTTTTTTTTAAAGACATAGAATAATAAGAAAAGTACAAAAAACTACTAAATTTCGGGTTGCGCGGGTGTGAAACGAGTGCCCGTTTTGTTCCCTCAAGGTCGTTGGCGTTAGTCGTCGTCTTAAGGCGCCGATTCCCTTGAGTAGCTGATTTCAAAATGAGAATCACGTCTAAACGGCTAGTCGTAAATTTTTGGAAAAAATATATGTTACATTAGACCATTTTCTTAATAATTTGATCTAAGCAAATTTTTAGTTTTAGTCGCATGACATAGTGTAATTAATTTGTAAAGTTAGGTATGTCTAAAACGGACCAAAACACGACAATCGCGCCAAAACCGCTTGGCGTATTTTAATGAAATTGACACCATCTCAAAGACAATTTAATTATCTACATTTTGATCTGGAGCTTTTTTTTTAAAGTCATAGAATAATAAGAAAAGTACGAAAAACTACTAAATTTCGAGTCGCGCGGGTGTGAAACGAGAAGAAATACGTATAAAGTCTTTGGAAACGAGTGCGCGTTTTGTTCCCTCAAGGTCGTTGGCGTTAGTCGTCGTCTTAAGTTTGGCCAATCTTCGGGCTATGTCGGTAACACTGGTTCTCTTGCGGACTCTGCATTTCTGATTCGATCACGCAAGGAAACTCCGAGCATAGCCCTCTCCATTGCCCTTTGGGTGACAGTAAGCTTTCTGACGAGGCCCGTTGTAAGCGACCACGTCTCAGAGCCATAAGTCATCACTGGCAACACACACTGGTCAAAGACTTTCGTCTTGAGACACTGTGGTAAGTTGGACGAGAAGACTACTCAATGTATCCGACATACTTAGAAAATTAAGATGGCAATAAGCTTGTTTATTAACCCCCGCCGGAAAAAGACGGATGTTATAAGTTTCACGTGTGTTGCTGTGTATCTGAGTGTCTGTCTGTTGCATCATAGCGACTAAACGGTTTAACCGATTTCAATATAGTTTTTTTCGTTGTAAAGGTAATTTTGTCGAGAGTGTTCTTAGCTATGTTTGAATAAAATCGGTTCAGCCGTTCAAAAGTTATGGGCGTTTTACTGTTTGAATCGGGGTGTTTACGCAAGATAGGGTCGGGGTTTTTTAAATTTTGAAATTTTACTTGTCATCATAATAATTAATAATGTTTTGAGTTTTTAAATTATGCAAATGGTTATTTTTTTTATTAAAAAAATATCAACCAAGTTCGTAAATGTAATATTTCACGTGTCCAACTTACAAATTGTAGAAATTTTTATACAAACTCTCAATCCCCAATTGACCACCCTTGGTGAGGAATTTACAAAAATCCTTTCTTAATGCTCACTTACGTCACTTGATATTTCATGCTTCGTCGCCATATTTCTTGCTTCTAGGCCTAGCTGGCTAGGTTTCGGCTGTGCGTTGATTGATCAGTCAGTCAGTTTCTTCTTTTATATATATATAATAAATTAATATACAACTGATTTATTTATATTTTCATATGTTAAGAAACCGTTGTATAACAACATTCTTCATACACGTACCTATAATACTCACAGCGGATCTTTGTGTCTCTGAATTGGTTGCAATACCCTGCGCAGTAGCTATTTTTGTGTCAATATTGAAGCAGAAGATAGCATTGTATCATTGTATCATTTTTGTAGCATTGTATTGTGTCTCTTTCACTCGCTTATGTATGTCGCATCGTCTTATCTCGCTTACTCTATGCAGTATACTCGATGACAAACTGTTTCTTGCGCAATGGTTCGCAGAACCAACTTCAGATACACAAAGATTCGCTGTGACTACTTACTTGTCGTGAAGTTTCGTGCCAGCGACGCGAAGCAGAAGACCAAATTTATTTCATATAGAAATAACTAAAGTCGGAGGAGCCCGTGGCCAACTTCAGAGACACAAAGATCCCCTGTGACTACTATCACAAAGGTACCTCATGTTCATTAGTACTAAAGACATAAATAAAAATTAGACAGTATCAAGATCGTTTAATCCAATTTCCCCAGTATTGCACACAACAATATTTTTTTCCACATTTGCCATGAGATTCTGGTACACCTATACTAGTAATAGTAGAATAATAACTCTTCAGCAACACTAAAACTTGATCAGCGATAATTATGGGCCTGACATAAAGTACAACCTCCTTGCGCAAAAAATGGTCATTACAAACTCCTTGTGCAAAGAATAGGTACTCGACATACAAACTCCTTGTGCTTTTCGCTTAAATCTTTTTGTCTCGTAGGATTTATATCGAGGGCCATGTCCCTCAGGATTCTAAAACTTGAATCACTTTAAATCCGTCCTTTATTCACAAATTGCATGATATGCTATTATAGTTCGGTACTTCGGTAGATACTTATTGGTACTTATTTTTAATCACGGTGAAATGTCATATTTCACAAGAAGTTGTTAACTTACCTAATAAAATATGAATCATAATAATAAAGACCACGAGGCAACCGTTAAGTGGCAAATAAGTTATTAAAACTAACAGCTTCTAGAATAACAAAGGTTATCGACGGGACCCTGTCTTTGTTATATAAATGTAATAATAAAATTCTGGTGCGTCAAAAATCAGCCCAACTTAAGTAGGTACCTACTTTGAAATCGCGTAGGTAATAGAATAAAAGGCATATATTGAGGGTTCCTTACCTAGGTACCTCTGCCTATGTAACCCTCAAAGCACAAACCTCGTATTCGTATTGTACTTTTGGTCTTTTACTTAGATAGGTACCTAAGTTGATATTACTAAAGTTAAATTAATATTTTTAGACATGACTGGTGTGCTTATGGGTTGAATTTACAATCTTAAATAAATTAACACTTACCTAAATATCTAGGTACATATTTATCTGCCTTACGCGTTGTAGGTATTATTATTATTTTACATGGAGCGACTTACCAGTGTCGGACTGGCCCCATTCCCGACCCCGGCCACAGCCTGATCAGCCCGCGGACCCGGAGCCAGACTCCAGCTCCATTTTCCCTTCATTTTTGTACAGAGCCAAATCGTGATTAGGGCGATGGTGCTAGGTTGCATTGCGGTTAAACGCTCGCGGTTTTAAGACGCGGAATTTTGTGATGTTCCTATATCAATACAAGCGAGTCAAGCGACTGCACTGGCGTGATGATTTTAAAACAGCAGCTAGCTACATAATGTGATGTGCATAAGCTTCCTCATAAGTGGTAGCATAACTCTACCTATGCCATTTTTTTTTTCTTTCCTCTGGTTCATCAATTGGATACCTAACAATAGGATGGACCCTAATCTTATTACAATCTAGCCTTATAAATAGACTATTAAGTAATTTAATTGGGATCCTGCCGTTTTGCCGAAAAGATTTTGACAAAATTTCATTACCCAAACAAATTTCAGCAATCTTTTTTTATACCATTGCAATATTTCGAATGATTTTAGTACGCATATTTTTATTTGGTCAAATTTTTACATGGCAAAATTTTACCAAGTATAATGTCATTATGGCATTTGGTCTTTAATCAAATGATTTATTACAGCAAACAATCTTCAGACAATAAACGTTTGGTGAAATGATTTGTTAAGACAAAAAGTATTAAGGCAAACATAAGATTTTTTGAATTATATAATAAAAAATACAATTTTATTTTTTGATTAATTCTTTCAATTTGTCTGAAACAAGTCAAATTTATGGTTACTTGATATTAATTTATTTATGGAAGTAGTTAGAGTAGGTTAATTATTAAAAAAATGGTTAGGTTAGGTTAGGTTAAAACTGTGACCTCCTACGCACGAGCCGAGCGAGCGAAGCGAGCGGTGCCGCGGCAGCGGCCGGCGAGTGCCAGAAACGACTTGCATTAATAGAAAAAAGAGATTGTTTTTAGTAGGTTACCCGGAACTGAACTATTAAGATTAGGATAATTAGTTATTTAAAAAAAAATGGTTAGGTTAGGTTAAAACTGTGACCTGCATTAAATTTAAAAAAAATATATATAAAAAAAGAGAAATAAAAAACTATAGGTATATATTTGGCTTATTTGATTTTGCGTAAAAACTGTTATTCCAAGTGAAATATTTGAATAAATAAAAAATGTTAAAAGTACTAGTTGGTAAACAAGTTATAGTTTAAACGTTCATTTCCCAAACATTATGTTTGCGTTAAAAATTTTCGTGAATAGATTTTTTGCTAAGTAATAATTTGGGAAATGAAATTATGCGAAAATTTTTTTGGTAAGTGAAAATTTGTCAAATTCGTTTCGGTCAAACAAGGGAGACCCAATTTAATTATAACCTAAACTATTACATTGTCTTTACTATCTTTACCGTGTCTTTACTAAGAATGTGTCCAATAGCACTTTTCTTATTGTCTCTATTTAAGGCGAAATACACTTTGTTCTTGTGTTTGTTTGATAGCACTTTTGTACGTTACACTATTCACATTCACTATCACTAAACACTTACTCGAACGGTTTTGTTCTTTATAGTCTTCTCACTATTCTTGTGTGGTCGAGTAGTTGGATTGGACGTTCACAGTCTGATGAAGTCTCATTTCGTGAGCTTCTGCAAATTTCTGGATCACTTTTTCCATAAACTCACTTTTAGGTCCCGATGGAGGTCATCATTTCGTATGTACCAAGGTGCATTTACAATTGCCCTTAGCACTTTGTTCTGGAATCGTTGTTTTATTAATATATTGCTCTGTTTGGTGCAGCCCCATAGCTGAATACCATAAGTCCAAACTGGCATTAGGACTTGTTTGTATAGCAACAATTTGTTTTTCACGGACAGCAAGGAGTTTCTTACAAGCAGCAAATACTTTATTTTATATCGGAATTCGAGTTCTCCTTTTTTTACCCGACTGCCGAAGGAGGGTAATGTGTTTATCAGTCTATGTATGTATGTATGTATATATGTATGTATGTATGTATGTTTGTTCCTATGTGGCGTTCCAGAGACCAAACGCGTTGGCCGATTTTGATGATTCATACGTCAATCGATTCGTCTTAACCCTGCGAGTGTCATAGGCTACGTTAAAATTGGACAATAAAAAAATGGCGGATTTTGGGCGCCATATTGTGGGGTCCCAAATTTTTTTTTCTTCCAAACCCAGTGTGTGGGGTATCAATAAAGGGTTTAAGAGGTGATATCAAAAATATATAACACTTATATGTTTAAATGTATCTAATTCGAAAAAAACTTAACTAAAAACTTATAAATAAAAAAAGTTAAATCAAAAAATCAAAAAACCCGACTGCTTCAAAAGCGAACTAAAAAGACGTAAACAAGGAAAAAATCATGCTGTGCAGGAGGAGGATACATACGCGCGAGCTGGCTGACCAAAACCAGATGTATCCTCCTCCTGCACAGCATGTTTTTTTCCTTGTTTACGTCTTTTTAGTTCGCTTTTGAAGCAGTCGGGTTTTTTGATTTTTTGATTTAACTTTTTTACTTACTTACATAAGTACATACATTAATAAATTAATATTTGTGAGGAAGATGCACCCAGAATAGCACTACACACTATACTACGTACAGGTATAAAGTATTAAAAGCATTAACAAGTAAATTCATTAATATGATAAATAGGTTCAACATAATTATGGTTCTCATCTCACTTAATTAAAAATATTGCAAACATATGTAAAATACCTAACTCAACAACAACGGAACAGTGTGTAAGTCAATTTCTTAAAAAAAATATAATACAATAACTATGAATAGGAATATAAATAAACGAATTTGATTTTGTCTACACTAAAGACAGGACCAGCATGTTTCCAAGCATTCTTATCTTGAATATAATCATCTAATTTGTAATAAGCTTGTTTACAAAGTGTGCTTTTAACTTAAGTTTTAAATTTACTTTCATTTAGTTTTAATATATCACAAGGTATTTTGTTATAAATAAATGAATTTAACACAGTACCCCATGAAAGATGAGTGTACTTTAGCTAGTCTATAAGATTGTTAATCTAACTTATCTTTATTTCTCGTATTGCAATTGTGTCTATCACTGACTACACTAAAGAGATGTATGTTTTTCCTTACATAAATAATATTGTTATAAATAATTGGCTAGAAACTGTCATAATATTAATATTTTTAAATAGTTTCCTAAGAGATTCTCGGTGACTTAACTTATATATGGCTCTGACATCTCTCTTTTGCAATACAAATATGGATTCAATGTCAGCCGTTCGAATCCACTGTCTGTGAAATACCGGATGAAATAATGCTGTGAAAGTAACTAAAATAGACCAAACGCGCGTATTCTAGAGCAACAGCATAATCAGCTGAGCTTAGCCGACCCCCAAGAAATGTTATGTGAGGAACCCATTGCAACTTGTCTAAAAAAAAGAAACTGTTTGATTTATAAAGTCCAGCTTTTCATCTACTTCTAACATTCGGCAATGTGAATCTAATACATTTGCTTTTTTTTATTTAGTTCCAAATTGTTTGCCGTGAACAAATTTTGGACCTGATGAATAGGGTTATTCACATCATCAAGAATCTATTTTCAATATCAAAGATGTGTCATCAGCAAACAACACCATTTTCGGTTGATTTTGGAGTAATTGGGTAAATCAATAATATAAACTAAAAAGAGGAATGGACCCAATATCGAGCCTTGAGGAACACCCATTGTCATTTCAGATCCTAGTGAGTATACGCCGTTTACCTGAACTTTAACTTGTTTGGCTTTTAAATATGATCTTAATAACTCACTTGGGTTGTATGTCTAATTCCATGGTGCTCGTGCTTCAACAATAGTGTCTCATGGTTAACGCAATCGAACGCCTTCGAGAGGTCGCAAAAGTTTCAAATGACGTCTTGTGCTTCCTCCCAGGCGTTAACGATGTTCTTTATAACGGTGACACCCGCGTCAGTTGTGGAAAACCGTACTGTTGATCATAAAAGATGGATTTTTTGTTAAAATGACGCAACTTACGCAACAATTGGTTGAGCATTAACTTTTCGAAGACCTTACTGAGAACCGGCAGAAATGTATTTTATATATAATGTATTTTTCCAACAAGAATGATGTAACCAAATACTTGTAAAACACTTTTTTTTAAAGAGTAAGTGTGGAGTTTCTCGTCCGTTCTTCTCCATAACAAGCTACTTTACCGAATGGACGGTAGTATTAATTATTATTAAGTTAAAATTTAAATTTTTGACGTTCAAAAGTGCCGCTTCATGGCCTAATTGAATATTTTTTTATTTTTTTTTAGCTGTATTGAAACTGACCAGATTAGCATCGCCCCTTTCGGAGACTGCAATCAAGGATAGGTTCAAGCGCTCAGCCATGGCCTCACGGAGATACTAAGTACCTAGCCAGTGCGCTGGTCAAGTATCTCTCAGCAAAAGTGCTGTCGTCTGCATACCCTAACGTTCCAGGTTTAAGCAGATCATTTATGTGCAGCAAGAACAATGTTGTCGAGAGCACCGACCCCTGAGGGACTCCAGCGATAATATCTAACCGGCTGGACGAGCAGCCATCGATAACCACTCGAATGGACAGATCCCTCAGGAACTCTGCAATCCAAAGATACAGACCACTTTGATTATTAGATGATGATCTATCTATCGCCGTGGAACGGAGCCGAACGCAATCGATTTACAAACAATAATCGTTATAATCAGAAAAAAAACGCTAGTTGCGTGGCACGGTTTCTTTGTATGGGATGAGGTATCTGTATGCTAGTAATATTATATTATCTGTGGATAAAGCAACCCGTAACGACTGTCACAGATCTAAAAATGGTAGCAGGGAATAACGGCTTATCACGTTCCCTGTGCGTGACCCACATGTGAGGCATTTCGTGGTATAGATGAGGCGTGAGTGCACCACTTGTGGGTCACTGCCTCGTACAAAGTTTTAGTCTTGTCAAATGTCGCACGTATAAGTTAAAGCGTTCCACCTGCCTTACACGTGTCGGCTAAGAAATTATAATAATATAATAATAAAGCCTTGTTTATTCCTTAATAAAAAAGATTACATAATTTGATATTCATTACAATTCGAGAATTTAAAAATAACTTAACTTTAAATTACAATAATAATTATAAAATCAACATGAAATTAACATTTATAAAATAGAATAAAATTATTATTACATGCAAAAAAAAACAAATCACTATTATTAAGGACCTCTCTTCAGAGTAAAGGCCTCCTCCATTTTTCTCCACTTATCCCTATCTACTGCTATTTTCATCCAATTGTTGCCCACTGTTTTCAGTATTTCGTCGAGCCATCTCTCAGTTGGTCTACCTCTTTTTCTCTTTCCTGCTGGCCCTTTCCAAATGGTGATCTTTTTTGTCCATCTATCATTATTCATACGTACAACATGCCCAGCCCATTTCCATTTTAGTTTTTTACAGTGTTGTAGAGCATCTATAACTTTAGTTGTATTTCTCACATATACATTTGACCTTTTATGTTTTAATTTTATATTTAGAGTGCTCCGCGCCATGGCTCTTTGGGTGGTTTGTATCTTATTACTAGTGTATCTGTTGAATATCCATGTTTGTGATGCATAAGAAAGAGAAGGCAACACACACGAGTCTAGGACTTTTTTCTTCAGTCTTACAGGGATATTTGATTTGAGAACTTCTTTGAGACTCCAAAATTTGTTCCAGGCCATGTTCACACGTCTAGTCAGTTCATCTCGGTGTCTAGATCTTTTGAATGATATTTGCTTGCCTAGATATATGTACTCTTCAACATACTCAAGAGGACCGTTGTCGACGCTTATGGGGATTTTTTTATTGTTTGACATTATTTTTGTTTTTGTTGTGTTCAGTTGCAAGCCAATTGCCTGGCTAACCGTTTGTATTTCTTTTACCATAGCTTCTAGTTCTGATGCACTCTCTGCAAAGAGCACAATATCGTCTGCGAATCTTAGATTACTTAAAAAATTACCGCTTATGTACACACCTTTGTTTTCCCATTTCAGATTCTTCATAATGCTTTGCAGTACGGTTATAAATATTCTGGGTGACAAGGGGTCACCTTGCCGGACGCCTCTACTTATGTCAAATTCAGGTCCTGTTTTATCTAGTATTACTCTACTTTTACTGTTTTTGTATATCTTGTATAAGTTCTATGGTTGCTGAAGGTACCTCGCATTCTTGTAAAGCTCGTAAGTAACGTAATGGATGGTCACCCATCCACGGACTGAAATCGGCAAGTTTGCTTAACCTTGATGATCGTCCTATGCGCCTATTAATATCGAGCTCCTCTACCCATTTCTTTCTAAAGAAGAAACCCCAATCTTCTAGCTTCTAGTCCTGCCTGGCACACCAGTTGATCCAGTTGTTCCCTTAATATAGGTAGTACAGGTAGGACAGTTGACATACATTTTGTCTATGATTGTCATACGTATTTTTTTTTCATTGTTTATAATTTAAATATGTATGTATTTATGTATCTATTTTATATCTATTTGTATTTTAGTAAGTATTATTGTATCTTTAAGTTCTTTGTTGGTATTGTTACACCACTGACAACCCCATGTCATGTCCAGGCAATCACTGTCCATTCCAGGTTGCCTGGAAGAGATCGCGGCAAGCGATAAGGTCGCCCATTGTATATTTTAAGTTTCTTTTGTTCCCGGTATTTTCCGGTGTACCTACAATAAAACCAAATAAAAAATAAATAAATAAGCCGTTGTCGTTTCAAATGAGTAAAGAATTTTCGTCGGTATCCAATGGTGTTTTTTGGCACCGAGGCCACCCGTGACCCAATGCACTCACTTTATGTACCTACCTAATATTTTGATAACAAGATACTTTTTCCTATTATTTTTTTCTTCGTGTGTTGAAAAACGTCGTTTGATATCGCCAGTATTTAATTTTGCCAATGTATCAAAATAAACACAGAGCGGTGGCCCAGTGGTATCGGCCACGACTTACAAGTTGTAGGTCGTGGATTCGAGCCCAGGCAGGCGCTATAATTTGTGTAAATTATTTCTTCACCACTGCTCTCAAAACGGTGAAGGAAAACATCGCCATCGTGAGGAAACCGGCATGTCCTAGAACCAAAAATTCGAAGACATTATGTGACATCCCCCAACCCGCACTGGGCCCGCGTGGTGGATTATGGCCCATCCCCTCTCACAGAGAGGAGGCCTGTGACCCAGCTGTATGTGATGTGATCAAAATAAATCTTAATCCTTCATGTATGTTCATATGGGTAGAGAACTTATAACGTAATACGGATATTTTCTGCGAATCAACGCTCGACAAATCCCCATAGCTCACATAAGTTATTTATTTTTAACACTATGGGTACGACATGTTATCACTACATCAGTCGCATAGCTCATAAATTCTCTAACGAAGACAATAAATAATAATATAGCAGCACGCGTCCACCACTATATCATAGCGAACTTGTTTGTTTCTTGTTTCCCACTCCGAGTTACATACTGTGAGGAGTCGGTCGGCCAGCGCAAGCGTTGTATTGTGCAGTGTTGTCGTCGTGCAGTGTGCTCCGTCAAGTAGCCCGAGCGTGACCGGTGCTCCGTCAGAGATCCGATTCCACTGGCTAGCTAGTAGCTACTCGCTCTCCACTCATCAGTCAGACGCAACAATGATCGCTCTTCGTTTAGTCGTGTGCTTCGCCCTGCTCGCGGCCTCTGCTCTCGCCACCAACGTACATCAATGTCCAGGTAATACTTTTACATAAGCCCGTTAGTTGTGAACACGACCTGCTTTCGTTTCGTTTGCGGCATTCTCAGAAAATTGTATTTCTTAATGCGATGTAATGCAATGCGATGCCAATGTTGAGACAGTTGAGGTCAGTAAAACCCAATAAAAATGAGCACGTATTTGTGTACAAACAGAATAATTGCATGTTGATATGTACGATATTAAAAAGTTTAAGTGATGACTCGTTTTGTTAACAACTGAGAGATAAATGAATTGATAAGTAAGTACCTACTTAACTGCCTAGCTAATTATTATCTATTAACTACTTCCCAAATGAAACAAAAGAACAACATATTGAACACAAGGATTTAAATTATACCGGCATCCAAACATGGAATGTGCTTTGTTGTTCTTTAAAAACTAAAGATCGGTCAATATCAGTGCTGCCAACTCGTCTAAGCAAAAATGCGCTGTTGGCTCTTTAAAAAAGCGCTAGATAGCGCTAAATGGTTCGATGTCAAAAAATCGATGAATTCGGCGCCAAATTCAAACAAAACGCCCAATAATTTGAGACTAGGGATGTATAAACGTATTTTTATTTTTTTATTGAGTCAAAATATGTCCTATTAAAGAGTAACATACATTAGTAGTATAATGTTTAGTAATAATAAAATAAAGTAATAACGTGTTATTGTAATTATTTTATAAATATAGGAATTAAATTAATTCATTATCGTCTGATTCTACTACAATTGCTACTGCCGCCGAATTTTAAGGTTGGTCTTGATCAGTTTTGGACTTGAATTTATATTTATCTGTGGATAAAATTTTCCTCAACACGTCATTTGGAAGTTGATAGTTTGCGCAGATAATTTTTCTTAAAAGAAAGTTTAAAGTTTCAAAACGCGCTAGATTTAGCGCTAGGCGCTAAAACGCGCTATTGAACAAAAAAAGCGCTAGATTTGGCGCTGAAAGTGCTAAGTTGGCAGCACTGGTCAAGATGCAGTGCAGTGCGAGACGTCTCGTTTCTGCGGTCTGAGTCTGACTGGAGGGGACTCCAGGACATTGCGAGACTTTCCAGATGCACGGGCATCTCTAACTTCTCCACTTGAATGCCTTGAGTCAGTGTAATGTCTTTATTTGTTATGTAGATAACTGTCTCATATTACAATTAGGTGTCTGCTCAGTTATTTCAATAAATTGTAAACAATACTAGACCACTATCGAGATTATCGACTCAACTTCTTGTACAAGTGTCTAAGCATGACTAATATCAATTTGACCTATGCCCTTGCTTTGTATTGTTCCACAAATATCCGTTTAGGTACTTATTATCTTAATTTTAATGAATCTTACATAAGTTACTATTCTCGTGTATAGGATCCATTAAGTAGGTACCTATTTTTTTAATGTTTAAAATTCGATATCCAACTGTATCTACAGAAATCGGCCTTATTTCGCTAGTTAATATAAAAATATGTTTTTGCAAAAAAATACTATCGACTTCCAAATAAAAACACTACAAAGTGAAAAATTAATTTCTTTTTGGAAGTCAATAAAATAACACCGACTTCCAAAAATAAATTTAATTTTCACTTTGTAATGTTTTTATTTGGAAGTCGGTAGAATTTTTTGTAAAATATTTTTTTTTAATTTGTACCTTAGGTAGGTACAACTAAAAATTGAAAAATAAAAAATCTTTATATAGGCCATGCCATGCCAAAATAGTTTACCCGAATATCATGAAATTTTAACATAACCGGTGAAATGAGAGTGTACCAAGGTGAACTGTACACATCTGCGTACCCCTTTAGAGCGTACTAGCGTGATGTTATGTTATGAAATGGTATTTAAACAATAAACAGACATGCGATTACAGCAATCCCGAGAGATCTGCCGTCATTTAATGAAGAGTTCTGTTGTATATCTCTGAAGTCCTTAATCAGATCTTCACCAAATTAAAATGGGATCAATTTGGGAATATACTCTTTAAAACAAAAAAAGAACTTTCAAAATCGGTCCAAAATTGACGGAGATATCGGTGAACATAATGTATGTCGAACATAGAACCTCCTCCTTTTTGATAAGTCGATTAATAAAACAAAAAGTAAACGAACTGCTTATTTATCTTAAAGGGCAAACACCGAAAACTTCTCTAAAAGCCAAATCGGCTTGGTACCTCGGTTGTTTTATTAAGTACCTATTTCAGTTCCTCAAGTGTGTGTCAGATATATTTTTTATTACATAGGTGTAAGCATCAATCATTATTTACAGTGTAAATATGTAAATTGATGTCATATTAACGTGTCAATTGGCATTTATTTTGCTTAGATAAATATCTAGCTTGCAGCAACACGTCATTTACAGGAAATAAACATTTATCTATAAAAATAATTGCCGTTCGTTATTCTCGCTTAAAATGAAAAATAGTTTGACATTTTTAGCTATTTTTTTTTGGAAAATCTTCCGATTTTAATTTACACCCGTGCGAAGCCCCCCGGTCGCTAGTCAACAAAAATAGCTAAAATAAAAAAAAACCCGACGTATTTTTATTTCATGCAACATAATTTATCTAGTATTAGATACGTTTTGATCAACAATCGATTGAACACGTAATTATGACACGATATCTTGCGAAAACACCCCGATTCAAACAGTAAAACGCCCATAACTTTAGAATGGCTGAACCGATTTCCATAAAGACACCGTTCGAACAAAATAAAAAAAACAATATCGGTTCATATGTTTAGGAGCTATGACACACACGTCAAAATTATAACATCCCTCTTTTTCCGTCGGGGATTAAAAATAAAATCAACAACATTCTCACTAAAACAAAAATAAATATATACATAGATAATATTGGCGATCTTGACATTAAAATACCTAATTAATTATTTTATAACATCGTATCGTATTATAAATTCACTTAGATAACCTTGCAGCATTGAACAAAAACGAGCATGAGGTAGCTTTTTTATAGTCAGCACGTTTTCAAGCAGCGTTTAATTCAATTTAACTTCAATATAAACAAAGAACTCTATCCGAAAATATCAATCTGGATTAAATTGCCATCTTGTAGACGTAGCAATGGAGATAAGTGCTTGCTAGTAAACTCCAAGGTTAGTACCTCTTACTACGGCGTTAATCAGTCCTTTCAAAGGGAGTTCCGATGAAATAAGATATTGGACAAATCTGGCATCTATTAAAGGTACCTAAAGTATCCCATACAACCCCATCTGATTAGAAAAGAAAATAACTAATTACCGAGTCGCGCGCCTGTTTTTACCCGACTGCCGAAGGAGGGTAATGTGTTTATCAGTCTATGTATGTTTGTTCGTATATGGCGTTCCAGAGACCAAACGCGTTGGCCGATTTTGATGATTCATACGTCAATCGATTCGTCTTAATCCTGCGAGTGTCATTGGCTACATTAAAATTGGACAATAGAAACATGGCGGATTTTGGGCGCCATATTGTGGGGACCCAAATTTTTTTTTTCTTCCAAACCCATCGTGTGGGGTATCAAAATAAAGGGTTTTAAGAGGTGATTTCAAAAATATATAACACTTATATGTTTAAATGTATCTAATTCGAAAAAAACTTAAACATCTGGTTTTGGTCAGCCAGCTCGCGCGTATGTATCCTCCGACTGCACAGCATGTTTTTTCCTTGTTTACGACTTTTTAGTTCGCTTTTGAAGCAGTCGGGTTTTTTGATTTTTTGATTTAACTTTTTTTTATCAATTTTAAAATCAACGCCGCGCCGCTGACAATAAAAATAAAAATAAACCAAATAGTTTATTTAAAATAAACCATAGAGGTTGACTTTTGATTTGTCAAAAATAAAAATAAAATATGAATCTTTTTGCAAATTCGCAAGCGTCAGTAGGACTCAATGGAGAAGAATTTGCAAGAAACTCCACAGGCACTCTTTTCCATTAGCAGGTTACATTATTCTTGTTGAAAAATACGTTTATGTGAGATGTAAAAAGAAGTGCAGGTAAAAGGGTCTAGCTAGAGTAACAAACAACGCACGATCCGTCTGTCTGTTCGTCTGTCACCTCATCAGGCTGTATCTGATGAACAGTGATAGCTAGGCAGTTGAAATTTTCACAGATATGTATTTCTGTTGCCGCTATAACAATAAATACTAAAAACAGAATAAAATAAATATTTAAGTGGGGCTCCCATACAACAAACGTGATTTTTTTGCCGTTTTTTTTTTTGCGATAATGGTACGGAACCCTTCGTGCGCGAGTCCGACCAGCACTTGAATCACTCTTCATCATCTCGCACTTGACCAGTTTTTATAGAATTGTTACAATAATTATTATTTTTCCTCGCTGAGCGATGTCCACCGATCACCTCGTCGGTATAGAAGGTATATAGGTACTGTGGAGCCCTTGAGGTTATTATTGTAAATATTTCTTCGCATTCGCATACCAATATCGCATCCTAGCATCGGGGCCAATATTCACAAGATTGAGCAGAAATATGCCATAGTATTAAAGTAATGTAACATGAAACTATGTATTTCTTCATTTTTTTGCTAAATAAATTATTGTTATTGTTGTTGTTATTGTTAATATTATAAAGAGGAAAGATTTTTTTGTTTGTTTGTTTGTTTGTACCGAATAGGCTCCGAAACTACTGGACCGATTTGAAAAAATCTTTCACCTATGAAAAGCTACATTATTCCCGAATAACATAGGCTATAATTTTGACGGGAGCGAAGCCGCGGGGGTCAGCTAGTTTTATATATTTGCCATGATATAGCAAAAAAATATTTAAAATAACAAAAAACCCGACTGCTTAAAAAGCGAACTGAAAAGACGTAAACAAGAAGAAAATCATGCTGTGCTGTCGGAGGATACATCTGGTTTTGGTCAGCCAGCTCTCGCATATGTTAATAAACTTTTTTATTTAACACTTTTTTTCGAATTAGGTACATTTAAACATATAAGTATTATATATTTTCGTAATCACCTCTTAAAACACTTCATTTTGATACCCAACACGAAGGGTTTGTTAGAGAAAAAATTGGGCCCCCACAATATGGCGCCGAAAAGCCGCCATTTTTCTAATTTCCAATTTTAATGTAGCCAGTGTCACTCGCAGGGTTAAGACAAATCGATTGACCTACGAATCATCAAAATTGGCCAACGAGTTTGGTCTCTAAAACGCCTTAAAGGAACAAACATACATACATACATAGACTGATAAACACATTACCCCCTAATTAATTAATTCTTTATTGTACACCAACCAAAATAGTACATTGTTCACCGAGAGGAGAAAGTGACCGATTAAAACACCCGAGATCGGGAATCGCACTTTCTCTCGAGTAATAGGTACATAGTGCTTTATACTACACCTACGAGGAAAATAAAAAACTAAATCTTTACTAATTAAAACTGAATCCTCCAACAACACACAAATTGAAAATGGCGCCAATGGCGTCTGCAATTTTCACATGTTCTTTTTTCAAATTGTTTGACACCTTCCAACACACAGCTAGTGGCCAGTGTCATTTTGCGAACTTGGAGATAAAAACTCACTGTAAAAACTTTTTGGCTTTTGATATTTAGGTTACCAGCGCATAGTCTTACCCAAAATTAAAAAAGAAAAACGTAAGAAATGGATTTTCATACACTTTTCTCTCCCGCTCAGATGCGTTTTCTCGCCGCATATTTGTTCGATATGCAATGACGTACTTTCTACCGTATCTATATAATTTGATAAAGTATCAAGGTACTTTCCGAGCAGGTGTAGTATAAACAATATTAAATACAAAGTGATACTAAAGTAGGTACCTAAAAAAACTATCTAAAAAATACACCTAAGAGCCTTGAGATTATGTTTCTCAGAACTGAATGCAGAAATAAAAACCCCATTATGAATCTATACTTGGACTTTTAATCGTATTCAGCAACATGACAGTTGGTGTCATACAAGTTTATTTCTGGCAAAAAGTAGCGAAGTAAAAAAGATCGAAATTGAATAAAAACACTATAAAATGACACGTAGGTTTGGGTATACCATGGTTATACCTACATTGATTGACGTTCCTATACTTATTTTAAATTGAATTGAATAAGTTAAACTTAAAAACTTATTTTATAACAGTACCTAAGCTAGGTCATGCGTAACTCTAACCAGTGGCGTAGCGTGCCTTGGCGGGGCCCAGTATAAAAAATTGTTTGGGGGCCCTTATGAAGCGTGATTTCTCACAAAAGACAAAAAAAATATTGCATAAAATTAAAAGAAATATTTATTCATCATAATTATCTATCTGTCGCGTTTTTCCAAAATGTTTACAAACAATTCAAATTGAATATACACTCTCCTTGCCTTTTTTCGGCAAACTGATTTATTAAATCTTTTATAGCTGATGATGACTTTAGTTTTTCTAAAGTTTCTGCCTCTATGGACAAAATAGAGACAGATCTGAGAGGCGTTCATGTCCCATCGAAGTTCTTAGGTAATTTTTTATCAGTTGCAATTTTAATTTACGCACGTTGGGGGCCCCGTGGCCCGGGGGCCCCGTATAATTGATACGGCAGATACGGCGGTAGCTACGCCCCTGACTCTAACTAATGATGCTAATTATAACCGACTTTACTTAACTGAGAAATAAATTAATGACCGTGTAAAATAAAAAATTAAGGTAAGGTATATTTCAACGTAACAAACTGTCCAATACAAGTTACAACAAACTTAGACATCATTTTAACCAACCGCGCCAAAAAGGAGGCTGTTCTCAATTCGGATGTCTCTATTTTTTTTATGTATACGACTGCCGAAGGAGGGTAATGTGTTTATCAGTCTATATAAGTATGTTTGTTCCTATGTGGCGTTCTAGAGACCAAACGGGTTGGCCGATTTTGATGATTCTCAATCGATCCGTCTTAACCCTGCGTGTGTCACTGGCTACATTAAAATTGGAAAATAGAAATATGGTAGATTTTGGGTGCTATATCGTGGAGGCCCGAATTATTTTTTCTTCCAATCCCATCGTGTGGGGTTAAAGAGGTGATTTCAAAAATATATATCACATATATGTTTAAAAGTACTTAATTCTAAAAATAAATAACTAAAAAGTTATATAAAAAAATTATGAAAAAAAAACAAAAATCCCGACTGCATAAAAAGCGGACTAAAAAGACGTAAACAAAAAAAAACATGCTGTGCATGCAGTCGGAGGATACATCCGGTTTTGGTCAGCCAGCTCGCGCATAAGTATCTATCCTCCGGCTGCACGGCATGATTTTCTTCTTGTTTACTTCTTTTTAGTTCGCTTTTTAAGCAGTCGGGATTTTTGTTTTTTTTTCATAATTGCAATATTCCAATACAAGTTACAACAAACATGGACATCTTTTTAATCAACTGCACAAAAAGTAGACGGTTAAAATTCGGATGTTTCTATTTTTTTAAATGTATATTCGGACAAAACTACGTGATATATAGACGGCTTAGCAAAATTCTTTTTTTTTTGTTTGAAAGGGTATACCCTCGAAGTGATCCCATTGTCACCAAATCAGAATCTGATGATGGGCTCCCATGGAAATGGAGGATACTCCTCAAATATTATAGGCAGACATTTAGCGATTTTGGTATTTTTAATAACATGGCAAGCATTTGCACTCTGTAAGTATTTTTTGGTGAAGTGGAACTGTTGAAGAAGACCACAGATGGCCTAATAAGTAAGTCATGACAAAAAAATCCACATGTGGAACCTACGGATCAGTAGGTACTGTTGGGAGGTTGTCTGGCCTCCTGGTAGTTTGGGTATAAATGGTTATAATGTTCAACATCTAACTAAAAAAAAAGTTAATTTAAAAAATCTAAAAACTCTTGTTTACGTCTTTTTACTTCGATTTTTAGCAGTCGGGTTTTTAGAGTTTTTGAATTAACTTTTTTTATTTACAACTTTTTAGATATTTTTTTTTTTCGAACTTGTTACATTTAAACATATAAGTGTTTTATATTTTTGAAATCACCTCTTAAAACCCTTTATTTTGATACCCTACACGATGGGTTTAGAAGAAGAAAATAATTATTTTCCCCACAAAATGGCGCCCAAAATCCGCCATTTTTTTAATTTCCAATTTTAATGTAGCCAGTGACACTCGCAGGGTTAAGACGAATCGATTGACGTAAGAATCGTCAAAATCGGCCAACGTGTTTGGTCTCTAGAACGCCATATAGGAAAAAACATTACAAAAAAACATACTTACATACATACATAGACTGATAAACACATTACCCTCCTTCGGCAGTCGGTTAAAAAGCAAAACAGGATGTTATATTTTATCATGTTATTAAATATCTATTGATTTTAATCGAGTCCCAACACTAGTAGTATCTGATCCATAGGTGCCAAATGTGGAGTTAAATAATAAATCATTCCACATATGGCACCTGCGAAAAATATTGATGGGTGCCGAATGTGGAATACCTCAGGTGCCCATAATTCAGGTGCCGTTAAAAGGGTGCCCAATGTGGAATACGTCAACATTTCTAATGTGATATCAAATGCAGTATAATATTCACAGCGGATCTTTGTGGTTCTGAAGTTGGATCTGTCAACTATTGCGCAAGAAACAGTTAAACTGCATAGAGTAAGCGAGATAGGATGATGCGACAAACGTATGCGAGTTTTAGAGATAGTTTTACAATGATATTTTCACTTTCAATATAGACACAAAAATAGCTACTGCGCAGCCTCTTGCAGCCAATTCAGAGACACAAAGATCCGTTGAAAACAACATTAATTTTGAACTATCAAGATTTCAAAGTATAAGTAAGTAGTAGATACGGGAACACACGCAGTATCATATATTAGAGATATAGTAAATCTTAGCTAAAACTGAATTGAGAGATTACAGTAGGTAAGATGCCTTGCCTTCCTGCAAATCGATTAATGATGGCAACCCAGTGCAGCAAAAAACAAGAGTAGATATTTAATTAATTAACCAACCGGTTCGAAACATATTACACTTTTTAGGGTTCCGTAGCCAAACGGCAAAAAACGGAAGCCTTATGGATTCGTCATGTCTGTGTCTCTGTCCGTCGGTATGTCACAGCCACTTTTTTTCGAAAGTATAAGAACTATGCTGTTAAAACTTGGTAAGTAGATGTATTCTGTGAACCGCATTAAGATTTTCAGACAAAAAAAAATTTGGGGGTTCCCCATACTTACCTGAAACTCAAAAAAAAAACATCAAACCCATACGTGTGGGGTATTTATGGATAGGTCTTCAAAAATGATATTGAGGTTTCTAATATAATTTTTTTCTAAACTTAATAGTTTGTGCGAGAGATACTTCCAAAGTGGTAAAATGTCTCCCCCCCAGTAACATCTAAAATAAGAGAATGATAAAACAAAAAAAAATATATGATGTACATTACCATGTAAACTTCCACCGAAAATTGGTTAGAACGAGATCTAGTAAGTAGTTATTTTTTAATACGTCATAAATCGTAAACCACAATTAACCAAGTACGGAACCCTTCATGCGCGCGTCGGACTCACACTTGGCTGGTTTTTATATCTCGGGCGATTAAAATACATCATAACTGCCTCGAGCCTTCTTGTCTACTAAGATAAACAACAACAAAGGTCAGTTGCAAGAATCGCAAGCAAAATCGCTTGTTGGCCTTGTTTGATTCCAAGGATTATTGATACAGCCAATAATAACACTTACAAATATATGAGTTCTTCCTTGTCAGGTATAAAAGTTGTTAATTGATGTGCAGACAGATATATTTCTACCAAATAACACGACTGCGGATAGGTTGACTCAGTTGACTGGTAGAGAGAGCGCCGACTGAATTGCCTAAGTAAAAAGTCATAATTCGAGGTTTGGCTCTCGTTTATTTCCTCCTCCAATATTGGACCAATTTAAAAGATATGCCATAAACTGGTAAAGTAAGATATATACTATGTCCCTATGTTTTCCTTTTTTCATTTATTTTTGTCGAATTTGTACAATAAGCCTCTGTTGACAGCGGAATTTTGAGCATTTTCTGAGGGTTCTAGTGCTTCTAAAGATAATGTATTATACATGATATTATGTATGTATATACATATTATGTATGCATGGATTATACACTATTGTACATGAAGTGTACATAAATAAATAAAATGTTTACTTTTAATCAATGATACTTGCATCCGTAGCTGGATCCGTTTAAGCCGGTAGTGTCCGACTTATTTATCTACTAATTAATAGAAAACCAATTAAACGTAAATGTTTCAGAATCATGGAAATAAATACTTAGGAATGTTTTTTAGGGTTCCGTACCCAAAGGGTAAAAACGGAACCCTATTACTGAGACTCCGCGGTCCGTCTGTCTGTCTGTCTGTCTGTCTGTCTGTCTGTCTGTCTGTCTGTCTGTCTGTCACCAGGCTGTATCTCATGAACCGTGATAGCTAGACAGTTGAAATTTTCACAGGTGATGTATATCTGTTGCCGCTACAACAACAAATACTAAAAACAAAATAAAATAAATATTTAAGGGGGCTCCCATACAACTTCGTGATTTTTTTGCTGTTTTGTACGAAAATGGTACGGAACCCTTCGTGCGCGAGTCCGACTCGCACTTGGCCGGTTTTTTTTTTTTTGTTTTACTTCTGCGTTTCATAAAGTTGACATTTATTTAAGGCAATGTGAGTATTTCTTATAAAATAATATGAAACTGTAACTTTACGGAACAAACGTTATTCGTAAAAAAATATTGTAATAATAACCACTAACTGTATCTACTTAGCAAATCAAACTCAAAGTACCATCTATGAATCTATTCCTTAGTCTCATAGGTACCTCTCTACATAGTTAATAACTGATAGGACAATAGCTCAAATCTATAATATAAAAATGAATCGCAAAATGTGTTGGTAAGCGCATAACTCAACAACGCCTGGACCAATTTGGCCAATTCTTTTTTTTAAATGTTCGTTGAAGTTCAAAGATGGTTTTTACGTATTATTATTTTTTTTTTTTTGTAAGGTTGGGTAGTGAGGGTAGGGTAGTGTAGGATAGGGTAGGGTAGTGTAGGGTAGAGTAGTGTAGCGTAGGGTAGGGAAGGTAGTGTAGGGTAGGGTAGTGTAAGGTAACTTACCCTAGGTAGGGTAGATAAATGTTTGGTGTTTTTATGGCAAAACAAAGTTTGCCGGGTCAGCTAGTAGTGTTAATAAAAGACTCACGACATCACACAATTAGAACCATCTATTGAACAATCGTTAATTGGTCAGGAAAATTAAGACGCATTATTATACGGAATAAAGCTGATAATTGTATATTAGACGTGGTAAGTACCTAGTGTACCTACATGCGCAACCACGGTCATGACTATCAAGTCAATTACAGCAATTATCTGAGATTGTAACGGCTGTGAAGGGCTAACTGCGCTGCGGTATTAGCAACTCAGTTCAACAAACGCGGCAATTTCATATCCATTCTGTACATTCGGGTATCTTGGGCAATGGTTTTGAAGCTCCGTTCTGTCATACATTGTTGGACCACAAAGCAACAAAGACCCATAGGAATATTGTCGAACTTTAATAACACGAACTCGTTAACGACCTTCATCCCCGGTGGTCTCGATTCGAGAATAAAATATAACAAGATACGTTTTTTTTCTATGTACGATAATACACTTAGTTAATTGATATGTATCAATCAAATATCATTATAAAAAGTTAAATCAAAAAATCAATAAACCCGACTGCTTAAAAAGCGAACTAAAAAGACGTAAACAAGAAGAAAAGCATGCTGTGCAGTCGGAGGATACATGATCGCGAGCTGTCTGACCAAAACCAGATGTACCCTCCGACTGTACAGCATGATTTTCTTCTTATTTACGTCTTTTTAGTTCGCTTTTTAAGCAGTCATCCCCGTTATAAGTTTCACGTGTGTTGCTGTGTGTCTGTCTGTGGCATCATAACGCCTAAACCGATGAACCGATTTTGATTTAGTTTTTTTTTTGTTTAAAAGGTGATTTTGTCGAGAGTATTCTTAGCTATGTTTGAATAACATCGGTTCAGCCGTTCAAACGTTATGGGCGTTTTACTGTTTGAATCGGGGTGTTTTCGCAATATAAATGTGTCGGGGGTTTTTTAAATTTTGAAACTTTACTTGTCTATTAAAATGTTGTACCGAATTTTTTTGATCCTTCCATTGACCTATGACCTTCAAATTGATAATGTTTATTATTACGTAATGTGCGAAGTCCATCACGCACTTGCCGGCTTTTTTGTAGCGCGTTGTGCTATACAATTCGACAATAATTATTCGGGCCTATACAATACAAAATATACAGCTCCATGACATACTACAAAGACAGACAGACAGACACACGGATGGCTTATATTTCGTAACAGATACTAAAAGAGCACATTGGCAGTGGCACTCTCTGGATAAAGAAATCCGTTGTGTTCGGAATTATTAAAAATACTTAAATAAAGGAGAATGCCCATTTTGTAAGGGAACTTGGGCCCCTTTGGAAGAATGGTTGTATCTTGATAAATTTGTTTGTATATTGTAGAAAAAACCGGCATGGGAGCCCCACTTAAATATTATAAAAATATAAAATGTTATAAAATATTTCTGTTAAAATTTCAACAGTCTAGCTATCACGGTTCATGAGATACAGCCTGGTGACAGACAGACGGACCGTAGAGTACCAATGCAATAAGGAGCATACAAATGTTCAAGTGAAGGAACCTGAACTGTTGTTTGCTGTACATATAAAGTAAAGGACACGGAAGGAAAAAAAGAACCCTGGTTCGCTGTAGGACAGATTAAATCCTATTTTTGGATAATATTGAAATCGCAGACACGATACCTTATAAAGGGCCTGTGTATGGGCAAACTTACGCATGTGTCTGCTCGTCTACTGCAATGACTATCTAAGTAAGTAGTTAAACAATAACCCTAAAGTAGATTAGTAGGTACCTCTTTTTAGGTATGTAGATATATCAACCAACTATTATTGAGTTTAGCGATCGAAAATACAAGATGAATGTAGTAGAAAATCTAATTTGTCACAGCAGAGACTTATCAGGTGTTTCACTGAGATGAGAATCTATCTGACATAGTAGGTACCTGAGCAATCACGTGGGTGCAGTGTTCATTTCATGAACAATTAACTACACTTGAACTTGACAAACACTAGTGGACAGCGGAAAATACAAACATGGCATCATACAGAATTGTAGATACGGCGTGCGCCTTCATTTTTATGATGTGAGGTGAGACTAGTGCCTGTTTTCACCAGCATTATGTGTCATCAGAGGCCTTAGTGCAAATTTTTACTCACGCTCAATCGCGTCAACGTAAACGTTAATTTGTATTGAAATTGGAAGAGCGCCGTCTGGGGACGGTAAGGAGAAACCTCTTTTTTGTATACATTTTGACATAAGAGATCGTTTCACGTTTATCACGAGTGAGAACGTTAAAAAACTCTAAAAAACTTAACCTTAAAAACTCTCTGAATGCGTGCCTAAATATAAATAAATGCGTACTATGAGCGTTGCAAATCCAATGGCAACTCTCGGTTGGTTTAGCGGCGACTGTTCAACATCAACAATAGTGCAATAATAAACGTATTCCTAATTGGGCACCCGCTCCTGAGGTATTCCACATACAGCACCCATCGAAATTTTTCGCAGGTGCCACATGTGGAATAATTTTAAATTAAAAAATTTATTCCACATTTGGTACCTACGGATCAGTTTAGGTTTTAGTGTTGGGACGTTTATTGGTTTTAGGTCGTCCAAATCAAAAATTCGATTAAAAACGGTAGAGACTTTAATAATGTTGATACAATATAACTTCCTCTAGGTATTGCTTTTTAGTTAGATGTTAAACATTATAAACATTTATACCAAACTATAGTGCTTGCCAAACTTCTGAGCCGCCCTGAAAATGGCTTTCCGTATCCTAGATATACCACTGCGCAGGCGCAGCCATTGTAGCCAGTTCAAGGCAACCAAGAAGTTTGGCGAAAACTATACCAGGAGGCCTGAATCATGGAAGTTATATTTTTATCATGTTACTAAACTCTCAACTGATTTTAATCGAATTTTTGATTAGACGTCCTAAACAAATTAATGACCCAACACTAGTACCTACTGATCCGTAGGTGCCAAATGTGGAATACAATTTTAAATAATAAATTATTCCACATTTGGCACCTGCAAAAAAATTATATGCCGTAACTATGTGCGATAAGACCGCCCATTGTACACTTGTTTTTGTAAATGTTTTTCCTGTATGTTTTGTGGTGTACAATAAAGTATATAATAATAATAATAATACCTCAGGTGCCGTTAAAACGGATGCCCAATGTGGAATACATCCAAAAATATTTACGCGTACCTACCTACATGGGTATTTCCAAGCGTTAGCAGGTTTCAAAGTAACAACAAAAAGTAGGTAGTGGATCTTTGATCCTCAAAGGAAATACTGTACAACAATGCTCAGTAAGATATATATCTATTAAAAATGTAAGCACGTGTAAGCTACGTGATTTAATTTAAATAGATAATATGTAAGTAAAATAAACTTCCTCATTTTGAGTGTAGTATTAACAACTTAGATAACAATAGATTCAGGTATGTGTATGTTCTGGCCGGTCCTCCGAACACTTTAAATGGACATTTTAACTCAAATCATAATAATTATACCCAATAACATTCTGCTCACGAATGTCTACGACTCGCTGCGCATGCACAATGTCTTATTTGCGGTCGATTTGACGCTTTGTTATGAAAAAACGTTGGTTTATTGTCTACATCTGAAAATAAAATTGACTGGATGGGAAAATCCTTTTTGATATAACATGCAATGAATTTAAAATGTGTTTTAGGATTGCGTACCAAAATCGTAATAAAAAAAGTTAATTCAAAACACCCGACTGCTTAAAAAGCGAACTAAAAAGACAGTCGGAGGTTATACATCTAGTTTTGGTCAGCATTATTTTCTTCTTGTTTACCTCTTTTTAGTTCGCTTTTTAAGCAGTCGGGTTTTTTGATTTTTTGAATTAACTTTTTTATTTATAACTTTTTAGTTTTTTTTTTCGAATTAGGTACATTTAAACATTATAAGCGTCATATTTTTGAAATCACCTCTTAAAACCCTTTAGTTTGATACCCACACGAAGGGTCTGGAATAAAAAAAAGACTGGGCCCCCACAATAAGGCGTCCGTTAAGCAGTGACGGATTAAGACTACTTGATGCCCTAAGCAATCCACGCCTGTGGGCCCCCCTATCCGTATGTCAACTAGAATCGGTCTTTAAACCTTTAACGCCTACAAACATTGGCATAGGCGGAGGATACACCAGATTTTGGTCAGCCAGCCCGCGAATATGTATCCTCCGACTGCACAGCATGATTTTTTCCTTGTTTACGACTTTTTAGTTCGCTTTTGAAGCAGTCGGGTTTTTTGATTTTTTTTAATTTTGAAAAAGAACGTTTCCGCTGAGCAATTTGTAATCAGAAGCAATAAAAATATACGCAGGGCTGTTCCACATTAGGGAAAGCTGATTCAATTTTATCATCATGTATTATTTTATACAATTGTGAGTGAGTCTGATATAAACTTGTGCGAGCCGAATCACTAGGTCTGGAACTTATTTTACTTATGACGTATGAATGAAACTGTTGAATTTCTGTTATTAATTCGGTGTTAAGGTCTTCTGGATATGTGTTTACTTGATTTGTACTGTGCTGACTGTATTCTACAGTTTGATCGGGACACATAATTTTATCGGCATCGGGTATTTTATTCAAGAATGAGAATTTGTCTGCTGTTTCTTTATCAATGATGCTATAATAACACGTTATTTTGAATTGTTCTCTTGGGCTGAAACTTACTTCAATAGCTGAACCATCATTGGGCATTTTCTTTCTTCTTCTTTGACGGGTGTCTTTGTATTCTACACCTGGTAGCTTTTCTTTTGCTCGGGTTTCTAAAGAATCAAAGTCGCACCGCATTTTTTCAAAAAAATCCACGAGTGATTTGTAGAGATTAGCGCAAGTCTCTAGAGTAACTTCTGGGTCTTGTAATACCTTGCTGACTTTTCGGAAGGTTGCAAAATTTCGACCCACATAACGAGTACGAACTCCAATTCTTGTAGTTTATTTGACAAATTAGCCGCTTCTCTTCTGGTTTCTCCTTTTTGCATATCATCCACAGAAATGACGTCTAATGCATCTATAATTTTATTATATGTATGTGAAATAGCTGATGTCGCTTTAGCGTGTGCTTCCCATCTCGTTTCTGATAAAGATTTCAAAACACTTTCATTATCCAAATGATCGTTTAATATGCGCCACCTTATGGTTAAACCACATAAAAAAATGTATAGATTTCGGATTAATTAAAAAATAATACAGCTGCTAGGCAGCAATCCACGGCGGTGCTTCGACCAACTAAATTGAGAGAATGGGCTGCGTATAGGATATATATTGCAAACGGATTCGCCTCTAGAATCTTCTGCTGCATGCCATAGTAACGCCCAGACATAATTAAACCATTTTCTTAGACAGGCCTCTGCATTTTGAAAAATCGAATCCACAATGTTCTTTAAGGTATTGAAGAGTCTGCTTTAAAGCTATTGCCTTACTTATTAATTATCAAATTAATTGTATTACGTATGCATAGAAGTCGGCCGGCACAATTACTCAAAAAACAAAACATTTGATTGACACAGATTTGCGGGGGCGCCAGGCGGGGGGCCCGCAGGGAACGGGTGGTTTGTGATTGTCCGATCGCAATTCCGGTGCATTCGAATTGCCGAATGCACTAGTGGGCAAGCGAGAGCGGGGTTATGACTCTAGGTCGGACTCTATATCAACTTAAAACGCACGAATTTTCAAATTTGTCAAATTTTCAAACGTGAGAGTGAGACGTGATGCCCTAAGGATAGATTTTTTTTGTGGTTGTTCTGGTGCCCCCCCAGACGTGATGCCCTAGGCAATTGCTTAATTTGATTAAGGGTTAATCCGTCACTGCCGTTAAGACGAATCAATTGAGGTAAGAACCATCAAAATCGGCCAACGCGTTTGGTCTCTGTAACGCCACATACATAGACTGATAAACACATTACCCTCCTTCGGCTGTCGGGTAAAAAGGCATGACATTTCAGAAACTATCTAGGTTGGTACTTATGATATCGTTTTGTTTGGAATATAGTTATAAGAAATAATATCTAGGTACTTGTACAACTTACGAAACAAGTTAAAGATTTAGTAAAAACATATTTTAAGGCGGTACCCCGAGCAAAACGCCGCGCAAGCCGTTTTTTGTGCTGTTTTTAGGAGCTATCTACTCTTTATCTAAAAAGAAATATCATAATAATAATAATACATTAAAATTCTACATAATATTGATTCTAAAATGGTAGATTTAGTTTTTTTTTAAATGTTGTATATATTTCACTAATCTCCTTCCAAAAAAACATAAAAATGAGAAATAATTATTGATATTATGCATCTCCTCGTAAAGTGTTCATTAATTATTTTTTGTACTAAGACAATAGAAATTAAAATAGATAGATAGACAATTAAATAACGAACATTTTTGTAGATTTATTTTTTTCAAAAGACCCAAATTCGATTTTATAAAGATTTTATTCTAAAATCTGGGCGTATTCACTACTGTAATTCATGCGCCACCAGTGCCGCTAGACCAATAGGAATGCTCAAATCTCATGCCGATTTTTTGGTCAGGGTACCGTCTTAATAGCAATAGAATTTGGTGGTTAAAATTTAAAAACTAGAACTTTTCATATGGGATATCCCATAATAAGCACAGGTAAATTAGAAGGATATCTAGCATAGTTAGCAGTAATCAGCGAAAATCCCTGGCAACAAACTATTAGGTTTTGCGGTCACCTAAAACTATTAATTAAAACGTAAACTGTAAAATGTAAAATTACCTTTTAAACAAATTCGAAATCGGTTCATCCGTTTAGGCGCTATGATGCTACAGACAGACACACAGATACACAGCAACACACGTGAAACTTATAACACCCCTCTTTTTCCGGCGGGGGTTAAAAACATTGTTCCTACCAAGGTAGGTACGGCCACAGATAATATAATTCTACAGTACGGCTACGGAACTCTCAGTAGGCAATTCCAACTCGCTCTGCCAGTTTTTTATTTTCTGGTGCGCATTTATTATGGCGTGTATTTATATAATGTTTGTGTAGATATGATGATGCTGAGTCATACCCACGCTGATATGCAAGCTAAATTGGTAGATTTAAGTCGGGAATCGGCAGAAACGGGACTAAAAATAAACACCCGGAAGACCCAAGAGATGAGATCTGGTGAGAAGAATACTTCATCGTTGCTGATTGGCACGGAGGCAGTGGAACGTGTCCACAAGTTCACTTACCTCGGGAGTGTCGTGTCAGAAACTGGAGGTAGTGAAGATGACATCGCTTCAAGGATAGCCAAAGCACGAGCTACCTTCGCGCAGCTGAGACCCGTTTGGCAATCGCGGAAACTGACCCGAAGGATTAAACTCAAAATCTTCGGGTCAAATGTCAAATCCGTGCTGCTTTACGGGTGCGAAACGTGGAAGGTCACAAAAGACATCTCACGCCAGATCCAAGTCGTCGTCAACCGCTGTCTTCGTCGCATACTCGGCATTTACTGGCCCGAGACCATCACCAACGTAGAGCTGTTGGAGCAATGCCACGAGAGCCCGATCGACCGCCAGATCAAACATCGCAAGTGGAGTTGGATTGGCCACACGCTGCGAAGGGATTCTGATCATATACCGAAGCAAGCGCTGGATTGGAATCCCCAAGGCAAAAGAAAGCGTGGCCGTCCCCGTCAAACCTGGCGTCGCACCGTGTTGGCGGAAGCGACGAGCATCGGTATGACGTGGAGCGAAGTGAAGCGTGAAGCTCAGGACCGATCGCGATGGAGAACTACTGTGGACGCCCTTTGCCCCATCCAGGGGACGTAGGACATTAAGTCAAAATTGTGTAGATATGCTGATGCAAATACCATTGTTGTGGTGAGTGGTTACCACGTCGGTGAGACGCCATTTCAGTACCTACAACCAATATATCTGTCAACAGTCTACATAGTTACTTAGCCCAAACTAAACTTTTGGTTTTACAGAAAACTGATTTCAAATAGTATAATATTATTATTGTAGTATATGTACAAATCAACTTACAGAAATAAAATCATTTATCATTCCCCGCAGCCGTATTGCGTATGTGAATACGTCAACGCAAAGAGTTTGACCGCTATCCAATCGACCAATCACATGCGAGATGAATGACGCGATGTGGATTTACGTCTGTGTGATTGGTCGATTGGATAGCGGTCAAACTCTTTGCGTTGCTATATTCACTTACGCAATACGGCTGCGAATCTCCCGGAGCCCTCGTACACTTATATTTTGCACTGTCTTTATAATTTTAGTACTTATAGATACATTTTTCATATTATATTTGACTTTTTTGTTTGAAAGAGTATGTTCCGAAATTGATCCCATTTTAATTTGGTGAAGACCATAGGAAGAACTTCAAAGATATACAACAGAACTCTTCAATAAATAACGGCAAATGTCTCGGGATTGCTGCAATCGCTTGTCTGTTTATTTTTTATACCATTTCATAACATAACATCACACCAGTACGCTCTAAAGGGGTACGCAGTTGTGTCCGGTTCACCTTAGTACACTCTCATTTCACCAGTCATGTTCAAGTTTCATGATATTCGGGTGATCTATTCTGGCAATATTTCCTATTAGGTAGGTAAAACTAAAAAGCTTAAAATTAAAAATAAAACATTTTCACAAAAAAATACACTTTTGCAAAGTGAAAAATAACTTTCTTTTTGGAAGTCGGTGTCCATAACGCAAAATGGTACCTACGAAAGAGACCGACTTCCAAAAAGAAAGTTATTTTTCACTTTGTAGTTTGGAAGTCGGTAGTATTTTTTTGTAAAAACGTTTTTTTTTGTGTCACATTCACGTTTGTCGACAATGCACGACTTACATGACTGAGATGTCACGTCTGTTCACGAATCTGTAAACAGCGGACGTGATTAGGATAACACAGAATTCCATTATCTTTTGGAATGCTTACCTATTCTGTAAGAACATACATAGGTGTGAGTGCGTAGGCATATAGGTGTTATCAACGCCATGGATATGTATAAAAAATATAAACTATAGAATTACATATTACGTGCAAATAGGTTAGGTAATTCACTACCACGGAAAGTCGGAACCCGTCCTTCTGCAGCGAGGTGTGAGACAGGGAGACGTCATATATCTCCCAAACTGTTCACCGCTGCACTGGAGGATAACTTCAATGTTCTGGACTGGAGCATAGGGCTAGGCATCAACGTCAATGGCGAGTACATCACTCACCTTCGGTTTGCCGACGATACAGTGGTCATGGCTGAAACCATGGAGGGCCTCAGTACAATGCGCGATGATCTCAGTAGAGCTTTCGAAAGAGTGGGTCTTAGGATGAACATGGACATAACCAAGGTGATGTTGAATGCCCATGTTACACCCACTCCTATCAAGGTTGGAGATTCTACACTCGAAGTTGTGGGCGACTATGTCTACCTGGGACAAACGATCCAGTTGAGTAAGGCCAACTTCGAGAAATAGGTCAACCATCGAATCCGACTCGGCTGGGCAGCGTTCGATAAGTTGCGCGGTATCTTTTTTTTTTTATATATACCTATAAATTATAGGCTCGCGCTTGACCACTATCTCACCTGATGGTAAGCGATGGTGTGGTCGACGGTGAAGCAGGCTTACCTAGAAGTAACCTATTCACTCTTGACTTAAAGACCCCTAGATTGTAGCTATCGGGAAAAACAGACTCCGGCAGGGCATTCCACTCCTTTGAAAACCGACAAGCTGGCAACTCGGCGACGATGTTCAAGGCTCTGGAGCTTTGACTTGACCAGTGCCTCATTGCCGATGAGTCTCTTGGCCCGCTTTTCGATCGACTCTAGTGCATCAAGCTGGTATTTGGCAGATCCGTCCCAGAGATGAGAACAGTACTCCATGCATGATCGAACTTACGCTTGATACAAGCTGAGCAGCTGTTCTGGCGTGAAGTACCATCTAACCTTTGCAAGGATCCCCAGCTTTTTGGCAGCCAGCTGAGCCTTCGCCTCAAGGTATGGGCCAAAATTGAGAGCCGATGTCAACGTAACGCCAAAAAAGTTCAAGATGATCAGTTATTGGCACGGTCACATCTCGGAAAGTTGGCGCCGGGTGAAATTGGCTCTTTTTAGCGGAAAAAAGACACGCCTGGGTTTTAGAGCAGCATTAAACCTGGCCAGATTGGCATCGCCCCAATCCGAGACTGCCTGCAAGGAAAGGTACAAGCGCTCCACTATGGCCTCCCGGATCTTCTCGTCCAACTTACCACGGTGTCTCAAAACGATAGTCTATGACCAGTGAGTGTTGCCAGTGATGACATATGGCTCTGAGACGTTGTCGCTTGCAATGGGCCTCATCATAAAGCTTACAGTCACTCGGAGTTCCCTTGCGTAGAGTGGGTATAGAGATCCGAAAGAGAACCAGGGTTACCCACATAGCCCGAAGAATTGCCAAACTTAAGTGGCAGTGGGCAGAGCACGCAGAACGAATGGCCGATGGGGCCGAAAGGTTCTGCAGTGGCGACCACGAACCGGAAGACGTTGCGTTGGAAGGCCTCCCACTAGGTGGACCGAAAACCTGGTGAAGGTTGCGGGGATCCGCTGGATGCGAGACGAACGGCCTATGTCCAGCAGTGGTCGTCTTTCGGCTGATATGATGATGATGATGAATGATGGACATGAATTTATAGCAAAAGAATGCCTGAAATATTTAGTTTCATGTGATGCCAGTGATTTAAGAAATGGAAATGTTATTAAATACTGGCAAGATAGGCGAGCATCATTTCCGTTGCTATACAAATTAGCGAAGGCTATTTTATAAGTGCCTAGTACTACAAGCACACCTTGCCAGCGGATATTTTCTGTTGCCGGTTTGACGGTGACGGCAAAAAGGTCTCCTTTAAGTCCGACACGAGTCAAAAAAAAATATTCACGACAATTACAGTCTTTGAAAGACAGCTCTGAATTGAAATAGTTATATAGGTATGCTACAAGTGCGGAAGGTAGGTGATTTCCGATAAGTGGCATTGTGTTGTGTGAGTGACACAAGTCGGAAATCATCTTACGTACGTGTATCATACAACATTTTACTATGCATTGTGCGAGGAAATAAATAAATTAATAAAAGTAATTAATAAAATGGCGGGCATATTCAAGCGCGTTCAGCATATTATCCACAGATTAACTAATAGTTCCTCGGGCATATCTACTGCGCATGTGCGAATAGCTGTCAGATCGTAAGGCACGAGCAAAATATATGTTCTGCACAAACATATTTAATGAATGTTTAAAATTAATTTATTGATCTAGAGTAATTAAAAACGCCTAAAATGAAGTATTAGTTTTATTTTACCTTTTATATGAATGATAATCTGTACATAACTAATTTGTAAAACTTTTCTCAACTAATAAAAACTCTATGCGTTGAGCTGACGTTGGAGTCAAAAATTAAAAAAATACAGGAAAGTAAAAAGCACTAGTGAAAAAAGGTGACACTTTCCGCACAGTTTGGCTGCTTGGAAAACCGCTCTTTTCGAGGACATGCATTGTAAATACTTTAATTTGCTGTTATTGTCTTTTGTTGATATGACACATCTATGTGTGATTTTTTAAATTGTACTTGATTATAATATTATAAAACCGTTCGACAATCTAGACAGTTTTATCACAGATAATATAATAGGTACTTTATTAAATTTCTCCGAACCGAAGTCACGCCGCCGCCGTCAAATTTTTGACTGGCGCCCGCCGCCGGTATGCTAGTATTATATTATCTGTGCCGCCGATAACTTTTTCATCGGCGCACACGCTGAGACGCAGCCGGCGCAGAGCAGCGCAGCTCAGATTTTGTAAAGTATGAACGAGTAAAGATCGCTGTATAATACCTACTTACAACAGCAATTTTTGTGTCAATGTTGAAGGTGAAGATAGCAGTGTGTAACTGTCTTTTTCACTCGCTTACGTTTGTCGCATCGTCGTATCTCGCTTACTCTATGCAGGATACTCGATGACAAACTGTTTCTTGCGCAATGATTGGCAGAGCCAACTTCAGAGACACAAAGATCCGTTGTGAACTGCTCTGTCCTGCCCTCAGTTGAAGTTTGCAGTTGTCGGATCTATGTTTAGCAACACTCTTTTAAGGACTTTATGACGATCTATCCGGTGTTACCTGAAGGTGCCTGAAGCCTTACTTACTTGTGTTCTTTTTTATTTACAGACACAGGTAGAGAGTTCGAGAACCTGAGTGACAATGTACAGCTGACACCATGCAAGAAGCCTCCCTGCAAGCTCAAGAGAGGCACCAGTCAAGCGATCGCGATTAACTTTGTTCCAGGTACTTTTCCTTGTTTTCTGATTCCTAAATATATTTGATAATTCTGAAATCTATAGTAGACCCCATAGAAATATATAAGGTATCCATGAGTGGCATGAGCGGGGTGCAAGAGGGTGCAGTTGCACTCAATAAAATATTAATAAATAATTAATAAAAGCCGAGGCGAGATGCTAGATATCTCGAACTCGCTTCGGTCGCTCTCGATTTCTTCTTTATCTCACATTTTTTTCTGCCCAACTTGGAATAGTTAGTTATATCTATGTACAATATAAATGGGCAAAAGAAAACCCATTCTATTCGAGGCGGGGTGCTCAAGATGCGGCGCGCGCCGGCTATGGTTATATCCATGGCGGAGTGGACTCTAATGCTTAGGTATTATGTAGACACGAATGCAATGCGACTGCGACAAATCAGGCATTTTTTTTTTTTTTTTGTGCCTGGTGTGAAAAATTGCCGAGAAAAATAAATTTAAAGAAAGAACTACAGTTTTTTTAAAGCACATTGCCGCATTAACTTAGAACCAGCCAGTAACTTAATCAAACATATGCGTTCGACCTATTTGGTTAACTTCACATACTTATCAACAGTATAACACAACTCCTTACTAACCAATCACAAAAATGAGTTTATCACCATAGAGAATTGAATATTAGATAGTGTTTTTTTTTTAAATTAAACCTTCACGCGAGCGCCTCCAATCCAAATACGCAAATGTATCAGAAGCACGAAGCGGACCAATTAGAAGAGAGAAAGCTCTAACTTCTATGGCCGCAAAATTGGATTTGGCTCCCGCTATCCTCTATACGTATAGACAATTGTCGTTTTTCGAATAGGTGTGACAAATAAAGTAGGTACGAGAAAAAACCCTCGCTCTGAGGAGCCATAGTTGTACCCGGCTGTAACGGTCTATGAATTTTGAGTTCCGGATCTTAATTTTGCAGTTTGTCCGTTCATGTTCAATGCGTTATCAACGTTTTTGTATCTCATTCAAAATCCTTTGGACTTTAATATTAGGGTACAGTAGGTATTATATTAAAGATCCTATCATATAGAGGTCCTATCCTTAGGAGAAAAGGTCTTGACAAACGAACAACAAAATGTAAGTATTTTTTTGTCCATTTCGGATAAGATTATGATACAGTGACGATATACTTAATATTAGAATAAGTAACAATGGTATGATAACGAAAAACAAGTGCCGTGTTTATTAAAAGCGGCAATAAAAAAAGGCCTTGGTTTATTACCTGTACAATATTACGTAGACCAAACAAGATAAGTATATAATTATTCTGCGTATAGCACAATGACTGCAGAGTCCAACCGTCCGCAATAAAAGTGTGAAACATCAAAAGGTTGTTCATGTTTATGACAAGAGGAAAATGTGCATTTATATTCTGCTTTATGGAATACATATACATAATTGAGACTGCAGAGCGGTTGCGACTCTACTTCCGACATGGCAAAACATCAAGTTGATCAATAGTTATTATAGCACACACGGAAGGAGGTGATTGTCTTTTCCGTGATTAGACCGCATCATCTCATTCATAAAACTAATATAACTTTATAATATATCTAGCTGACCCGGCAAACTTTGTTTTGCCATAAAAAGACCAAACATTTATCTACCCTACCCTACCCTACCCTACGTACCCTACCCTACCTACCCTACCCTACCCTACCCTACACTACCCTACCCTACCCTACCCTACGTACCCTACCCTACCTACCCTACCCTACCTACCATACCCTACCTACCATACCCTACCCTACCCTACCCTACCCCCTACCCTACCCTACCCTACATACCTGCCCTACCCAGAAGCCTTTGAAACCGCCAGGAAGCTTCTGTACCCGGCTGTGCTAGCCAGAACCACAGAATAAATTATAGTACAAGTACAGAAGTGTCAATTCGCGCAACAATTTATAGAAATAGCGACTCTTGCTGCTAAGCAAATAAGTGCAATTCAGCTCGCACTAACGCGTAACTCTGTCGCTGTCTGGCGCGGAGTGACGCGGCTCGTAAGAGTTGTCGACTTACTTTCGCTTACATAGTAATAAAATTAATATACCGTTGGTTCTAGGTATGCTACATGTCTAGGTAGGTCCATATCTCGTTCGTTTTGTGAAAAATTGCATTTCCAATAGTAAATAGTTGCCGGTGTATCCTGGCATACCTGGAAGCTAACGACATCCTCAGTGACCGCCAATACGGCTTCGCCGAAATCGGTCTACTGGGGATCTTCTAGCGTATGTCATTCACATCTGGAGTGAGGCCTTCGAGAGGCACGGGGAAGCGCTTGCCGTCTCCCTCGATATCTCGAAGGCTTTTTATAGGGTCTGGCACGAAAGCCTTATTGGTAATCTTCCTTCATTCGGTCTGCCCGGTGGTCTGTGTGATTGGTTTGCAGACTTCCTGAGGGATTGGTCCATAAGAATAGTTATAGATAGCTGCTCTTTTGACCAATTGGATATTAAGGCAGGGGTCCCTCAGGAGTCGGTACTCTCAGCGACATTATTCTTGCTGTACATAAATGAGCTGCTACAACCCCGACCTTTGGGTATGCAGACGACAGCACTGTTGCTGAGAGATACTTATCCAACGCACGGGCTACTGGGCCTGAGATCTTGTCTCTTCGTGAGGTCATGATGGAGCGTTTGAGCTTGTCCTTGGAGGCAGTCTCCGTATGGGGCAATCTCAATCTGGACAAGTTCAATGCCGCTAAAACACAGGCATGTCTTTTCTCCGCTAAAAAGAGCAAATTTCAACCAGCTCCATCTTTCCAAGGTGTTACCGTGCCGATAACAGGGCATCTTGAGCTTCTTGGCGTAACGTTGACATCGACCTTCATTTTTGGCCCATATATTGAGGAAAGAGGCTTGTGACGTCACTGAGGCAGCTATATACCTATTTGCGAGCTGGCTGACCAAAACCAGATGTATCCTCTAATCCTCCGACTGCACAGCATGATTTTCTTCTTGTTTACGTCTTTTTAGTTCGATTTTTAAGCGGTCGGGATGTTTGATTATTTTTAATTAACTTTTATTCTTTATAACATTTTAGTTATTTTTTTTAGAATTAGGTACATATAAATGTTGTACATTTTTGAAATCACCTTTAAAAACCCTTTATTTTGATACCCCACACGATGGAATTAGAAGAAAATAAAAAATTCGTCCCCCACAATATGGCGCCCAAAAGCCGCCATTTTTCTTTTTTCCAATGTTAATGTAGCCAGTGAAACTCGCAGGGTTAAGACGAATCGATTGACGTAAGAATCATCAAAATCGGCCAACGCGTTTGGTCCCTAGAACGCCACATAGGAACAAACATACATCCTTACATACATAGATAGATTGATAAACACATTACCCTCCTTCGGCATTTGGGTAAAAATCAACATGCATTTTTTTACAACTTTTTTTAATGAGCTCTTCTTTGCTTTTACAGAAATTGATGTGCCCAGTATCAACAACAAAGTGACTGCTCATGTCTTGGGCCTCGACGTCCCGTTCGTGGGCGTAGACGGTGTGTCTATCTGTGACAAGGTCTACTTGGAGAACGGGGACAAAGCTTCATGCCCGCTCAAAGCAGGCACTAAATATACTTACAAGGATACTTTCCCTGTACTATCAATCTACCCTGCTATCAGTACCAAAGTACATTGGGCTTTGCAGGAAACCGATAAAAAAGATCTTATCTGCTTTGAAGTGCCCGTGCGAATCGTTTAATTTTACACAACCTTACATAATCAAATCACAATATAACTGCTCACTTTAAAAAAAAACAAAAAACACTAATGGCAAGGAAGATGCATTTTATTTATATGCTATAAATATTCAGTGTCTAAATTCAAAATATTGTTAACGTTGCATTGTATTCTGATATCGAACTGGACAGCTGAAATTATTTTATAAACAGGTTAAACAGGTTTTATAGACAGAAAAAATATGCACTCGGTATCACTTCTTTGTGTTGGTAGTGGAATTAGCACGAACGTCGCACCACAGAGTAAGCCTCCACCAGAAACAAACTTACGTTTTTTACATGATGTATTAAAAAGAGGAAGATACGTTACTCGCTAACATCGCGATCTGTGGGCTCGGCGCACGACTACATGCATCGAAACTCACACATCTGTGTTCAGTGTCATCACCAGTCCCAAACCTACAGTTACCGATAGACAAGGACAGAGATAGGAGACGGCGCTGTAGTGCGAGCGAAATCACGTTAGCCGCCGAATGTTTACTATTATGAATGATAGACATTGCAATAATTATGTGCGTTTCGTGTCTCTCACGCATGTTTGTTATATCTATCTCGCTCTCACTCGGCGAAGCAAACATTAAATATTATTGTAATTTTCAATAAATTAATTTTTTTTACTGTACTTACGAGTGGTGTAAGTGATCCCGTGTGACTTATTTTTATTCCTGGTATTAAATGAACACTGTTTAGCTACACAAGAAGTCATTTTGATGCGTATTTATTGCAAAAGAAACATAAAAACACTGAAATTATTGAGCTGTGTGATCAACCGTGTGCCTTTCCGTATATAATAGTACTCTGTGCGTGTGCCATGCGCGACTGAGTGCCCGCTACGGGCAATCACTTAGGTTAGTGGGACCAAGCGCCTCTTTTTAATACATCAATGTTTTTTTTAAATATTTTTTATACATCGTTGTTAATATCTAAAATGGTGAACATGGTGATATAAAGTAGGCAAGTATTCCATGGTTTTTAAAGGCTCAATATTAGATCTCATCAACGCGCGTTCATAATTCCGAAGATAGACGATGATTGCCGAAGCGCATACTTTTTCTGGGAACTCTGTATGTTATATTTAGTATTAAAGTAGGTGTAAGTTTCTATGTAAGAAGGATAGACGAGGGAAATGTTTTTATTTTGTTTTAATTGCCATTACAAGTAATTAATTAAATGTACAATACCTAGTTATATTAAAAATGTCTTTTATTTTAAATTATCATCCATAAACCTCGAAACTAAGATATCGAGCTCGAACTAATGTTTTTTACCGGCCGTAATGGTAGCAGAGACCTCGAAGCATATTAGGCTTTCAATACCGGCGATGAGGCTCCAGTGTACTAGTGTGCTGAGCGTGGGGTACACGGGCAGCACGGGGAACACGTTGGTGTACACGTACTCGCCGGGCGCCAGCGGGCACGACACGTACTCATCGGAATCCGCGCGCTTCACGTGCTGGCACGCATCCGTGCCGTCCACGCCGAAGAACGGAACTGGCGACCCTCCGATGTACGCGAACACTTCATTCTTTAACGATGTGATTTTTTTATCTAAAAACAACAACCGTAAACTGTTAATAACCAGACTCCAATTAGGAGAGACCCTCAATGATGAGAAGGAGTGGCTCATATACACAAAAATGAACTTATCCAAAACCGCGCCATCTATTGGCACAATTTTAAATGATCCGTTCAAATAATCTTTGACATGTGAATTAAGGCGGTACCCTGACCAAAAAATCAGCATGAGATATGAGCATTCCTATTGGCCTGGTGGCGCATGAATTACAGTAGTGAATACGCCCAGATTTTAGAATAAAATCTTTTTTAAATCGAATATTGGTCTTTTGAAAAAAAAAAAACTTACAAAATGTTCGTTATCAAATTGTCTATCCATTAGTGTTAGTACATAAAATAATTATTGAACACTTTACGAGGAGATGCATGCTATCAATAATTATATCTCATTTTTATGGTTTTGTTGGAAGGAGATTAAAGAAACATATACAACATTAAAAAAAAAGAGATCTACCATTTTGGAATCAATATTACGTAGAAAAATGTATTTTTATTAATTGATATTTTTTTATGTAGCTCCTAAAAACTGCACGAAAAACGGCTAGCGCGGCGTTTTGCTCGGGGTACAGCCCAATATTCCATAATGTTGTGTTTAGGAGAGTTGATTAAACAAGAACATACAATGTTTATGTTCAATTCCAGTAAATGCTAATATTACACACAATTCAATAAGAAATCGGTGCATATCGCGCCATCTAGTGAGATTTATTTAAACCAAATTTTCTTTCTTAGCGCTGGGACCCCATGGTAATGCTTAGAGGTTAAACTCTAGCAGGTTGCTTTAATTAGTTCATGGTTGTTTCCAACTAAACAAGTATGTGTCCAAAATGTAGATTTCGAAGCTTACGAGTTAAGGCGCCGATTCCCTTGAGTAGCTGATTTTAAAATGAGAATCACGTCTTAACGGCTAGTCGTAATTTATTGGAAAAAATATATGTTATACTAGCTGACCCAGCAAACTTTGTTTTGCCATAAAAAGACCAAACATTTATCTACCCTACCTACCCGACCCTACACTACCCTACCCTACCCGACCCTACACTACCCTACCCTACCCTACACTACCCTACCCTACCCTACACTACCCTACCCGACCCTACACTACCCTACCCTACCCTACCCTACCCTACCCTACCCTACCCTACACTACCCTACCCTACTCTACCCTACCCTACCCTACCCTAACCTACCCGACCCTACACTACCCTACGCTACCCTACACTACCCTACGCTACCCTACACTACCCTACCCTACACTACCCTACCCTACCCGACCCTACACTACCCTACACTACCCTACACTACCCTACCCTACACTACACTACCCTACACTACACTACACTACCCTACACTACCCTACACTACCCTACCCTACCCTACCCTACCCTACCCTACCCTACCCTACCCTATGTCCTTCTCCTGGTTCTAAGCTACCTCCCTGCCAATTTTCAGCTAAATCGATTCAGCCGTTCTTGAGTTATAAGTGAAGTAACTAACACGACTTTCTTTTATATATATAGATTAGACCACACGATATTAAAGACAATTTAATTATCTACATTTTGATCTGAACCTTTTTTTTTTAAAGTCATAGAATAACTTCAGATCAAAATGTAGATGATTAAATTGTCTTTGATATGGTGTCGATTTCATTAAAATACGCCCAGCGGTTTTGTTGTGATTGTCGTGTTTTTGTCCGTTTTAGACACAACTTTTCAAATTAATTACACTATGGTATACGAATAAAACTTAAAATTTGCTCAGATAAATTATTAAGAAAATGGTCTAATATAATATATATTTTTTCCAATAAATTATGACTAGCCGTTTAGACGTGATTCTCATTTTAAAATCAGCTTGTCAAGGGAATCGGCGCGCGCCGATTCCCTTGTGTAGCTGATTTCATTTTATAAATCATCGGACAGATAAAATAGCTTCTATTAAAAGTGACTGTCAGGTCTGACAGCCAGGTCACTAAATTGATCGCGCAATAATTGTACAATTATTGCTAATTGCTGTTCCTTACGTAATAAGCCGGCCGACCGCTCTTAGCACTGAAGATGTTTTTGGAACGTTCCATATAGATAGATACATCGAGAACTTTCAAGGATATTCGACTTTCGAACCCATTTTTCTCGAAGTGACTAGAAACTGTTCGGCTCGAACATTCTGGAAAGATCGATTTGACACGAGCTTTCGAGAAAATTGATTCCACAATTCGATACTAGATTGCGCTACTAGTTACTACTAGTTCTTCCTTTCGTCACTAGATGGCGTTGCCCTATCTTGTAACAGTATTTTAATAGACAAAACCATTAAAATTCGGGGACAACCAAACCACAGAACAGACTATATATTATGCTCACCTGCAACGGTTTCAGATAAAAAACGTAAATTGGAAAATCGCAAGGATGAAGGATCTATAGTGCCTTAATTGTACCAGGCTGTATACCTACTGGTACTGTTTACTCACCCACAACGAATTTCAGTGTTACGGTGACATTGGTGTTCTTCGGCAGGTTGCAGCGAGATTTGCTGCACGGCATCACCTGAATCCTATCTTGTAAACCTTCGAACGATTGCCCTGAAACAAATGTGGAAGTCACACCAGTCCAGTCCTAACATCAATCATTTATTACAAGATTTATGGAGAACTAAATTACTTTTCCCATCAAATTTTAATGCTAGATAACTCCATTTCGACCAGTATTGAAATGAAAATAACAATAATTTTTAAATGGACAAGCATTAGTAAAATTTTTAATTCTTCCAAAAAGTTTGTAGTAGTTTCTAAATTAAGCTGCTATGATAGATAGACGAAGTTCCTAGCTGCCTTATTGCGATTAAAATTCGGCAAAACAAAAGGCAGAGTATGAAAAATCGACCAATCACACACGGAAATCCACATCGCGTCTTTCATCTCGCATGTGACTGGTCGATTTTTACTCTTTGCCCGATGCCTTGCCGCATTAATTACGCAATAAGACTGCCTGTTCTTATTTACCATTTTAGATCGGAACCCTTGAAATATACAACCAAAACAAAAGAATAATTGTTTAATTAGTTATTAGAATAAGTTGTAGTCTTTTAAGGCCAGAAGCTTATTCAAAATAAGTTTTATTGTAGCTAATGCGCAGGCTTCTTCTATGTACAACAAAAATAATGTGTCACCTGGGCACTGCTTCACTGGTGTTACTTTAGCATTACAAAGGGCTGTCCCGACGATTGTAAATATAGCTGCACCGAACCACACTTTGAAAATCATAATTAATTTTGAAAATTATTAGAATTAACCAAAAAACACGAATAAAACGTCACGGAAAAAAACAGCGAATGCAGTCGTTGCTGGTTATATCAAACACATTGAACAAGGACGTCCGGCAGCTCTGAATGTGGCATAGCGGCGATCTGTTTATATACCTCGCAACTGCACACTAATTTAGAACTAGCAAAAAATTAAGAATCTAATCTTATGATTTTCAATTATTAGATGTATATTTTCCAAGGTGTCTTGCCATGTACCTCCACTCGCTACAGTAAGTTTGCTGGCTGCCATACATAATATGTGTTAACCCCTTTTTTTTAATTCGTGCAGAAATGCTCATGCTCACGGGGGCATAGCACAGTTATGTGGGACTCTAACCCAATAAAACTCCACGGTGTCCTTCTGTGCCGCTTATGGCGGTAACACGGGCAAGTGTTAGCACTCACCGTGAACCTGCCGCAGCTGTCCGTCTCCGGACCCTCCTCTGGGGAGTACACCCCATCACTGGCGCACCAGAACACACTGTACGCCGTGACCAAAGTAGCAGAAGGGCGCCAGACGACCCCATATATGGCACCATTGGTCCTCTTGTGATGGGTCAGGACAGTGGCCCCGCCACCTACCACTATTCGGCCGCAGGTGATAGGGAGAGTGGCCAACGCTATATCGACACTCCTACTCCCCTGCGGCTCCACCGCGTCCGCCATCAGACGGTGGCGACCCCGTCCAGGCCGCGAGAGGTACGGAGAGTGGCACACCGCAATACCGGCACTCCTCTCCCGCCACGGCTTTCAACCTTCAGCGGCGATGCCTCCGATATACGTCATCGCGGCACGCCTCACTCAAACTACCTGTTGGCCGCTACTTCGGTAAAAGCTCTGACGAGCGGCCCTCCTCGGGTTCCTCTTCGCTTCACCGTGGCCTATGGATGACCAAGCCACAGCTAATGAGCCCCCCTGCCTCAACAGTGCGGGAAGTCGGGAACCCACCGGGGTGGATGAGTTTACCCGTAAGGTTAAAACTGTACTGCATGAGGTGCGTTCACTTGACTTGTAGGTATTGAACTGGTAAATACACTATGATCGAGTAACGGAAAGCCAATGGGTAATAAAAAACAATTAACTATTTTTCAATGCATATTATTATTTTATATTAAAACCTTTTGTTAAGATATGTTTACTTTCTTAGCCGACTGTACATCTTTTTCTTAGCTAATATTTATGTCTAGTATAAACACACTGGCTTCATTAGCATTAATTTTATAACTTCTCACGTTAGGTGTATTTCTGGTTCTTTTATTCATGGTAGCTCGTGTGTTGCCTTATGAATTAAGAATCTTTAAAAAAATATGGCAATAAAGAGAACAATAGATTTTTTATAAATATTGCAAACATATAATGGTAATAATAATAGTATATAAGTGGCTACTTAAAGTTATGAGGCAGATTTAATACTTTATCTTATAAACTATATAAAAAGTTACAAACGGACACTGATTAAATTACAAGTCAAATTACAAAATTTAAAAAATCCCCGACACATTTTTATTTCATGCTACATAATTTATCTAGTACATAGTAGATACGCTTCGATCGACAATCTATTGAACACGTAATTATGACACGATATCTTGCGGAAACACCCCGATTCAAACAGTAAAACGGCCATAACTTTTGAACGGCTGAACCGATTTTATTCAAACATAGCTAAGAACAATCTCGATTAAGTCACCTTTTTAAAAAAACAAACTGAATCAAAATCGGTTTACCCGTTTGGACGCTATGATGCCACAGACAGACACACAGATACACAGCAACACACGTGAAACTTATAACACCCCTCTTTTTCCGGCGGGGGTTAAAAAGGGAGCCAAGCAGAGCTCAGTCACCCAGGTACTTTAACGTTATATTACACAATGTACAAAATGAAATTATGTAACTTGATCTATATAACGAATTTTAGCTTTTAACTACTTATCTGTAATTTATATTTTAAATAGCTATGCGAAAGATTGATAAAACCTCAAAAACTAAAAGTTCGGGTAGCGTCGTAACGGTGGCCAATAACAAGTTAACCTTGAATCAACTAGCTTTATAAGGCTAAACAAAACAAATAAACTGAGAAACCTCTTTTTAGGGTTCCGTACCCAAAGGGTAAAAACGGGACCCTATTACTGAGACTCCGCGGTCCGTCTGTCTGTCTGTCACCAGGCTGTATCTCATGAATGTTGTTGTATCTGTTGCCGCTACAACAACAAATACTAAAAACAAAATAAATTAAATATTTAAGGGGGCTTCCATACAACAAACGCCATTTTTTTTTGCCGTTTTTTACGAAAATGGTACGGAACCCTTCGTGCGCGAGTCCGACTCGCACTTGGCCGGTTTTTTATAAACTGGGTTAGTATTAGATTCTTTTATTATTGCTTGGAATTGAAACCTATTCCAAGCTTACATCATCTGCCTAGCCTTTTCCCAATTGTTGTTGGGGTCGGCTTCCAGTCTTACCGATTCAGATGAGATTCAGCTTAGTACCAGTGTTTTACATGGAGCGACTGCCTGTCTGACCTCCACAATCCAGTAACTGGGTAACACGGTACCCCTTCGCAAGACTGGTGTCAGATCTCAAGCTTCTGACTACCCGTAACGACTGTCAAAGATCTTCAAATGACAGCCGGGACCAACGGCTGAACGTGCTTTCCGAGGCACGGAGGAAACTTGGTAAGTTGAAATGGTCAAGACCTCGTCTATCGTTGCTTAACCTTGAATATCGACCCGTGCGGCTGTTATTATTTAGCCACGAGTTTCTCTTGTTGGTGCAGACTATTGTTATTAAATCTTCGAGATGTTCTTCGGTAAGTCTACTCCCTCCCATCTCCACCGCGACGACTGACGATCTCGCCCTCCGCGCTCGTCCGTTGTCGAATCGATGGCAATAAAGGCAAAGTGCAGAATAAGTTTCATTAAATTACGTACTTAAGGTTACACCAGTCGATAATTCTTCCATACAAACGTAGTCTAGGGATTACTCCACTGTTTGACGATGTACGTTCAAAATAAAAAAAATATATCAATTTGTCTCATCATTATCTAGCCCTGTATGGAAAGAAAAGAGTAAAAAAAAAATATATTTGAAAGGTATGAGCGTCGGAAGTTCCATTCCATATTTCAACACTAATTTTAACGCATCTTTGGGCGGAAATAAATACCATAAGAAAAACGAAAATTGCAAAAGGGCCTCCATACAGGGATAGATTAGTAAGTAGTTCAAGAGTGCAAATAATTTTATTTTAAAAATATACACTTAGTCGTTTTTTCTTTTTTCAAGATATCGCGCGCTCGTTTTCGTCCTAAATCATCATCCATTTCGCTAAAAACTTGCAAAAGTGCTAATTCGTACACGAACTAGCTTCTTACTGCTCATCATCATGTATATCTCAGTCATTTGCTTAAGTTTATTGGTACACTTACCGTGCAAGCTAGTACAGGCTTTATCATAATCTATACTACTATTATAAAGCTGAAGAGTTTGTTTGTTTGAACGCGCTAATCTCAGGAACTACTGGTTGGAATTGAAAAAATATTTTTAAGTTGGATAGTCCAGTTATCGAGGAAGGTTATAGGCTATATAAAATCACGCTACGACCAATAGGAGCAGAGCATAAATGAAAAATGTAGCAAAAACGGGAAAAAATATTCCTTTTTGAGAGCTTCCGTTGCGTGCGCTGGGTAAACGGTTAAAGTTACGCAACATTCATGTATGTAGGGTAGGTAGGCAGCCAGTAGACGGAGCGAAGCCGCGTGGGACAGCTAGTAAATAATATACAAGGTAACAATACCGACCTTAAGCCAAGAACTTCTAAATTAACCTTGCTAACACCTGTTCGAACATTTGTATTCAAACCGGATATCTTATAATAATTAATATGAATTTGTTTATTTCATCATCTTGTAAACAATTCACAAATTCAGTATAAACTGTACTTTTTTATCAATAGTAGGTACCCTACCTCGCAAAACAATTATATTAATAATTCGAATCAATAAAGATGTTTTTAGTGTTAAGGCGGTCCCCCAGCAAAACGCCGCGCAAGCCGTTTTTTGTGCTGTTTTTAGGAGCTATCTACTCGTTATTTAAAAAGAAATATCAATTAATAAAAATACATTAAATTTCTACATAATATTGATTCTAAAATGGTAGATTTAGTATTTTTTTAAATGTTGGATATATTTCACTAATCTCCTTCCAAAAAAACATAAAAATGAAAAATAATTATTGATATTATGCATCTCCTCGTAAAGTGTTCATTAATTATTTTTTGTACTAACACTAATGGATAGACAATTTAATAACGAACATTTTTGTAGATTTTTTTTTTTCAAAAGACCAAAATTCGATTTTATAAAGATTTTATTCTAAAATCTGGGCGTATTCACTACTGTAATTCATGCGCCACCAGTGCCGCTAGACCAATAGGAATGCTCATATCTCATGCCGATTTTTTGGTCAGGGTACCGTCTTAATATTTAGTCATTCATTTATTTTTGAGTTCCGTAAATACAAATTTGGTAAAAAGGAGAACTTATGATACGACTTCGTCTGTCTTCACAGCCACTTATTTCTGGAATTATCGACTTGTAGAATATTGTCCCCTCTAGTTTAAATTATAAAACGCGCGCTCGTTTTCGTCCTAAATCATCATCTATTTCGCTACAAATTTGCAAAAGTGCTAATTTGTACGCGAACTAGCTTCTTACTGCTGATCACAGCATCTATTTCTTTCGCACGTGTTGTCGGATGAGATAGCATGCATTTTAACCCCGCGCACAAAATAGTTCGTGCCGTCGACTAGTTCAACCTTAATTTGAATTTTCTTTTATTATAGAATATAACAGGAGGTCCTGTGAAAAGTCAAATACAACCAAACTTTACTGAAATAATAACGGCAAACGAGATGGATTTGATGAGAAAATCCTTGAAGGAGACACTATACATAATGCTGAAGATATGAATAGTATTATAAAATTACTAGGCAAAAATCAAGGCCAATATGAAAAGAAGAAATCTAAAAGGAGCCAAATGAATAAAAGTTACATTGATTTGCATTCTGATGAAGAAGATTATGTATGGGACTGTTCATCTTGGAAAGAAACTGGAGATGAATCTTCATCCAGTGATAGTAATAACCCACAAAAAAGAAAACAGAAAGAAAGATTAGCGTTGAAGATGGAAAAGTGGGTAATGCTCGGGATAAAGGGTCGTTGGGCAACGACGCGGCTAACGAGCTTGCGAGACGCAGATCCAGTACGGCGGACTATGGACCCGAACCTGTTGTACCCATCCCCTTCAACCAAATACGCAGGTGGCTAAACACACCCAGACACAGGCGGAAAACTGGTGGACCTCGGCACCGGGCTGTAGGCAGTCCAAAGAAGCTCTGCCATCCTTGGACAGAAGGCTTACCAGGCGTCTACTACGCCTGGACAGGAATGGCCTGCGCCTGGTGCAGGGGACCATCACGGGACACTGCTCACTTAACAAACACTTCCACACAATAGGCATAACGGACAGTCCTCTGTGCAGGGCATGCATGGAGGCTGAGGAAACCGTTGCGCACGTTCTCTTTGAATGCACAGGTGTCACCCAGACAAGAACACAAACCCTCGGGTCACCCAGATCTTACACAGATGTTCTAAGAAAACCAGGAGCTCTAATTAACTTCTGGAGGGAGGTGGGCTGGTTGGAATAATCACCAAACGGCCGCCATGGCCCACGCACAATGCGTCCACCTGAAGGATTAAGTGCGGAAACCAAACCCCCCTAAAATAGAACAAGGACAGAAATACATGAGAAAAATGGATGTCTTGTTAAGGAATAGATCATTGAATCCTAACCCATATCTTGACAAGACAATTGCCAAGATATCAGTGATGAAAAAAGAAAAATATTTTTTGATCACTTTTGGAGCCTCTCTCTCCACAAAGAAAAATGTATTGATTGGTGGCAATGACAAGTCAAAGTAACGTAAAACGAAAAAGATCCAAAGAATCTTGCTTTCGAGAAAACACCTTTAACTATTTTATAAAAGATGGTGAGGCCGTAAGGTGTGTAAGAAGTTTAAGTGAGAGAACTACCTACAAATTATCCGATGCATATTTGGGTTCTAAAAACCTATCTCTAATTTTATGATAGCAAAAGTTCATTTTACTTAAATGGGGTTGAGCACCGATCGTAGTCTGTATCAAGTTGCACTAGTCACGTTCAATGTAACATAATGCTTCGACTCATTACCCGACTGCCGAAGGAGGGTAATGTGTTTATCAGTCTATGTATGTATGCATGTAGTATGTTTGTTCCTATATGGCGTTCTAGAGACCATACGCATTGTCCGATTTTGATGATTCTTACGTCAATCGATTCGTCTTAACCCTGCGAGTGTCACTGGCCATATTAAAATGGCAAAATAGAAAAATGGCAGATTTTGGCCGCCATATTGTGGGGGCGCAAATTTTTGTATCTTCCAAACCCATCGTGTGGGGTATCAAAATAAAGAGTTTTAAGAGGTGATTACAAAAACGTGTAACACTTATATGTTTAAATGTACCTAATTAAAAAAAAAAAATTACAAAAAAGTTGTAAATAAAACAAATATTTAAAAATATCAAAAAACCCGACTGCTTAAAAAGCCAACTAAAAAGACGTAAACAAGAAGAAAATCATGCTGTGCAGTCGGAGGATGAAACTTTATTCTCCGACTGCACAGCATGTAGTCGAGTTTTTATTTTATTTTTAAATATTTGTTTGTTGACTTTGGTAATTCATTGTGAGGTTTTTGTATTATGCCATTTTGTCTGGGTTTTTTTTCTCATTTACATTGGCTTCGCACGGTTTGTGCATTCAGCCAATGTCACGTAAATGTCTTGTTTTATTCCATAATGACAAAACAATAAACTATTTTTTTTCAACCACTATTCAAACCATAGGCTGAAACCATTTTGCTTTAATCCGCAAAATAAAGCACAGAACGCATATTGAGTTATGCGACATTTATTTTAGAAAATATTACTCGTATATTCACAATATTAACCCAGAAAGATGCAGTATGTATTTATGGAAATACTGTTTTTAGTTTACTAAAATCCACTCAAAAGATTTTTTAATAAAAAATTTTTTCCCGAAAAAATCAACTCATAAACCTCTCTCCTGTCAAAATCATTATTTTACTAAAATATTGAACGCTTGTAGAGCGGTGTGACTCACTCTTTGCCGGTTTTTTCTTTAAAGGAGTTGGTAGCTTGGTGTCAAAAAAAGAGGTATGAGGTGTCGGTCAAAAGGTTCTACAACAGGTTGTGTCAGATACAAATGTGAGAACATCACGCGTCTCGGACACGTGATGTTCTAGCACTTGTCTGATTTATCAAAATCTATGTATCTAAATAATAACAGCCGCACGGGTCGATCGAGGTTAAGCAACGCTTGACGATGTCGGTCCGTGAATGGGTGACCATTTCAACATACCGAGTTTCTTCCGTGCCTCGGAAAGCACGTTAAGCCGTTGATCCCGGCTGTAATTTGAAGATCTTTGACAGTCGTTACGGGTAGTCAGAAGCCTGAGATTTGACACCAGTCTTGCCAAGGGTACCGTGTTACCCAGTTACTGGGTTGTGGAGGTCAGATAGGCAGTCGCTTCATGTAAAACACTGGTACTTTGCTGAATCCGGTAAGACTGGAAGCCGAACCCAATGTAGTTGGGAAAAGACTAGGCAGATACAAGAATTATAAATAAGAGTGTTTTTACAAAAGGCATAGCTATGTTCAAAGAAGGGACCAATTTGAGTGCTATGTAATGATAACATGACAACACAACAAAATGTAACAATACGTCTAACATAAAGGATGAAAAGTTAGTAGGTTCTAGAGGGCAAGTACCTTAAATATTGATCATATACATTTTTACTCAAAGGAAAAATGTTTTTCAATAGAACCTTAATAACAAAGCAGGCAATTTTGTTTTGTAAAGACGCCTCTTCCTACAGCGGGAAATGCGAAAAATTAAGTCTGTAATTTTATATTACGATGTGAAAGGGGAAGAAACCATTAAGGATCAAATCTCTAATAAACATTGTATCTCACAATTTGAAGGAAGGTCAAGAATCTCAAGTCGATAGCATTAGTAGTTCCTGAAACAAGCAACAAAAAAAATGTTTGTTGTATTCTCCTTTTAACTTTTATGTTTCGATTTTGTAAAGGGTCCTAAACACAAACTATTTTTGTAATTTTACGGTTAATATTCCTAATGTAAAAAAAGTTATTTAAAAAACTAAAAAAAACATCGGGTTTTCACGTTCTGGCTGACCAAAACCAGCAGCCTTATTGTGTAAGTGAATTCGGCAAAGGAAACAATCTGTTTCTTTCCCTAAATCGACTTTGCGCAATACAAAAAGTCGATTTTTGGGAAAGAAACAGATTGTTTCCTTGGCCGAATTCACTTACACAATTAGGCTGCGGATGTATCCTCCGACTGCACAGCATGATGTTATTATACGTAGAAGCAGTTTTTTACACAGTATGCAGTTAGTCTCATAAAGTCATAACGTAGTTCATGGTACATGATCCAATCCAAAGAACAATGGCGAAATCTTAGCAGACCTAAATTTGAGCGTCTGAAAGTGAGTTATATACGAAAGAAATGCCATTAATCATCTTCGTTTTTCCAAAGTATAACATTAACTGGTTCACCACGGATAAAAAAACATTATAAAAGAAACTTATTTGTTTTTTTCGTTACTGTCATTAACTTTCATTAGTGTGTGTTGCCATTTTATACTTATGCTGCCAAGTGACAAGTAGTGACTGTAGTAAGTGTATCATCACTATTGTATTTGTTATTATAATAAAATGGAGTAAATGAATTAAAAATACAGTCTAAGTTTAGATGTTCTTGCAGGTAAGCAGCTAAGAATACTATAGTGTAGTAGAAATTAATGAACTACTTACTTTCAATTAATGTTTAAGACCTTTTGACGTGTATCAAAAGGTCGTCGTTAACAACCATGCTATATTTTTTTTCGACTTTGATACTTCATACTAGTCTTTTTGCCTATCATGAATTGAAAGTTATTCATTTATTTCTCGCATATTTTATATAAATATACTCTTTCATATTGCCCTTTTACTTCCACGAAATTGAATTATATTACATATTAAACACATAATTAAAAGTTACCCAGACATAACCTAAAAAAGTTCATGACTGAATATCTATTAAACTCGGCATTCTCAGCTAAAACATTGTATGGGCTTCTGCCACTGTCCTTTCTCGTCTCATAAACACGATTAATAGTTTGGACCATTCCTATCACATTAGCAAGATTACTGTTTATAGTACTGAGTACTTGCACGTTGCATGAAGTTTTAATAAATAAATAAATATGAATGTCCTTATTACCTCGCACCATAAGGTTTCCTTTTTACTAATTTGATACGAAAAAAAACCCTGAGTGTGTTACTCTGTCATTTTATCACCGCATAGCGTGAGAACCACAGATATAAATCTAACTAGATGACGCGATTGTATGTACTTCGCGTGTCCAAAAAACGGAGTAAAGTTACGACAAATGATCGTAATCTGAGCTTTTCATTTCGCATTATCGGCACCGGAAAGCCACCAAAATCTAGAAAAATGACTTTTATGCCATGTTAGGCTGTAAATAATGTATGAAAAAAGTAGGCCGAGGCATTGGAAATATTTTCTTTCATTGGTAAGTAAAGGGGCATGCCAAGTCGCCATAGTAACTTAGGCCCAATGTGCACACATATAAAAATACGTGATAATAATAGGGGGCAATTCAAATAATTAATTAGTAAAAGAAATGATTCACTAAAAACTTAGCATTTAAAGTTATTTAAGTTTTTTTTTTTTATCAGTACTGTACTGTAAGGTTATGTTAAATATATATGCGTACAAGGTCACAAAGGAATGTAAGCGTAGCAAGATTTGTAGTACCCACTTGTAATAATTATTATGGGCGCAGGTGTAGAAAATATTTAATTTCAACTTCTTCTTCTTCCTAGCCTTTTCCCTAATTTTAACAATTTTTAATAACCTTCCAGTTGATATGGAAAGTAGTTGTACCACAAAACATGTATTTAAAAACCAAGTGAGAAAGTTTCTCTTTGGAACTTTTGGGGAAAATATCAGTTATACTTAACTAACAATAACTAATTTATATTGAATATTACTACTACTACTAATATTACTAACATTTCAAATCAATTTCTTTAAGCAAATAAATGAACCTAGAAATATAATATGTATATCATTTTTGTGGGAGTTGCGTCTGCCAACAAACTGTCCTACAGTTTGGCAGAAGTAATAGTACATTACAGCAGAATCCAGTAAGTAAGCCTTCCTGGCCGAGTATGAGTTAACCGGACCGAACCGCAGGTGAGGTCCGGTTATATACGAGGCCAGGATGGCTTTCTTACTGGTTGAGGTTTGTATAATGCTTTTCTCAAAAATGAAAGAAAGTTTAACAACAAATTCGTTTAATTAATATTGAAGGTTACATTCATATTAGGGCAATTACTGATAGATATTGTGATCGATTTACCGGGGGCATTTATATTTGTTTGTTGTACATCTTGATTAACGGACTCTTTAATCCAACATGATTTATAAACTGAAATGACTAAATACAAACATAAAATCCCACACTATACTTCTACAACATTACTAAGTACAAAACGCAACGTGCATACTTTTTCTGCGTCGCGTTATGTGTCACAGACCCATAAAAAAAAAAAAAAAAAAAGTGTCACAGACAATAAAATGGATGTTTAAGGCTCCAAAATATATTATGTATCTCATAAAATGTCATACCAAAAAGAGATAGATATATATTTGGAGCCTCCCTCTAACCATGTTATAATGGCTAAACTCTAATCTGTGTCTGGTACTATGTTTTTTTTTTCTAAGCAGATCTAAAGAGGATGACCTAAACCGTGCGAAGCCATAAAAAAAAAAAGGGATGAAGGATGACCAAGTGTCCAGTAAGTAAATTACATACTTACTTACTGGACAGTAGGAGATTCCAAATTTAAAATCTCGCTTCTTACCGGACAGTTGTGAATAGTCTCCGGTAGAGTTCACTTTCTGGATACTTTTTAGAGATGTTATGTCAACATTACATACCATTTTTGAGAAAAATCCTTTTTGTATGTGTGCTATCTTTTGAAATAAACATTTTTCATTTTTTTTCACTTAACACATTATTGTAAGTCGTCAGGAGTAGCTGGAGCAGAATCCATAATCAGGCCGGGGTCGTCGGGTATGGGAGAATCGCCGGATTCTGTAGTATTCTTGGACGACAGTAGTCAATTTAAACCGTAAAAAATAAACACATGTCGCCGCAATGGAGTTGCAAACATCAATGATTTTGACATTTACGTTTTCCGGTAGCTGACAAGTCAGACTTCGTGTTGCCATAAAAAAAATGATTTGTGATAACTAGATCGATAAGTTTTTTTATTAATGAATCATTAAAATCATCAAAAATAGAAATAATAATAATTATTGAAGGGGATTTCTGTGATTTCTAATGTATATATGTTTGCTACGAAGAAAATTATCACTGATTATTCGGCATAATATGGACACTGGTTCAATGGTTTCAACATATTTTTACAAAGGCAACATTTAAAAGTAAATTTTTATTCAAGTTCAGTTTACTTGAGATAATGATTGTGTTAAGACGACGACTAACGCCAACGACCTTGAGGGAACAAAACGCGCCTTCGTTTCTCACCCGCGCGACCCGAAATTTAGTAGTTTTTTGTACTTTTCTTATTATTCTATGACTTTAAAAAAAAAAGCTTCAGATCAAAATGTAGATAATTAAATTGTAGATAATTAAATTGTCTTTGATATGGTGTCGATTTCATAAAAATACGCCAAGCGGTTTTGTTGTGATTGTTGTGTTTTTGTCCGTTTTAGACATAACTTTACAAATTTATTACACTATATTATACGAATAAAACTCAAAATTTGCTCAGATGAAATTATTATGAAAATAGTCTAATATAACATATATTTTTTTCAATAAATTACGACTAGCCGTTTAGACGTGATTCTCATTTTAAAATCAGCTACTCAAGGGAATCGGCGCCTTAAGGGCGGAGTCCTGGTGTCCTGAAATACAGGCTTGCAGCCTAGTTTAGGTACCAGTCCAATAGTAATAAGCTTGTTAAAACATTCTAAATGATGTATTGTGTAATATTGTGGTGAGAAATAAACATATTTTTTTTTATTATTATTATTATTCCATTTATTTATTTTATATACATATTTTTATATTTTTAAATATTATTCTATAAAAAGTAAAATAAAAAAAAAACATTTAAAAATACAAAAATAGTAGCCCACCGGTATCGGGAACAGGGTCCAAGCTACCGGTGGTCAGGGGTCCTGAGAGAGGAACCTCCTAACGATACGCGCCGTGTCCTGGAGTACCGCTTTCTGGATCAAGCCCTTGATCCAGCTGCCCAACGAGAGCCTCCTCAGATGTTCGTCGAGGCTCTTGGCTATTATTCCATTGGCAGTCACGACTATCGGCACAATGACTGCTGTATACATATCCCACATGTCGACAACCTCGCGAGCCAGATCAAGATACTTGCTTTTCTTATCTCTCTCAGCCTTCACGAGGTTCTCGTCATGGGGGACCACTATATCAACAATCATTGCGCGACGCTCTAGTCGGTCTATCACCACTATGTCAGGCTTATTGGCAACAATAGTCCTGTCAGTCATGATAGACCGATCCCAATACAATGTGACATTGCCATTTTCGAGAACTGGGTCGGGCACATACTTATAGTAAGGCACTTCCGATTCCACAAGATTGTATTTAAGAGCAAGTTGCTGATGGATAATCCTGGCTACAAGGTTGTGTCTATGCAAGTAGTCTCCGTTAGCCAGACTAGAACAACCGGAGATAATGTGACGGATAGTTTCCCCCGGCCGGTGACATGTCCGACAGATGTCAACTGTGCCGTCCTTCACAATGTATTTCCGGTAGTTGTTCGTCATCATAACTTCGTCCATAATCGCAAAGACAAAACCTTCGGTTTCCCCGAAAAGGTCACCAAATCACAGCCAGGCCACGGACGCTAAAAGATCTACATCGGGCCCATGTAGGACCCGGTAGAAGCGTCCGTGAAGCTCCTTGCTCTGCCATACCTCCCTGCGGTCATTAAGTATCTAGTACTATAGGTTTGCGCCAGTTCTCGTTAGCCAAGGAGAGCGGGATAAGGCCCTTGTCCACCGCTACCACATCTCGATGCATACCCACGTTAACGGCCTAGAAGTATTCCCTAAGACTGCATACCTCGCGGTAGTGCTGGGTCTTAGCATTTAAAAAGCCACGACCACCGCACTTCCGCGGGATATACAGTCTCATAACCGATGATCGTAGGTGATGCATACGATTTGCGGTAAGCAATGTGCGGAATCTCCTATCCAGGGCGTCAAGTTATTATTATTAATATTTTCAATAAAAGGTTGCTGACTTGCACCGGCTAATGAATATGTGGAAGACGTGCGGAAAAATATTAACATATTTTTATAGGGCAACCAATACTATGTGCAGATCTGGGCCTAAAATTGGCATTCCGCTTTGTTTTTATATTGTTTGTGAAAAAGTGGCACGCTTGGTTTTCATACAGATGGAGGGACTTGCGTTATCTAGTTAGATTTATGTCTGTGTGGATGACAATTCCAAATCCAACTCTGTTAAACTGCTGATCACAGATCATAGAAAAACAGTCTGTTATCTGTGCTGCTGATATAAAGAGTTGTGTAGCTTAAAAATATCCATTCTAGCTTAAAAACTAAGAAATGCTTAATCTCAATCGGTTAACTAAGATACAACTTGACAGGGGTCAAAGGTCATGGTCGAAACATTTTACTGCTGTTCAGATGTTTAAAAAAAAACATGTTAATAAAAGATATAAAAGATAAAATAAATCAATACGTTAAACGTAAAATCTTATAGTACAATAATGGTGGTATTTTTGTCGTTTTCCGACTTCCACGCGGACGAATTCACGTGCTTAACCTAGTATAAAAATATAAAACCCTGATAATTACATATGTCTCTTCACAATTGTTATCTTACAGGATGTGCTATCTGTCAGGCGCTGGATATAAATTACTAAACGTTCTGGTCGGCACTTTGAGGAAGGCGTCCTTCAAATTTCCGCAGTTGGACGTAGGAGCCTGGGAGAAATACTCGTCCATATTTTTAAGTACATACTTCGATGGATCAGTCCCGACCTCGTACTCATCTATAGCGCGATAGATTGCCTGAAACAAAGATAAATGGTAATGATAAATTGAAGATCTGTCATCAGTCGAATACGAAGTACTAATGTCCGTTTTCACTAACACTCCCCCCCCCGGTTTCTCAAAACTCGATTATCGGGCTGTTAACGTAATCGTCGAACGACGAATAATCGCCGGTTATCTGCTGTGATTCAATCAAACTGCCTAGACTTTTCCCAACTATATTGGGGTCGGCTTCCAGTCTAACGGGATTCAACTGAGTATCAGTGTTTTACATGGAGCGACTGCCTATCTGACCTCCACAACCCAGTAACTGGGTAACACGGTACCCCTTGGCAAGACTGATGTCAGATCTCAAGCTTCTGACTACCCGTAACGACTGTCAAAGATCTTCAAATGACAGCCGGGACCAACGGCTTAACGTACTTTCCGAGGCACGGAAGAATCTCTATATGTTGAAAATGGTCACCAATCCACGGACCGACCTCGCCAAGCGTTGCTTAACCTTGATGATCGACCCATGCGGCTGTTATTATTTAGCCACGAGCTAAACTTAATGAATGCAAATATTTTTGCACTATTGGAATGTTAACTGTCGGTGCCGCGGTGAGTGCTAAAAATTCCACAGTGCGCTTGAATTTAGTTTTTAAAAGAGCATTCGATTCGATCAGCTAAATCTAGTAAGTGACCATCAGTTACTAGCTTTTATGTAACATGGCATGAACATGAGAAATAAAGGGCTTTATTTATAAAAATCTCTGAGCTGTATAGCAATTGATTAGGAAGCAAATTCTAAATTCAAATTGTCTATAGCATATCTTCTAGATACATAACAATGAATGGCTAAATGTGTTGCAAAGTTGATCTTTATGGATGGTTTAGTTTCACAATTGGTTCCGGTAGATGGCGCCGCAAGCGGGTTGAGGCCCCGGCAAGATAAAAATCTTTGCCCAAACAGATCGGCGATTTTATAAATAAGGGTAAAAGTGTCTAATTTTAAAGAAGACTCAAGTTGAGTGTTTACCTGAAAGGCTGGCTGCTTATCACTGTGGAAGGCTTTGCGGCTGCCGTGCAGCAGGTAGACGCCGCGCTGCGTGGCGTCCGGGCACGCGTCGCCGTACATGCACTGGTCGGAGCGGTAGTTGTAGCGGCACGAAAGCACGTGCGCTGCGCGTTCGTGGTAGTGGAATATTATGTTTATTATGTCCTGCAAGCAAACCGTTTCTTCAACACACTTACTCAATCTTCTTCTTAGCGTGTCGATGGCAAATATATAATGGCCTTTTATTCAGACAGTATAGTTTTTTTTTTTTTTTTTTATAACCTATAGGCTCGCGCTTGACTACAATCTCACCTGATGGTAAGCGATGATGTGGTCGACGGTGAAACACGCTTGCCTAGAAGTAACCTATTCACTCTTGACTTAAAGACCCCTAGATTGTAGCTATCGGGAAACACAGACTCCGGCAGGGAATTCCACTCCTTAGCTGTACGCATAATAAAAGTATTCTCAAAACGTTTAGTGCGTATGGGTGGAATGTCTACCATATACCGATGGCGCTTCGCCGTACGTCTGGTAGTCCGATGATGAAACGGGCTTAGCGGAATTAGATCATGCAATTCCGTCGCACACTCCCCGAAATGTAACCGATAAAAAACCGACAAGCTGGCAACTCAGCGACGGTGTTCAAGGCTCTGGAGCTTACTCGATTTTCTCTTTCTTAGCGTGTCGATGGCAAATATATAAGCCTTTTATTCAGACAGGTATAAATAAGTACATTGGTTGGTTATGTTGTATACCTACAATTTAGTTTAGAATATGTTAGTTTATAATTAAAGTTTTCTAATTTCTTCGACATTTCCGTCTGTGTGCCCTACTTTGACAAAGGCCTCCTCCAAATGCTTCAATTTCTCCCTATCCCTAGCGACTCTTGTCCATGTAGCGCCTGCTACCGTCTTTATCTCATCTGCCCATCTTCTGAATGGCCTACTCCGTTTTCGTTTCTTGTGACTTGTAAACCAGTACATAATTGTTTTTGACCATTTTTCATTTCCTCTGATTGTATGTTCTGTCCATTTCCATTTGAGCTTTCTTATTGTTACAGTAACATCTTTCGATGGCAAATATGCAAAGTTAAATATTGTGTTTGGCCCAGAATTCAGCCACGGCAACGCCATTCGGTGACGCAGTCATAAGGTCTTCGCAAGTACAGGTGACAGGGCATGCTGCGCACTCCGTGAGATGGGCCATGGTCTGCGGAGAGATGCCGCACAAGCACTGAAGACTAGTGCCATCAGAGAACCCCCACCTGTGGAGGTTGTCCTTGCTGCGGCCAACCTGAGTGCGGAGTCTATTTAGGGTTTTCCAGGTCAACCACGGCAGAATGTACCCAGGCGGAAGGCTCTCCGACTGCCCGATGAAATTTTCAGGAGGCTTGAGTTTCTCTCGCCAAAGGTCGCATCTCGCCGAAGGGGGCTTGCCATCACATAGACCCACGCATCTTGGAAAATTCTGCCCGATTTTTAGGCTCTGGGGCACTGAGCTGTAATTGTGCATTGGGTGGCGTGGGTCGTTTTCTCTATGCGACTTCCTATAGTCTTGCGAATTTCTGGGGGCGCGATGTGGATAAGTGAATACAGGATTCGTACAGGAGTCGGTTTGAGGCAACCTGTGGCAATCCGACACGTCTCATTTAGACTTACTCAATAACTTGCTGGCTGTAGCGCAATAGCTACTTTTCAGGCTCACAAAGCTCTATATGTACGTATATTAATCTAAACATAAATGTCACTCAACATTTCCGTGAAATACAAGCGTTACAAATTTTTGTAAGTCATAAGGCCCCACCCCAACTGTACGCTAGCTGTATCTGGGAAAACACTCACAGAATTTCGAAACTCTACAGTTTTAGGATTGGGAAAACCATGAAAAAGCAGGTTTATTAATACAGATGAAGTACTTAGCTGATAGTAGAAGAGATGGCATGAGCCCATGAACACCATGACATACAATGGTTAGTATTCTTGTGGACTAATTCATGTTTTGAAGTCATTTTATTACTTTCTCAAGATTTATTGACTTCCAACAGACAAGTTTTTTTTTTTTATTCTCTATAGGCTTGCGCTTGACCACTATCTCACCTGATCGTAAGCGATGATGTGGTCGACGGTGGAGCACGCGTGCCTAGAAGTAACCTATTCACTCTTGACTTAAAGACCCCTAGATTGTAGCTATCGGGAAACACAGACTCCGGCAGGGAATTCCACTCCTTAGCTGTATGCATAATAAAAGTGACCCCAAAACGTTTTGTGCGTATGGGTGGGATATCCACCATGTACCGATGGCGCATCGCCGTACGTCTGGTAGTCCGATGATGGAACGGGCTGGGCGGAATTAGATCATGCAATTCAATCGCACACTCCCCGAAATGCAACCGATAAAAAACCGACAAGCTGGCAACTCGGCGACGATGTTCAAAGCTTTGACTTAACCAGTGCCTCATTGCCGATGAGCCTCTTGGCCCGCTTTTCGATCGACTCTAGTGCATCAAGCTGGTATTTGGCAGATCCGTCCCAGAGATGAGAACAGTACTCCATGCATGATCGAACTTGCGCTTGATACAAGTTGAGTAGCTGTTCCGGCGTGAATTACCCTCTCACCTTCGCAAGGATCCCTAACTTTTTGGCAGCCAGCTGAGCCTTTGCCTCAATGTATGGGGCAAAATTGAAAGTCGAGTATTGAGAATGTGTAGTTCTACTCATTACAGGACACATCAAAATTACCAAATCAAGCATCTGATTAAAATAGAAACGGCACACAGAAAAATTAGAAGAAAAAGAAAAGAAGCACCTCATTTTGCATGGGCCAGAAGAACAACGCACCTGATCACCCCATGGTATGTAGCTCTTCCATTTCAACATGATCGGTGTGACATAGTCCACCCAGCCAAATGACCGCATCCTTGTCAAGTTCATTAGCATAACGCCTGAGTTGAGACCTACAATGAAAATAGTGGTAATTGGATTACAGATGAATTTTTAAATTTTGAGATAGCGACACAGGGCACAAATTTAATCTATACTAATATCTTCTATAAAAATGAATCGCAAAATGTGTTGGTAAGCGCATAACTCAACAACGCCTGGACCAATTTGGACAATTCTTTTTTTTAATAGTTCGTTGAAGTTCAAAGATGGTTTTTACATATTTTTTTTAGGGTAGGGTAGTGTAGGGTAGCGTAGTGTAACGTAGGGTAGGGTAGGGTAGTGTATTGTAGGGAAATGTAGGGTAGTGTAGGATAGGGTAGGGTAGGGTAGTGTAGGGTAGGGTAGTGTAGCGTAGGGTAGGGAAGGTAGTGTAGGGTAGTGTAGTGTAGGGTAGGGTATACTGCGGGACACTTAAGTTGAACCAAAATGTATTATCGCTTTACTGAAATTAAACGATTTAAACCGAAACCAGTCTTTTCTTTATGATCTAACCGTTGACAAATTGTATATTGTAAACGGTTAGGTCGTAGTAAAGGGATTTATTTCGGTTTAAATGGTTTAATTTCAGTAAAACGATAATACATTTTGGTTCAACTTACGTGTCCCGCAGTATAGAGTAGTGTAGTGTAGGGTAGGGTAGTGTAGGATAGGGTAGTCTATGTTACCTATACCACAGATAATATAATACTTATTTTTTAATAAGGAACACCACTGTCCCTAGCAAGTGTTGCAGGTCATACCAGTAGTTTTATATCTAACTAGCTGACCCCCGCAGCTTCGCTCCCGTCAACTCGCTACCTACATACATGTTTGTTGCGTAACTTAAACCGTAAACGCAGCGCACGTAACGGAAGCTCTCAAAAAGGATTATTGTTTCCCGTTTTTGCAACATTTTTCATTTATGCTCCGCTCCTATTGGTCGTAGCGTGATGTTATATAGCCTATGACCTTCCTCGATAAATGGACTATCCAACACAAAAATAATTTTTCTATTCCACCCAGTAGTTCCTGAAATTAGCGCGTTCAAACAAACAAACTCTTCAGCTTTATAATATTTATATTAGTATTGATAAAGTCAAAAGAAATACTATTCTTCTGAAACACAAACTGTCATTCGCTTCATGCTTTTTGTAAATAAACTTAGTACGACTAATTTTGGAAAAGTAATTATTACAAACTAATGGGAAAGTTGATTCAGAGATTACAGCTACTAAAAAAGAAATGAAAATGTATAAGTCAACCCAACAACACATGTGGGCAGGAACATGATAGATGAAAAAATTTAGTTTTAATAAGCATTTTTGGTTGGAGTGTAGCCTTAGGCACTATGGCGCGAGTACTTAGAAAAGTATTGTTTTTTTTTTATTGCAGTTTCGGGTTAACCTTGACCATAAAAACCATTTAGGTTCTGAGAAGCATAGCCCTACGACGCACTGTTTCCGAGTGATGGGCTTCCGAGTTTTATTTTATTTTGCATTAAATGGACTTCGTAAAATTTTCGAAGATTTTTTTTAACACAATTCCGGCATTCATTTTTCGCCAACTTATTAACCTTGTCCATAGAAGTCATTTAAGCTCTGAGACACATGGTCCTATGACACACCTTCTTCGAATTATTAAGTAAGTCGTAAACAAGGAAAAAATCACGCCGTGCAAGCGGAGGATACACAAGATTTTGGTCAGCCAGCCCGCGAATATGTATCCTCCGACTGCACAGCATGATTTATTCCTTGTTTACGACTTTTTAGTTCGCTTTTGAAGCAGTCGGGTTTTTTGATTTTTCAATTAAGTTTTTTTTTTGAGCACATTAAATGTCATGCATGCCTAAATGATTGTAATACTCTTACCATATTTGCCATAAAAGGGATGTTTTGCAAATCTTGGGTACCAAGATACATTTGGGTTATCATCTTCTAGAGACATAGCTGATATTTGTGATGTATTGAACTGTGAGAAAAAATGCCAGAGCTCCTCCACCGGCCCCAAGAATAATGTGTCTGCATCCACATAGATCATGGCATCAATGTGAGGTATTAGTTTCTGAAATATAATCATTTTCTATAAATAAAATGGCTTTTGATGCCTAATAGAATATATTATGTTGATTAATAGTAGTATAATTATAATAATTTCACAATATGCCATAAAGGTTCTTACAGGAATAAACAAACGTTGAGCTGCACATTTACTAAATAGGTTCATCCAGTCTTGTTCATGTTCTTCAGGAAAGCTAACTTCATGAAGTTCAAATTCCAATTGGTTCTTTGTTAAATGTCTCCATCTTGTTAGAGTTTCATTAAATCTCGGTCTCAGGTTGTCGTCGGCGAATATTACGAAGTGTACTCGAACTCTTGTAAACAACAACACTGACTTAACCACATTCAATGACTCGTTGAACCTTGAGTCGCAAACTACAAAAGATAACACTACTCTTTCTATATCTTGACTCTCCTTGTTGTTAAAATCCCTGTAAAGTTAATTCATTAATATGTTTTGGTTTAACTCCGTAATGCCAGTGTAGTGTATTACATCAAGATACAAACATCATAAAGTTTAAACTTACTTGGTGGACAGAGGCTTGTTGATGGCAAAATATTTGTTTTTATTACTACTTACTTTAGAATATAAGTATAAAACAGTAAAACTACTCAATATTAACAAAATCATAACTTTAAGTGATAACTTTTTCATATTTTTGCTGTTATTACTACCTACTCACAACAAAACAGTGGTTTTCATTGTATTGACGCCAAAAATTTGATTGATTGAAGAGTTGTGACTTCACTTGACATTTGACATTTCAGGCATGTCAACAGTCAAATTGACAATCAGTCGGGAATGGGAAATGCAATGGGAAATTGGGAATGGCAACATCTTGCTTTGGTCTTTGAAGACGCGGCCAAACGGACTACGGACTAGAATCCAGGGCGGTTTAAAAAAAAAGTATATGTTTTGAAACATCTTGCACTGACTTACCTACCTATCCTACCTCATTGACATCATGTGACTTGAAAGCCTCAGTAGCAACATTGTAAACTTCTCAAAAAAAAACTAACTGTCAAATAGATTGTGCTGTCTGCTGAAATTGCTGAAGTGAATACTAGGCCTGGGTCGTATCGCTTTTTCTGAGAATCGTACCCGAATCAGATTTCGAGTTTCAATATCTGATTTCCAAACTATATATTTCAATATATAGATATTGTGCGTACGCGATATTTTCAAATCTGATCCAATACGCTGTTTTTTGGTTGCTATGATATTTGATGAAAATCGGTTTTTTAGATTTCTTTAAATTAAAATAGATACTGTGCGTACGCGTATGTATTTTTACCCGACTGCCGAAGGAGGGTAATGTGTTTATTAAATCTGTTAAGCAGCCTAATTTCGTAAGTGAATTTGGCAAGGCAAAGGGTTGAAAGAAACCCCATAAAATAGTATGAGCAATTCTCCTTCTCTTCTCCTTTTCAGGTATTGCCAAAAATTCTTGGACTTGGATTCCAAAAATTCTAATTCATTTTTTTCATGTTTTTCAGTTAAGATAGTGGTTAAGCGCGAGCCTATAGGATGTAAAAAAAAGAGTATTTTCACCAATGAATGCGTCCAATAATTTAATTTGATATTTGAAATGCATGCAATGCATTGTTATAGTTAACTTAAACTAAACTTTAAATACACGAGCTTAAGATCTAAACTATGTCATTAAAATATGATGAATAAGCTCAAAATCACGTAATTGTATTGTGTTAATTTCAAATAATATTACCATACCTATACCGCTCTAACTACTGTAAATCTATATCAACCGCGCTCTGTCGCACCTGAGTTACGTCACCGCATCGGGCCAAAATCTGGCGAAGCCGATGCGGAGCGAGCGGTATACGTAAATATATAGATTTTGTAATACATGGTTTTCGAACCGTCGCGACGAACGTGCCAGCGGTTTTTAGATATCGTACCGATATTTATACTAGTCAGAGATGCGGAGCGAGCGGTTCGCGTATATCTAGATTTTGTAATACATAGTTTTCGGACGTACCAGTAAGCGGTTTTTAGATATTGTACCGATATATAGATTTCGTAACTATATACGGTTTGTATCGCCCACCACTAGTGAATACAATAATAATCACCAATTCACCAGGTGTTTTAGCTCCATTAATATTATTTAACTCTTTGTGTTATATTCATTATTCACCAGTTGTGGACTGGTTGATTTGTGGTTGTGGTCGTCGAAGAGGATACGATTATACGGGTTATACACACGGTAACAGACGATGTATTACAGGCATTTAAAAGTCTACTCTGTCACTGTTTTAACAGTTTTACTTGTTATTTTAACCGGTTGAATGCCCGTAATTACCGAAACGATAGAAAAGCAACTGTAACCCGCGTGGATACACGTTTCTCGGCACTCAACGAGGTTAATTTACATTTTTACAGATAAGTTTCATAATTAACTCATACAATGAGTGCGAAATCGGAAGACCAGTTAAAAGAGAAAATATTAAACGTAGCAAGGAAAAATCCAAAGGGCATTTCACATAAAGACATAACAGCGGCAATACCTGAAGTTTCCTCTGCTGATCTTGTACCTGCAATCAATGAACTATTACAGCAAGAATTCTTCGATTTATTTAATCAAAATGGTGTTTTAGTCTATAGGTAAGGCATTTTGTTATTAGATCAACTGTTTTTTATTTTTGGCTTGAAGAATCACTCCTAGGATAACCAAAAATTGTATTTCAGGTTAAAAACTCAAACAAGTAAGCAAGCAGTAAAAGGCGCAGACAATGAAGAAAAAGTCGTTTTTAATTTAATAGAAGAAGCTGGCAACAAGGGTATATGGATAAGAGATATCAGAGTTCGGTCAAATCTGGCTAATACTCAGCTAACTAAAGTATTGAAAAATCTTGAAAGCAAGAAGCTTATCAAAGCTGTAAAATGTGTCAATGTGAGTTAATAACTACTTCTCTTAAATAGTATAAATATTTTGTTTTCACTATCACTCACTATCAACGTAATTTCTGTTTCCCTGTAAACTTCTCATAAACCATGCAACAGATTGTGATACTATTTTCTCTAATAGAAAGAACGATAAACAAGAAAGGTTTGGGTTTTATATATTATTCGCTCCCATGGGTCACTCCACAGGACCCAATTTTGGGATTAAAAATAGCCTATGTCACTCAAGAATAATGTAGCTTTCTTTTGGTGAAAGAATTTTTAAATCGGTCCAGTAGTTTCTATTCGGAGCAAACAAACCAAAAAATCTTTCCCTATTTTTAATATTGATATAGATTTGTCCCATGTGTAGCCGAGACTAGTTGTAACATCAAAGAATTCATAAACGGAAACAAAAATTAAGCTATGCCAGATACGTACAGTGCATATAATTTATCTTTAACAAAAATTATTTGAATTTTCAGGCTTCTAAGAAAAAGGTGTATATGCTTTACAACTTGGAACCAGACAGATCTATATCTGGAGGAGCATGGTATCAAGATCAAGATTTTGAGTCAGAATTTGTGGACATCCTTAATGTTCAGTGCCATAGATTTCTAAGTCAAAGATCAGATAAAATGAAAAACAATCCTCGTGGGCCAATTGTTGGCAGGACTCAGTCATATGCCACAGCTGCTGAAGTACAGAAGTATATCACTGATCTGGGAATAAGTAAGGTATAGTCACTCGATAAATATCAGCTTACTTTTATTCATAATCTAAACACTATAAATACATTATATATTTAGAGTATATCACCACTAAACTAACATTAGATTTAAAGCAACAAAATACTCTTGCACATTCCAAATAGGATACTTTGTATCAAACAAAATGCATAATATTAATTAATGCTTTCAATATTGTGGAAAGATATTGCACTCATAACATTTCGATCTTTCTATGTGCTACAATTAGGAGTACCTACAAGTGTGTACACTTTTTGAATGTTGTTTTTTTTTTTTAAGTAGGCAGTACACATGCAAATGATCTATCATCTGCAAGTGCACTGTTTTAATACTTAATCATTATAACATGCATATTGTTGCTACCTGTATGACTATAGTGCGGGACACGTAAGTTGAACCAAAATGTATTATCGTTCTCTTGAAATTAAACAATTTAAACTGAAATAAATCTCTTTTCTACAACCAAATCGTTTACAATATACAAATTGCTAACTGTTAGGTCACATAGAAAGGATTCATTTCGGTTTAAAGCGTCTAATTTCAAGAGAACAATAATACATTTTGGGTCAACTTACGTGTCCTGCACTATACACTCTTTGCGTTTTTAAATAAAATAAAAAAATGCATATACGTATACGCATTTTTTGTATTTTAACGTCATACCATAGTTACACCATATATGCCTGTATGACTTTAAAATGCAATACCATGCTACAGCGCAAAGAGTACAGTGCTAAAACTCACTTGTAAATGAGGCGTATGAATAAAGTTATTTTTGTGACAGTGGCAATGTGCTTGTTACAGGTTGAACTTGATGTAGAAGATGTTATCACAATACTGAATACTTTGGTCTATGACGGTAAGGCAGAAAGCAGTGTGTACCCTGATGGCAGCAAAGTGTATCGTGCTATAGACCCTCTTATACCTGCACCAGGGCTAGTACAAGTACCGTGTGGTGTCTGTCCACTCATTCACAAATGTGCTTCCACTGGACTAATTACACCTCAAGATTGTACTTACATGAAAGAGTGGTTAGAATAAAAAATATATGTAACATTAAGCTGTGCTTATTTATTTCCTGATGCCTAATTTACTTTAAGCAGTTATTATAAATTCAAGTCCGACTTAATCTTAAACAGGTTAAAAAGAAAGTTGAGAATAAATACATAAAGCAAATTCTATAATATAACAAGGTTATAAATAAAAGCTATACAGATTCGAGTTCTTGTATTTAACTCACATAAAAAAACAATACCATCAAAATATGTTTGTTGTACAAACAAATAAATGGCTTAAGTACCAACGTGAGTTTTTTTAAACACATTGCAAAGCATAACCATACAAAAATAATTCATCTTTGCTAAGTTTCTTTACTGTATGATTCAGTGAATAAAAATAAAAAGATATCAAAAACTGGTAACAACATCTACTAATTATACCAACTGTCTGTCTCAAGCAGCAACATTATATACACTCACAGATTTCAGAACAAACTTCTAAAATTATTTTCTATATTATACAATGCTGAAGAGAGTACTGCGGGCTCTCTTTTTTGATTAAATGCTTTTTCTTCTGTAACTGTATTTGTTTCTACCTGTACTACATCTTTATTGTTGAAGTTGGGAAAAATAGAACTGAAGGCGTCCATCTGAATATAGTTCAGAGACTGCAAAATCAATCCTTTGTTAGGGTATGGCGGGGTAGCGGTCACAACTACTGCATCATAATAAGGGTCCTGATGACTGACGTTTTGAGGCTTGGGTGCTTCTGGACTTGGAGGTGGTGGTGTTGAAGGAGGTGTCAGCACAGGCTCCTTCAACACAGGCGGAGGCACTTTTGGTTTCTCTCCACCTGAAAGTAATAAATTTATGTATGTGATTTACTTTTATTTATAATGTTTTGGTACACCAACAACTACAGAGAAGAAAACTTTTTTGAAAAAAAATTACTACAGACTTCCAAATAAAAACTACAAAGTGAAAAATAACTTTGTTTGGAAGTTGGTGTCTTTCTTTTCTATTTTTTTTGCGATATGGACATCATATCAGCCGAAAGACGTCCACTGCTGGACATAGGCCTCCCCCAAGCGTCGCCACATTGACCAGTCCCGTGCGTCTCGCAACCAGCGGATCCCCGCAACCTTCACCAGGTCATCGGTCCACCTGGTGGGAGGCCTTCTAGCGCAAAGTCTTCCGGTTCGCGGTCGCCACTCCAGAACCTTTCTGCCCTATCGGGCAATGTGCCCTGCCCACTGCCACTTAAGTTTGGCAATTCTTCGAGCTATGTCGGTAACATTGGTTCTCTTACGGATCTCTACATTTCTGATTCGATCACGCAAGGAAACGCCGAGCATAGCCCTCTCCATTGCCCTTTGAGTGACTGTAAGCTTTCTGATGAGGCCCATTGTAAGCGACCACGTCTCAGAGCCATATGTCATCACTGGCAACACACACTGGTCATAGACTTTTGTCTTGAGACACTGTGGTAAGTTGGACGAGAAGACACCGCGCAACTTCCCGAACGCTGCCCAGCCGAGTCGGATTCGACGGTTGATCTCTCTCTCGAAGTTGGCCCTACCCAACTGGATCGTTTGTCCCAGGTAGACATAGTCGTCCACAACTTCGAGTGTAGAGTCTCCAACCTTGATAGGAGTGGGTGTCATGGGCATTCAACATCACCTTGGTTTTGTCCATGTTCATTTTCAGACCCACTCTTTCGGAAGCTCTACTGAGGTCATCGAGCATTGTATTGAGGCTCTCCATGGTCTCAGCCATGACCACTATGTCGTCGGCAAACCGAAGGTGAGTGATGTACTCGCCATTAACATTGATGCCTAGGCCCCTCCAGTCCAGAACCTTGAATACATCCTCCAGCGCAGCAGTGAACAGTTTCGGAGAAATGACATCTCCCTGTCTCACGCCACGCTGGAGAAATATTGGTTTCGAGGTCTGATCCTGAAGACGGACTGACATGGTGGCGTTTCTGTACAAACATTTCAACACCTCAATGTACCGGTAGTCAATCTGGCACCGTTGGAAAGACTGCAGTACAGCCCAAGTCTCGATCGAATCGAAGGCTTTCTCGTAATCCACAAACGCTAAGCAGAGAGGCAGGTTATACTCTTCGGTCTTCTGTATAAACTTGCCGCAGCGTATGTATGTGGTCTACGGTGCTAAAGCCTTTTCGGAATCCGGCTTGTTCGGGAGGCTGGAAATCGTCAAACCTGCGCGTGAAGACTCTTGAAAACAACTTGTAGACATGGCTAAGAAGTGAGATGGGCCTATAGTTCTTCAGCCGGGCATTGTCACCCTTTTTGAAGAAGAGGACCACCACACCCCTGCACCATGCCTGTGGCATTTTGCCCTCGAGTATGACGGAATCAAACAGCTTCTGAAGGGCCTTAAGGACCGGTTTTCCACCCGCCTTCAGGAGTTCAGCCGTGATTCCGTCGTCACCCGGCGCCTTGTTGTTTTTAAGCTGTTTCAGAGCCATCCTAATCTCGTACAGGCTGACGTCCGGGATATCTTCGGTATAGTGTCGGGTCAATCTAGCTCTTGGGTCGTTTGCTAGATTCGCAACGGGTTTACTGGTTGACGTGTACAACTGCCCATAGAAACTCTCGATTTCCCTCAGAAGCTCCGGTTTGGCGGATACAATCCTGCCATCATCGGTCTTCAGTTTTGTGAGCTGGCTCTGCCCAATAGACAGATCTCTTGCCAAGACCTTGGAGCCCTTATTCCGCTCGATAGCATCTTTAATGCTTTTGGTATTAAAGCGGCGGAGGTCGGTTTTCAAGGACTTTGAGATCCGTCTATTTAGCTGCCGGTATTTCACCGCATCGTCTGAAGACTGCAGGATCATCTCACGCCTCTCCTTCATTAGCTTGAGAGTAGGATCAGAGTAGATCAGCTTTTTATTTCTATATGTACGGCGGGTCTTGAAAAACTTAGACCCGACCGCATGGACAGCTTCCACGAACCCATCGCTGTATTCGTCCACGGAGCTCCCTAGGCACTCGAAACGATTCTGGAGTTCGAGCTGAAAGGTTTCGGGGTTTTGGATCTAGATCTGTGCTGGACGGAGCGTGGACTTCATCAGTCGAGACCTTTCAAGCTTGATATGAATGTTTAATGTGCCTCTTTACCATACGGTGATCGCTCCCGGTTTTCACCGAATTGATCACAGAGACATCATTGAACATTTGCTTCTTGGTTGACATGATGAAGTCGATCTCGTTTTTAGTTCCACCATCGGGGCTTTGCCATGTCCACTTCCTGTGCTCTCGCTTTCTGAAGGAGTTCATCATATAGAGGCCTTCCTTCTCCATAAATCTGGCCAGTAGGTGACCCCGGTGGTTCCGACGTCCAACTCCAAATTGCCCCACTTGCAGGTCATCCTCGTCTCGTTTGCCCAGTTTTGCGTTGAAGTCCCCCATGACAACGGTGAAGTGAGTTTTGAAACCATGCATGGCTTTAGAGATATCCTCATACATGATCTCTACCTCGTCGTTGGGGTGTGCAGAGGTTGGGGCGTGCCGAGGTTGGGGCGTAAACCTGTATGACCTTCAGCGAATATCTTGAGGATATTCTGAGTATAAGGTACGCCACCCTGGTCGACACACTCTCGATCTTCAGCACGTTGTTCACAAGGGACTTGTGGACGATAAACCCGACACCACCCTGGGACTGCCGGTCACCCTCTCGGAAATAGAGCAGGTTACCGGATTTAAGGATTATCGTGTCCTCCCCTTCTCTTCGGACTTCAGATAACCCTATAATACTCCATCGTAACCTGCTCAATTCTGCCTCGAGTTCGGCTATCTTCTCGTCGGTCCGGATATGGACACCGACTTCAAAAATAAAGTTATTTTTCACTTTGTAGTTTTTATTTGGAAAATGTTGTATTTTTTGCATAAAAGTTTTTTATTTTTCCTTTTTAGTTGTACGTAGCTAAAATAGGCAAGTTGTTTAGTAAGGTACCTATAACACCAGAATAGATTACCCGAATAACATGAAACTTGAACATAACCGTTGAATTGAGAGATCTGCGTACCTACCCCTTTAGAGCGTACTGGCGTGATGTTTGTTATGAAATGGTATAAACAATGAATAAACATGCGATTGCAGCAATCCTAAGAGATTTGCCGTTATTTATTGAAGAGTTCTGTTCTATATCTCCGAAGTTCTTCATCAGATCTTCACCAAATTTAAATGGGACCAATTTCGAAACATACTATTTCAAACAAAAAAAGAATTTCCAAAATCGGTCCACAATTGACAGCGATATTGGTGAACATAAATAAAAAAAAAAACAAGTCAATCAAAGAACCTCCTCCTTTTTGGTAAGTCAGTTAAAATACATACTTATCGAATAAATAATCCTCTCCATTTCTCTCAGTTGGGTTTGTTGTGTCTGAACAGTAAAGTACAGATCAGTTATGGTGTCAAAAATGTGCTTCATTTCCTCTTCCTTCTTGGCTTCTTTGGCAGCTTCTTTATTACTTTGCCTGTAGTAAAAAAAATACCCCAATTTATCTTTTGCTCCTATTTAACCCCTTGTATGCATTCGAGACATAATGAAAAAGCCATTGTGACTCGTTTAGATCTGCATTCTGATACAAAGGGTTGGCTCAAGATTGCAGTAAGTACACCAGATACAGTGTATATTAGGAAGGGAGGCCTTCATCCTGCAGCAGAATATAATAGAGACTTAGTATGGTTAAGAACAATTTTCTGGTTCAATTTCTTAAATTTAATTGAAATATGTTCAATGTTTCCAAACCAAAATATAGCAGATAGAATAATATAAACAATTAAAATGTTTGCATTCCGGTGCTTAAATACAGAAACAAATTATAAAAAGTAATGTGTAATACTACTGATCAGTACACTACTGTACTGATCAGACTAAATAAAATATACCTAAATCTGTATGAGAAGCCATGAGAAAAATCTAATCAGATTTTTTGTCCAATTGAAAATGTACTTATTAAGTCATTTTAATATTTATAATGGTTTCTTAACTTAACACTTAATAAGATGACCTAGTTGATCAACTCGCTCAGATCATTTCCGGCAATTTCCTGTTCAAATTGCACTTAAAAACATCAGCTACTTGTATTGAAATAAGCTGTGCTTACCTGTTAAATTCAAACAATAATAAGGCTGCTCCTATGGTGAATATTAGTGATTCACCAAGTAGATTTGCACCTAGTTCTATCGCCATTTCCTGACTGAGAACAGGTACGTTTACTGGTCTACCCAAGTTCAGAATCCACATCTTAGACTTTACTTCACACCAATTATAAACTGAAAAAATTAACTCTTATTTTCAAAATCTGTTTGCTCAACTATTTAGTTAATACAATTTTGTGTAATCAGTCTAATAATAATCATGATCTTCTGAAATAAAGCTACTTTTCATTTGCAAACGTTTTTCATAAAATGTTACGACATCGTCGGAAAGAGATAAACATCCTGCTAGAGTCAGGGACAGCAGCATTCCAGGCATTACTGTGGCTTGGCTTATGTATGAGAACAACACTTACATTGGGCCGGAGGCATACAGACATAAGTCCTGAAAAACGGATGATGTTTAGCTCGTTCTTTGCAAGCATTTGCGATGGGTTTACTTATCTGCTTTATCAATAAAGCGCCTAGTTTTGCAATTGGAAATGCTCCTACAACCATCGTTAGGATGGACAAATTTCGTCTATTTGATTATGCAGTCAGATAGTGCAAATTTCATAAAATAATAAGCACAAGGTTAATATTAAAATCAAAGATTTATGATTATCAAGTCTACTAAATTGGCTGGGCTAGTTGACATAATATTGACATTGACTTCAGCACAAGCAGTGTTGCAAAATTGAGAAAAATATTAGACTTGCCAGTAAAAATTCGTGAGATTTTTTATACAGGTATTCATTCTTGTTAGAATAAAAAGAGTATTAATTTTTTATACAGACCTTTTTGATCTACATAAGTTTATATTTCTATTATACCATTTACGCTTTAACTATTATGTAATTTGTAGGTAACTTCCTTTTACGTTCTTTTGTTCCACAGTAATTTACAAATCCATAATTCGATTCAATAAAAAAACATGTACCTACATACTTAAATACTAAACAAAAGTAAACTATACAAAAAAAATACTAAACCTAACTATTGTACTTACACTACTATATACAAATGAAATGTACACTTAGGTGTCGAAGTATTCCTCCACATCTGGAACATCATCCGGGAACGTGCCCAGAAGACTGGCAGCATTGCCACATTGAATGGCAATGCTGATTCTTTGCGCAAAGAAAGAGCCAGCGCAAAGAAAGATCAGTCGGCGAGAGATCTCCATAAAAAGAAGACGTGCACTCGGGCCCCATGACCCAAGCGTTTCGACCCCAAACTGGTCAAAACTGTAATTACCAATTAGGTTACAGTATTTGCGCCGCTTGAGCAGCCGCAGCAGCAGCGCCAGCACAAGTAAGTAAGTATGTACATATTTACACCTTTGTTTTACAAATAACTATTCCTCTTCAATAAAAAAACACTCATGATTATAAATTCTTTAAAAAAAATAATGTCCTACGTCCCCTGGATGGGGCAAAGGGCGTCCACAGTAGTCCTTCATCGCGATCGGTCCTGAGCTTCACACTTCACCTCGCTCCACGTCATACCTACCGATGCTCGTCGCTTCCGCCAACACGGTGCGGCGCCAGCTCTAACGGGTGTAGTGTATCTGTCTCACTCACACGTTCACTTTGCCATCGCCACTTTCCCCCACACAGACATACACAATCTCGTGCGCACCACGTATTAATACAAGAGCTGTGAGCGAGAGTAGACGTGTTGAAGTGTGGTCATTTAGTGCGTGTACGAGCCTGTGAATTGCCTTATAGAACCGGACACTACAACGGGGACGGCCACGCTTTCTTTTGCCTTGGGGATTCCAATCCAGCGCTTGCTTCGGTATATGATCAGAATCCCTTCGCAGCGTGTGGCCAATCCAACTCCACTTGCGATGTTTGATCTGGCGGTCGATCGGGCTCTCGTGGCATTGCTCCAACAGCTCTACGTTGGTGGTGGTCTCGGGCTAGTAAATGCCGAGTATGCGACGAAGTCAGTGGTTGACGACGACTTGGATCTGGTGTGAGATATATTTTGTGACCTTCCACGTTTCGCACCCGTAAAGCAGCAAGGATTTGACATTTGACCCAAAGATTTCATTTTCCGCGATTGCCAAACGGGTCTCGGCTGCGCGAAGGTAGCTCGTGCTTTGGCTATCCTTGAAGCGATGTCATCTTCACTATAGGTCTACCAGAATCTCATGGCAAAAAGGGAAATAAAAATGTGTTGTATGCAATACTGGGGAAATTGGATCAAACGATCTTGATACTGTTTAATTTTTATTTATGTCTTTAGTATTAATGAACATGAGGTACCTATATTATAGTAGTCACAACGGATCTTTGTGTCTTTGAACTTGGTCCTGCCAACCATTGCGTAAGAAACAGTTTGTCATCGAGTATACTGCATAGAGTAAGCGAGATAGGACGATGAGAAAAAAGACAAAAGATATTTATTTCAACTGGGCCACCAAGCGGCACTTTTGAATGTCACAATTTAAATTTACATGGAATAAAAGTTGATTCTACCGTGCATTCAGAAAGTAGCTTGTTATGGAGAAGAATGCACAAGAAACTCCGTAAGCTTATGTGACATACATAAGCGAGTGAAAGAGACAGTTATACAATGCTATCTTCACCTTCAACATTGACACAAAATAGCTACTGCGCGGGGTCTTGCAACCAATTCAGAGACACAAAGATCCACTGTGAGTATTATAGGTATGTGTATGAATAATGTTGTTATACATCGTGTTCTTAACATAGGAAAAATAAATCATTTGAATATTAATTTATGTACTAATTTATTATTTAGCATTTAAATCATACTAATAACTTAAAACCTCATTCAGAACTAGAAAACTAGAATACGATTCCATGAACTCCACTGGCATTTCAAAAACTTGTATCTTTGTAGTTTTATGTCATCTCTCTCCATCAAAATGGTTCTTATTCATTGGCATTTAACATATTCAAAACCAATCTCTTTATGTATAAAGTCTGTAAAAAATAATAAAATGTATCATGTTACTTAAAGTCATTCATCATCATCAGTCTATATATATTTTTTTATGTAAGTTTTATGGCCTGGTTGCTAGGACCTTTTAGCCACGTCTTTGGAAAGAGTTTTGGATCTTATATTTATTTATTATTTATTATATGCTATATTGTACACCTTAAAATACAAATATAACAAAAAACTTAAAATTAATACAAATACAATGGGCGGCCTTATCGCATAGCGCGATCTCTTCCAGGCAACCTGGTATGGACAGTAATTTTCTGGACTTGAAGTGGGGTTGTCGTTGGTGTGACATTAACATAGTCTATATACTATAATTATAATAGATACACAGATAAATACATATGCTACGTAATATATACATAAATACATACATACTAAATATAGGCAATAACAATAAATTATGAATGACTCAATTTATAATCACAATCACAAATCAACACGCTAAGACGAAGGCAGTGACAGGTAATGTTCCCTTACGAGTCTTTTGAACACAGGCAATGATTGAGCACGTTTGATTGGATCTGGCAATGAATTCCACAGACGAGTAGCCTGGACAGTAAAGGATTTATCCAAAAAAGTCGTGCAATGTGTTGGAATTTGAAGTCGTAAGTTGTCTGATGACCTAAGAAATTTTGTGTAAGAATCGCGGAGAAACTGAAAACGTTTCTTAAGGTAAAAAGGGGTGGAAGGAGTAAAGAGCACATTGTATAAAAGGGAAAGAATATGAGCATTCCGGCGAAGGCGAATTGGCAACCACTTGAGCTTCACACGAAATTCGGAAACATGGTCATATTTGCGCAAACCGAATATGAACCTTATACAAACATTTTGAAGCCGCTCAAGTTTATCGAGTTGTTCGTGAGTAAGGTCAAGATTTATTCTTTAGTATGCATTAGAATGCGGATGTAACAGATTCTAATATTTTTTGGAGTACTTGGCAGCAAATTGTATCGAGTCAGTCTTCCCAGTAAGCTTTGCAGAGGCAGTCAATACTACAATAAAATACACCGCTCCACTATCCCGAGATCGCTTTTGTCAATGATTTTACAAATTGTCCAGTTGCGGAGACAGTTGAGATACAAAACTACACCAATAATATATCACAATATCCACTAGGAATCAATTTGCAAATAATATTAACAGCCACTGAACTTCACTCGACAAAATCCCGCCAAAAACTCTATATACACGTCCCACTGCAGGGCGCAGATTATTACTTAATATTTTTCTTACGTCAAAGATTCTCAATCTCCGTTAAAATCAATATCTTGTAGAAGAATTAGTAACAGTTACATTACTGTTGCCATTTCCTTCCGGCCATCATTCGATGTGCCCTGACCTACGATTTACCATATAATAGTAATGGAAAGAAATTAAAATTAAGTAAGAAAAATATAAATTAAACTAAAAGTATCAAAACAAGTCAGTCCAACTTACCGGTCCACTCTACGACGCACTTTAAAATCAAAGATTGAGTTTGATTTACGCCTTCTTCTTCCCTTATTTTATGATACACATTGAAAACAATATGTCTCGCATGAGATCGAAGTGGGTTTTTCGACATTTTCACAAAAATAACAAACTTTCAAGATAATATCAAAAAATTTCAGCAGCGGTTGACACATCAAGTACTTTGATTCGACAGGTGACAATTGACATTGCCATATGAAAATCACAATTTAAAAAAAATAAAAAATGCCATGAGATTCTGGTACACCTATACCTCCAGTTTCTGATACAATAATTTCAGCGAAATACGTTTATACATCCCTAGGTCTCAAATTATTCGGCGTTGTATTTGAATTTAGCGTCGAATACAGCGCTTTTTTAACATGAATAATTTTTATAGGGCGCGTTTTTGCTTTTAAAGGGCTTATGACACTACATGGCATTCAGCGCCCTAAATCTTAATTTAGGGTTGTGTAATACCATTTAGAAATTTAGGGTCCCCAAAATAACGACCGTAAAATTCAGGGCCCTGGATACCGTGTAGTTCTTTGGACGATTTGGCAGCTCCATAGAGGAAAGTAATGGGCATGTTGGGCAGCTGGCAGCACTGAGTGAGTGAGTGAGACAAGTAGACAGCGTGCTTAGATAAAGTACTTATAAATTTAGCCTTAAAATGAGCTTGATTGATAGAGCGAGATCGCTAATTGGCAGCCCCATGTAAATAATAAGGACAAAAGATAATTTTTTGTCTTTGTCACCATGGCCGGCTTTTGTTGTTTGTCAAACGCTAATATCATGGCAAGTTTGACAAACTAACTCGGTCGTGTTTGATTTTTTTGTGATTTCGCGGGATTAAGTGTTTATTGAGACAAGGAATTGGGTTATTTATAGATAATAAGTGTCAGTGCGATGGTGGGTTGAAGTGTTCTAGGCTGTAAAAGCCAAAGTGTTATTGTTGTTTCATGTGCGGCCACGCCATGGCTCCATCTATAGGTACTTTATCTAAGATTTTACTATATATCAGTCTATGGTGTAGATACTGACAATTATCAATTCAGTGTTGCCATATGTACGGATTTGTCCGTACACGTATGGAATTTGGACTATTACGTACGGATAGAACTTGCGTACGGATATGTGTTCGGATGTGTGTGTGTTATAATACGTACACTTTTAAAATGTAACACATAAAATTCGCCAAAACATCGACATGTTGGTTTTTTTTTGGCTCTCACCATCCCTAAAAGAAACTTTATACAAAAAATAAAGAACGTACGTGTTTTTTTATGACGGGGAATTACCGTTTCATGTTTCATAAGACTGACAAAGATAGCATGGTACACGGTTGCCGTTGATTGCAGTAATGAATGAAAGAGATAAATATGTTACCTTTGTTTTACTTGCTTTTTTGGTTTTTAGCAAATACACTTTGTTTTGATTTGAATGTTGACAATGATATAATAAAAAAAGAATAAAGAAAAGTATAAAGTATTTTTTTATTTTAATTTTAGGTTTCTTTTGTACGGATTTCGTAAGGAGTTTCAGATTTATTGCACGTACGGAATTTGTACGGATTTTTTTGGTCAGATGTACAGATTTTTGGTCCCTATAGTATGGCAACACTGTATCAATTGCTGACAATAGAGAGTCTTGGCGGGAACTTGAAAAAAAGCGGGTTTCAAATTTTTTATAAAAGTTTTTTCCCTAGTTTTGTTCAATTATAGTTGCCAAAAGTACACTAAAACTACACTGATAGTATAAGTCTATCTATAAAATGGATGGTAACGAGGGGGGCGGGGATAACCCGCCCGTCTCACACAAACGTCCTCGGCCTGAGGACGGAGACACCTCCGGCGGTTTGGACTCTGGTAGCGGCGGCGGTGAGCGTACTGACTCCATGTATTTACCTTATTTAAAACCAAACTATAAGAGACTATACCCGGAGAACTCCTCCAATACAGAATTTAAAGTGTTTGTGGAAAGTAAAAATGCAAAGGACAGATTGGGAAATAAAAGTCCCATTTATTTGAATCATATTTTCAATAACGAAGTAAAGGGTGTGGTGGCAATTCAGCGTGTAAATGCTAATAAAATTGCAGTTACATTCAGGCAATATAATACGGCAAACAATTTTATAAATAACTCAAGTTTTATGGAGAAATATGAAATAAAAGCATATATTCCTGCAGCACAAATAGAAAAAACAGGCATAATCAGATTTGTACCAGGTAATATTTCGAACAAGGAACTCTACACAAAGCTATCTTCCATTTATGAAATCATTGCTATCAGAAGATTCACAAAAAAAGTGGGTCAAGATCGTGTACCACTACAAACAGTTAGCATTACTTTTTTATCAAATGTATTACCCTTTAATGTGCATTATGACTTGTTTGCGTACAGAGTCTTTGATTACATCCCACCATTGCAGCAATGCTTCAAATGCTTTAAATTTAACCATTCGGCTAAAATTTGTAATGGCAAGCAACGATGTTCGATCTGCTCAGGGGAGCATTTGTATAAAGATTGTGATAAGCCAAATGAGATCTGCTGCATCAATTGCAGCGGTCCTCATCTAGCAATATCAAAAATATGTCCATTAAAGATGAAAAAAATTACTGAAAAGAAATCCAAAATTACTTATGCAAGTGTTGCCTTGACTAAGGTATCTCAAAATACTGAATTTCCTCCACTGCCGATGCCAAAACACCCACTTCAAAATGTAAATAAACCTGTAAATAAAATTGTAAATAGTAATGTAAATAAATCTGTACATAGCAAGCCTGTTTCCCAGGCTGCCAACAATGATGTCTTACCTTTAGTAGACATCAAGTCTCAAATAATGTCCAACCATGATGTACTAATGGCCCTGGTACAGACATTGGTGGAATTGGGCAATAAGGGTGACTCTACACCCATCACTACAATAACAATAAAAGACATATTACTTAAAAATCTATCCAAATAATGGATTTAAGTCCTCCTAGAACATCTCGATTACGTATTGCGCAGTTTAACATTCAAAGTGCTAATAGTAAAAAGCCCTTACTAATTAAGTTCTTGCAAAAACAAAATATTGATGTATGTTTGCTAAATGAAACTTGGTTTAAAGACAATAGTAACTTTAAAATACCAGGATATAATATTTATAATAGAAACTCAAAGAATGAACATAATGGAGTAGCCATTTTGATTAGGGCATATTTTAAGTATAATATTTTAAATACTAGATTTTATGAAGATATTCAAACAGTTGCTTTATCATTATCCACTGAAAAGGGTAATCTTTCAATACTTTGTGTATATTGCCCTCCTAGCAGGCACATCAGAATGAACAGGCTGCGTAATATATTAAGAGATTTACCTAAGCCAATTTTTATGAGTGGAGATTTTAACGCTCATCATATTGCGTTTGGCTGTTTGTCGACTAAGGGTCGGGGTCGGGATCTGTATGATGTTATAGATGATTCTGAATTGTGCATTTTAAATGATGGCTGTTTTACTACAATTAATAATCCCACACGTAATCCATCTGCTATTGATGTCAGCTTCACTAGTCCGAGTATTGCACCATTTTGCGAGTGGTCTGTGCATGATGATGCTATGGGAAGTTATCATTATCCTACAATAACTGAAATATCTTTGGCTGTTGACAAATATCAAGTTAATCCTCCTGTCGACAAGTTTTTGTATGGTAAAGCTGATTGGAATAAATATAATGAATTATCAGAAATATTATTTGCAGACATGTTGATAGATGAGGCAGATCCTATGTCTTCATATTTAGAATTCTGTAATCGTCTTGCTACCCTGAAATTGATGGTAATTCCGAAGTTTACTAAACATAATAATTTTAAAAGTAGACCTCCAACACCTTGGTGGAATGAAAATTGTGAGAAGGCCGTAGTTGCATCATATAATGCCTTAAAACTGTACAGAAGTGACCCTAATATTGATAACTACATTAACTATAAAAGGCTAGATGCCTTAAAGAAAAGGACAATTTCAGAGCAGAAGATGAAAGACTGGCATAATGTATGTGATACTTTTAATAGGACTACTCCTATCAGTAAAATTTGGAATCTTATTAAAAGATTTAAAGGAATTAAAACTGTAAATAAATCTTACAAAGATGAGTTTATTCCTTCATTTTTAGACAAACTTTCAGATAACAGGAACCTATTAGAATCTAATAATTTAAACACTTATTTCGGAAAAAATAACAATAATCAAAATTCAAAATTTTTATTGGAACCTTTCTCATGGACAGAATTCATTTTAAGTCTACAGTCTAGACGTAATACAAGCCCAGGCCTAGATGACTTTCCATATGTTGTGATAAAAAATTTACATGAGTCTGTTCAAAAAGTTTTTTTAAATATTCTCAATTCTCTTTGGAATAAAAAGTTGATACCAGACTCTTGGAAAACACAGTGTGTTATTCCTATACTCAAACCTCATAAATCACCAGATAATGCAAATTCTTATAGACCAATATCTCTATCATCATGTCTCGGCAAAATATTTGAAAACATGGTTAAGGCGCGGTTGGATTGGTATGTGGAGGCGAATGGTATAATCCCTCATGTGCAGTATGGCTTTCGTCGTGGGCTTAGTTGCGTTGACAGCTTTGTATCTTTGATCTCGGACCTGAAAAGGGCAAATAATTTACTGTCAAACACTGTTTGTGTATTTTTAGATGTACAAGGTGCATTTGATAATGTTGATCCTGGAATCCTTGTTAAAATTTTATCCGATTTAAATATCCCTGGTCATTTATGTCAATGGATTTATGAGTTTTTAATTAACAGAACGGTTTATGTTAAACATAATAATATACTACATGGGCCAAAAATAGCATCAAAAGGCACCATGCAAGGCGCTACATTGTCGCCTTTATTGTACAATTTGTATACTAGTGAAATATGTAAATATGTAGATACAAGTAATGTAAATATTTTGCAATTCGCTGATGACATAGTCTTATATAGCAGTAATCAAAATTTGCAAATAGCTATAGATAAAGTTAATAGTGCTTTAAATCAATTATCAAACTATTATAATGGTAAATTGCATCTTAAAATTAATGCATCTAAAAGTAGTTTTATGATTTTTGGCAAAGATGATCCAACCTGCGATATTGTATATGGTGGAGAAGCAATTAGTAGAGTTTGTTCAAACAAATTTTTGGGAGTTATCATTGATCAAAAAATTACTTTTGAAGAGCATATTAAACATATTTCACTAAATGCTTTAAAAGGATTGAATATAATTAGATGCCTTGCTGGAGTTTCCTGGGGAGCAGACCCCAAAACATTATCTATTTTGTATAAAGCAATAGTAAGGAGCCATTTTGACTATAGTGCCATAGCTTATCTAAACAGTGCTCATGCCCATAAATTAGACATTTTGCAGAATAGAGCTCTGAGAATTATTTCTGGTGCTATGTGCTCAACTCCCATTAGGGCCATGGAAGTTGAAACTAAAATTATGCCTTTGATTTTGAGACGTCTCCTTCTTACAGAGAGATATTGTTTGAAATTGTTGTACTCAAATAACACACAAATTATTAACAAAATTATACATCATAGAATCAGTACATCTGGACCTTTAGCTACTGGTAATTCTCTCCTTATCGGTCATTCCCCAATGCTGCTCAATATTTTCCTGGAAATTGAAAAAAGTTGTTTTAAGATTAAAAAGCAGTGCCCTTGGCCCTGTTATACTTTTTCATATCAAAGCATTATACATCCCATTAAAGTAATACATAGTACAGTTCATAATAATTTTGACATGCTAAACTTTCTTTCGGAAAATAATGAATTTTATACATTTTACACTGATGGCAGTAAAGGAGATGGTTATGTGCGTTGTGCTGTGTATGATTCACAGATAAAGTTTACTCAGTGTTTTGTTCTGCATGATGTGTGTTCGATATTCACTGCAGAGGCTTATGCAGTTTTTCAAGCTCTGAGGCGAATTGAAAATCTAAATAATTGTAAATTCTTTTTAATTGTCACTGACTCTTTAAGTTTAATTAAAGGTTTATCTAACCTCAAAATAAATTATAAATCTAATTTTATTTTGTACATTATAAAAGAACAAATTCATCGACATTCGCTCAGGGGCATAGAAATTTCTTTTATGTGGGTGCCATCCCATAAAGGTATTGCTGGCAATGAAATAGCTGATAGAGCTGCATTTGAGGGTGTTAATGCTCTTGACCTTACAAATACAATATATGTGCCGATGACTGATTATCTGTATTCTTTAAATGAAAATATTAGGAATCTGTGGATAGAGATGTGGAAGAAAGACCAGGAGACAAAAGGAAGATGGTATGGAAGCATACAAGAGAGCTTACCAGTTAGACCTTGGTACGATCGACTTAAAGATGCCAGCCGAGACTTTATAACCACAATTAATAGGCTGCGTTTTGGCCACAACACAGTGCCATCACACCTTGCAAGACTTGGAATAATTCAAACCAATACTTGTACATATTGTGAAGAAAAAGACGCAGACATGGAACATCTATTCTTCAGTTGTCAGAAATTTTTGATTGACAGACTAATGTTAGCCAGTGATCTTAGTGATGTGCTAAACTTAAGTGATAGTTCTTCCCGCCCGCCGCCGCTTAAAAATTTATTAAAAGAATTGAACTGTTTTATACCGCTTTACAAATATGTTAAAAGTACAATTCAAAAAATTTAACATCAGTGCAGTACATACTTTATTGTGTTAAAGTGTTACCCATCTAAAAGACTTGGCTTAAAGGTCTTAGCAACCAGGCCATAATCTTCAAAAAAAAAAAAAAAAATGACAATAGAGAGTAAAAATGTTCTGTGGACAATAGTGACAACTGTGACAAGTGAAGTGTGTGTGTGGATTTAAAGCAAGATTTAGCCAACCAAGGATTTATTTATTGACATTTAACGTGCATTCAACTCCAACTATAATCATTCTATCTGTTAGATATTAAATTGTGCATTAGTCACAAGCGAACGATTTATTTGCATACATATATCACGTCAATCTTTCTTGGCACACCTTCCTTTATTATTGGGTTTCAAGTGCTATCTTTAATTAACCACAGGTTAACAGGTATTTGTCTCGAGGTAGAGCTCAGAACAGATTTAGCTCTTTCAAGTGGACTCATGTCTTTATAAAATAAACGGGAAGAGAAATCATTAAAGCCCTTAAAAATGGAAAACCGAATCAGATGTTTTGAAGAAATAGCTGCTGAAATATTTGACACAGAGAATGTGGTGACCGATTCGTCTTCTGATCAGGTACATAAAATCAGTCTAATTAAACGTATTGGTTAAAATTACTATGATGATCACTGTATTTTTGTAATTAATTGTATTAAGCATTTGTACAGGTTCTTATTTTGTAAATAAATAAAATAAAGCTATCTTTGACTTACAGGTTGATGTTGAAACTATGATACTGAAAATTTACAAACAGTTTGAGAAAAATGCTGAAATTGAACCAGAAATCCCTGTAGTAAGAAAAAGAATTCATAGTCAATTGTTAAAAGATTGTCTAGGATCCTTACCACAGAGCTATGAATGCTTGGATGCAAGTAGAACTTGGATAGTTTACTGGGTCTTGCACTCATTGTGGCTGCTTAATGACATGCCTGATGCAGAAACATTATCCGATGTAGTCAAGTTTTTGACATTATGCCAGCATGAGGAAGGTGGATATGGTGGTGGCCCAGGACAGTTTCCTCATCTTGGAACTACTTATGCTGCTGTAAATGCTCTTAGCATTATTGCCACTGAGGAAGCATACAACTCTCTGGACAGAAGCAGTTTACAAAAGTTTCTATGGACTGTCAAAGATGTTGATGGATCATTTGCCCTGCACAGGGGTGGGGAGCAAGATATACGAGGCGCCTACTGTGCCGTCAGTATAGCCAAAATAACAAATACATACACGGATGCCTTATTTGACAAAACAGCAGAATGGATAGTCAGCTGTCAGACATATGAAGGTGGATTTTCTGGGTGCCCTGGCATGGAGGCCCATGGGGGATACGCATTCTGTGGGATTGCATCTTTGGCATTGCTGAATAAGACACAGTTATGTGATATTGATGCACTATTGAGATGGTGTGTTAACCGTCAGATGCGTGTGGAAGGTGGCTTCCAAGGAAGAACAAACAAGTTGGTGGATGGATGTTATTCGTTTTGGCAAGGAGCTGCATTTCCAATTATCAGCGCTATTCTCTCCCAAGGTAAAATATATCATGATAATATCATTACTAACCTATTTGGCATTCATTGTGGCTACTGTAACATATACAAGCACATGCACACTCTCTCACACCACAACACACAGCACAACACTAGACAAATAAATATTTCTTTCTTTCTTTCTTTCTTATATACCCTCTTACACATCAGTCACGAACTTTCCCATCTCAGACAAATAAGAGGTCCTGCATGCACACTACACAAATTTTCCTCATTTTATATACTTTTTCTTTATTTTATACCAAAGTAAAGTATATACATTATTTTGTCAAATAGAATATGTACATGATACAAATTAAATCATGTCAATGGCAACTATGTATGTATAACACTTGGGTTTGGCACTGATAGCCAAAATACAGGCTCTGCCTTGTTCGGCTACAGATCACTACACCACTACATCTTGACCTAAATTAGCCTGTTAAAACTATTTTGTAAATTAGGGTGGGTGCACCAGTAACAAACCGATTAAGAGACATTTTGAAAAAAAAAATTATGCTGTAACTCAATTATTGCAAAAATCGTTGCAAAAAAAAATCATCATACTCCTTATCTACCATAGAATCATGTAGTTTAATCCGATTTTCTTAATAATTATTGGGTTTTTTAAAATTTAAATATGAATATGGAAAGTCGCAATGTGCCTAAGATGGACCAGATTGTACCAGTAATATACCAGACAATGTGCCAATAGTGAACCAGTAAATAAAACGAATGTTTTTAATGAAGAATAATTTTATTATTGCTACTAATTAATTTAATTAAGTTTTGTACTTAATAATCATCACAAATTTTAATCAGGGTACAAATTTCATGTAATAGGAACAGGACCAGAACATGTATTTCATACTACAGGACCCTGGGGTCCCGGTCGTTTGAAAGGCGTGCGAGGACCTTTTTTACATATTACTTATTTATTTATTTTTGCATAATTTTGGCGCTATTACTTGTCTGGTCCATCGCTTTTAGGAAATCTTCCTCCTTATATTTGAAAAATGTTCTTTTCGGTGGCATTGTGTCTGTAAAAAAGTGTACGTGGTCAATTACTGGAACAAACTCTTAGTATAGATGTTACCAGTAACAAACCTCTGGTCTACATCTGGCACAAACTCGTTGTATAGATGTTACCAGTAACAAACCACTGGTCTACAACTGGAATATTGAGATTTTTTTAGGAGTTTATTATAATAATTTATTGCAGTACCTTAAGTGAGTATAAATGAAAAACAAAAAACAAAAAAATATAAAAAGTTTTAATCACCAGTTGTAGACCAAATGGAATATTACTAGAACATCACTGAATTCGTGTTCCATTAGTTTACCAATGACAACCAATGATTTAAATTAGCATTTTCTGATGAAATAAGAAGTAATACTATTTCTTTATGCATTATACTATGCAGTTAATTGCACATTAGGTTACAATTATTGATTTAAACCAAGATATAAAATGATTAAAAAACTTACCGTCGTACGCGTGCTTACTATAATGGCCGCCCGGAACGATGTGAACGATTGTCATTTCGGATTTTGTGTTTTTTACTGATGTAGATGGCGTTTACATCGGTTTTATCTATGCTTACATGATTGGTAGAAGTACGGCAGGGCTACCAAACGTAAAAAAAGTTGCGGGAAATTCAACAGAAGGTTAATATTTCGGTTAAAAGATTGAAATGGTGTACTACTGGTTCCTGGTGTGGCACTGGTGCACCCACCCTATGTCTTTTCTTCAATCACATCACATCATCAGTCTATTAATGTTCCCACTGCTAGGACACAGGCCTCCTCTCTGTGAGAGGGAATGGGCCGTAATCCACCACGTGGGCCAAGTGCGGTTTGGTGGATATCACATGTCATTGAATTTTTGGTTCTAGGCATGCCGGTTTCCTCACGATGTTTTCCTTCACTGTTTTGAGAGCAGTGGTGTACTACGTAACCTACAACTTGTAAGTCGCGGCTGATTCCATTGGTCCACCACTGCTCTCAGTTTCTTTAAATAAATCAATAATAATCATCTATTTATGTGATCTGCGAGACATCAGTTAGATTTAAAATAATGTGTCAATGTAAATTTTAATATTCTGAATAATAAGTAATTATTACTGTAGGATGAGTGTTCATTAGTGCAAATCTATGAGGAATGGAATGCAACGTGGTGAGAGAGAAGGAATGATAGTGCGAGAAAGAGGTATAAGGGGATATGTCAGTGGAGTGATGGTTGGAGGTTGAGAGCAAAGACGAATACATCCTGTATTAAATTATTTTATGAAGATTTATATTGTGTTGAATAATAAACCAAACTGTTAAACTGTTTAGCATTTAACTTGCCCCGCAAATCCCACAATCTACATTACTAACATAAAAAAAAATTCTTTTCAGATAATAAAGAACTTATTGAAACAGTACTTTTCAATCAAGGTGCCTTACAAGAGTACATAATTATATGTTGTCAAGCCCTGCCTGGTGGTGGTTTTATTGATAAGCCTGGCAAGTTAGTATCCTTATTATTATTATTTTTTGTTATTCACTACTCTATTGTTTAAAAAAAAATACACCTATCTTCCAAATTGCAGCATCATAGTGCGGTTCAATCACAGCCCTTTTGTTTGGCTGTGTAGCATCCAGACAGTGTACAGTAGAGTCCGTTTATTATGACATCGAAAGGAATTGACAAACACGTCATAATATGCGGACGTCAAACAAAACGTTTTGTGAAAAACTCATTTTTTTTATGTAAATATACGTACTTAAGTATTTACAAATTTGCCCGCCACAATGTTTTGTCGAACTTTAAAACGACTGATCCAGCTTGCAGAACAATTGAAGTCGAGAATAACAAAACGCGCGGCAAAAACATTTGTCTTTTCATGTAGCATAGGGCCGCTGACAGGTATTCCTTTGTTTCTTATGATAAAATGGGTCATAATAAGCGACTTATCCTGTAAGGGAAGTCATTGTATCCGACTTTTTATAAAGAATTTTATATGAAAACCAAACTTCGTAGTGTAATTACGTCATAATAATCGGTTGGTCAATATAAGCGGAGTCATAATAAACGGATTCTACTGTATTTACAATTTCTTTTTCAACACATTTACAGTAGTCGCCAAACTTCTTAGCCGCCTTGTAATTGGCTACAATGGCTGTGCAGTAGTTTTTCTAAAAACCGGCCAAGTGCGAGTCGGACTCGCGCACGAAGGATTCCGTACCATTATCGCAAAAAACGGCAAAAAAATCACGTTTGTTGAGTCCCCCTTAATATTTTTTTTAGTATTTGTTGTTATAGCGGCAAAAGAAATACATCATCTGTGAAAATTTCAACTCTCTAGCTATCACGGTTCATGAGATACAGCCTGGTGACAGACAGACGGACCGCGGAGTCTTAGTAATTGGGTTTCGTTTTTACCCTTTGGGTACGAACCAGAACGGCCAAGAAGATTGGCGAGTACTGCACCTCAATAGTGTAAGCTCAAAGAATAGCGCAAGGTACGCATTCTTTGCATACATTGCTTCATATGTTCAAAAGTCCGTCTACTCGACAGCGTAAAATACGCAATGAATTCTGTTGAGTTATCAAAATTAAAAGGAAGACGTTGCGTTGGAAGGCCTCCCACCAGGTGGACCGATGACCTAGTGAAGGTTGCGGGAAGCACGGGACCGGTCAGTGTGGATACGCTTGGGGGAGGCCTATGTCCAGCAGTGGACGTCTTTCGGCTGATATGATGATCAAAATGAAAAGGAAGGAGTGTGTTCGTGGCGTAAAAACAGGTTCGCAGTTAGGGTGCTGTACTAGAAAAGATCGAATCGCGAGACAATCTGACCCCACTGCATTTAGGCACTGGATTTGTCGGCGGTGTGTTTGAACGTCATTTAGGCAGTCTACGCCTACGCTGCAATGAAAACTTTGCCCACTTGCTTCAAAATGCACTATGTTATGCCAACTCTTGTACAGGATTCTGCTAAAGAAGATTTTTTTTTATTTTTTATTCGTGATGGGTTTGCTCTTGACTCTAGTTTAGGTCAGAGGTGACAGAGACAGAGTCGACGATGGAGTGAGCTTACCCAGCTTTAGGTCCAAAAGTGTAAAACAGCTACAAATACTTCTTTAAGGCGCTATATACGCCCCAATGTTAACGCAGCACTGGCCGTGCGCCCGCTCGATGCCAAAATATCAATATTGACCCTGAACAGTTTTGTTTGCAAAATATTATTTGATTTAGATATATGCTATGTTAGATATGAACAAAATTCCAGCAGCAAATTATTTTTAAACATCCAAGTCGTTTTAGAGGAGTTTCCAAAAGTTGCGATAAAATATCGTGTTGTTAATTATTTTTTTAAAGCAAAACTATTAGTTACACGAAACCTTGTGTTCAAAATTATGTACATGTAGAAGTTACAAGTACATAATTAAAGTACAAAAGTACATTCTATCAATTTTATTTTTTATTTTATTTTCAAACCGTTTCTAAGGAGTATGTTTTAGACAGTTACCGTTTTACGGCACTAAAGGGTGTGTAGGCACTAAGGCTAGGCTCGAGCTTTAAAATGCATCAGCGCACTTTTTATTTAACACCTTTTTACCCGACTGCCGAAGGAGGGTAATGTGTTTATCAGTCTATGTATGTATGTTTGTTCCTATATGGCGTTCCAGAGACCAAACGCGTTGGCCGATTTTGATGATTCATACGTCAATCGATGCGTCTTAATCCTGCGAGTGTCATAGGCTACATTAAAATTGGATAATAGAAAAATGGCGGATTTTGGGTGCCATATTGTGAGGGCCAATTTTTTTTTTTTTTCCAAGCCCATCGTGTAGTGTATCAAAATAAAGGGTTTTAAGAGGTGATTTCAAAAATATATAACACGAAATAAACTAACTAAAAAGTTATAAATAAAAAAACTTAATTCAAAAAATCAAAAAACCCGACTGCTTCAAAAGCGAACTAAAAAGTCGTAAACAAGGAAAAAATCATGCTGTGCATGCGGAGGATACACCAGATTTTGGTCAGCCAGCCCGCGAATATGTACCTTTTGTACTAATGTTTAGAGTATAATTAACCTTGTGTTACTGTTTTGTACAATAAAGGAGATTGCCCATACACAGGCCCCCTTATGAGGTATCGCGTCTGCGATTTCAATATTATCCAAAAATAGGATTTATATTTTGTATATTTTTTTTTCCGTGTCCTTTACTTTATATGTACAGACAACAACAGATCAGGTTCCTTCACTTGGACATTTGTATGCACCTTATTGCATTGTAATAAGGGTTCATTTCAAGAACAGAAACATCGTTATATCTCGCAAACCCCGCAAAATGAATAAAAAATATTTTCTAATTATGAATATAACGTGTATTTTCTACATTATACAACCAAATTCATCAAGATACAAACATTTTTTCAAAGGGGCCCAAGTTCCCTTACAAAATGGGCATTCCCCTTTATTTTTGTTTTGTTTGTTTTTGATCTTAACGAAAGGCTTCTTTTCACGTTACAAAATGTATTTTCATTGTGCCACTTAAATTTACGATGACAAATTCCGTATAAAATAACGATTAAAGAATGATGTTTTAAAAAGAGTTGCCCAAAAATCGTGGATCATTCGAAACAGCGATATTTGCAGTTGGTCATAAAGTACTTATAATTTATTTTTCTCCTTATAACCGCAACTATTGCCCTGTTTCGTTTGATCCACGATTTTTTGCCCACCATATACACCATATACTGAGGTAGATAAGTTTTACTGACGTCTGCGCGGCAATACAAACACAAGCTGACCAGCTTGAGTGAACTCAGTCCGTCCTGCGTCTGGCCGCGACACGAACGTACGTTTGAACAGTATGTTTATCTCTTTCTGACAACTTCGGGGTCATATTTATAACACTGTGATATTTTTTTAACCTACTCAGTTATAGAAATGAAGTTCCAATAGATACTATGTAATTCGGTAGCTAAAGTTAAGTAGCATTTTCTTATGACAGCCGACCAGCATTTTTCTTTTGACCCACCTTCAGTGTTTTATTCTGTTTGTTATTTATATATTCTTCTATTTTATTATTTAAGTCCCGTGTCCGTAAGTGTGTCCGTGGCATCAACAGTAGGCCCTATCAGAATATCAGCGCAGCGTTATTACCTTTTTACCCGACTGCCGAAGGAGGGTAATGTGTTTATCAGTCTATGTATGTATGTATGTATGTTTGTTCCTATGTGGCGTTCCAGAGACCAAACGCGTTGGCCGATTTTGATGATTCGTACGTCAATCGATGCGTCTTAACCCTGCGAGTGTCATAGGCTTCATTAAAATTGGATAATAGAAAAATGGCGGATGTTGGGTGCCATATTGTGGGGGCCCAAATATTTTTTTCTTCCAAACCCATCGTGTGGGGTATCAAAATAAAGGGTTTTAAGAGGTGGTTTCAAAAATATATAACACTTATATGTTTAAATGTATCTAATTCGAAAAAACTAACTAAAAAGTTATAAATAAAAAAACTTAATTAAAAAAATCAAAAAACCCGACTTCTTCAAAAGCGAACTAAAAAGTCGTAAACAAGGAAAAAATCATGCTGTGCAGGCGGAGGATACACCAGATTTTGGTCAGCCAGCCGGCGAATATGTATCCTCCGACTGCACAGCATGATTTTTTCCTTGTTTACGACTTTTTAGTTCGCTTTTGAAGCAGTCGGGTTTTTTGTTTTTTTTTTGGATATCGCTGCACATGCTGAGATAGGAGCCTTTTTGGTCTCGCACGGGGTTTTTATTTTATTATTTTTTAAGTGTATGTTTATTTTTCGTGTCTCCTGTGCGGGTCACCAATATAGTTATTTATGCTACAAGTGCGGAAGGCAGGTGATTTCCGATGAGTGGCATTTTTATTCACGAGCGAGCGAAGCGAGTGAGTGGATAAATCGACACGAGTCGGAAATCATCTTACGTACGTGTATCATACAACATTTTACTATGCATTGTGCGAGGAAATAAATTAATTAATAAAATGAAATTAATAAAATGGCGGGCTTATTCAAGCGCGTTCAGCATATCCACAGATTAACTAATAGTTCCTCGGGCATATCTACTGCGCATGTGCGATTAGCTGTCACATCGTAACGCAATAAGGCACAAGCAAAATATACATTCTGCCAAACATATTTAATGAATATTAAAAATTAATTTATTGATAAAAATCTAAATCTAGAGTAATTAAAAACGCCTAAAATATAGTATTAGTTTTATTTTACCTTTTATTTGAATGATAATCAGTACAAAACTAATATTTAAAACTTTTCTCAAATAATAAAACCTCTATGCGTCGGGCTGACGTTGGAGTTAAAAATTAAAAAAGTACAGGAAAGTAAAAAGCACTAGTGAAAAAAAGTGACACTTTCCGCACAGTTTGGCTGCTTGGAAAACCGCTCTTTTCGAGGACATGCATTGTAATAGTTATTTATGCTACAAGTGCGGAAGGTAGGTGATTTCCGATGAGTGGCATTTTTATTCACGAGCGAGCGAAGCGAGTGAGTGTATAAATCGACACGAGTCGGAAATCATCTTACGTACGTGTATCATACAACATTTTACTATGCATTGTGCGAGGAAATAAACAAAATTAATAAAATGAAAATGCCGGGCTTATTCAAGCGCGTTCAACGACAACATATCCACAGATTAACTAATAGTTCCTCGGGCATATCTACTGCGCATGTGCGAATAGCTGTCACATCGTAACGCAATAAGGCACGAGCAAAATATACGTTCTGCCAAACATATTTAATAAATATTTAAAATTAATTTATTGATCAAAATCTAAAGCTAGAGTAATTAAAAACGCCTAAAATAAAGTATTAGTTTTATTTTACCTTTTATATGAATGATAATCTGTACATAACTAATTTTTTAAACTTTTCTCAAATAATAAAAACTCTATGCGTCGGGCTGACGTTGGAGTTAAAAATTAAAAAAGTACAGGAAAGTAAAAAGCACTAGTGAAAAAAAGTGACACTTTCCGCACAGTTTGGCTGCTTGGAAAACCGCTCTTTTCGAGGACATGCATTGTAAAATATTTTTCTTTCTTTCTTTCTAAAAATATTTTTTTAGGTAATCTAACCTAAAAATATTAGACAAACCATAGAGAAAAGATGTTACCTCTCGTGGCTAAATAATAACAGCCGCACGGGTCGATCATCAAGGTTAAGCAACGTTTGACGAGGTTGTTCCGTGGATGGGTGACCATATCAACATAGCGAGTTTCCTCCGTGCCTCGGCAAGCACGTTAAGCCGTTGGTCCCGGCTGTCATTTGAAGATCTTTGACAGTTGTTACGAGTGGTTAGAAGCTTGAGATCTGACACCAGTCTAGCCAAGGGGTACCGTGTTACCCAGTTACTGGATTGTGAAGGTCAGATAGGCAGTCGCTCCATGTAAAACACTGGTACTCAACTGAATCCGGTTAGACTGGAAGCCGACCCCAACATAGTTGGGAAAAGGCTAGGCAGATTGATTTTTGAATCGAAATGCCTTCATAACATCATTCTTGGTGTAACTTCTGCATATCCATTTATATATCATACCTATTGTTTCAGGCCCAGAGATATTTATCACACTTGTTATGCGCTGAGCGGACTGTCGGTGGCACAACACGGCACCGGGGCTGGAGACCCGTTCGTAGTCGGCAGGCCCAACAATGAACTCAACAGAATACACCCCCTGTACAATGTTGCCCCTCATCTCGCCTACAATGCTGTTCATTATTTCATCAGACATCCACCACCAGTGAAGGACAAAAATTAATGCTTGAAGACATTAAATCTCTAAAACTTAGATGAAAATTGCACCATAGTTTTGCTTTTCCTTTGTCATAGGGCCGGTATCTTAATTGTGAATTTAAAAATTAATTAAATTTTTAATCTGTTGATCTTACTATTATGTATGTATATGAAATTTATAACTCAGGTAAGACGGACGAACGGACGAGTCTAGAACTGACATACATGGACAAAAGGACATGTGATACTTTTTATGCCGATAGTGCGTACCTGAAGAAAAATTTCCATGAAGCCGCTGGCAAAATCTAGTCCTACATAATTTATATTTATAAATATCATATTATATATAAATCTCGTGTCACAATGTTTGTCCTAAATGGACTCCTAAACCATTATAATAAAATTCGCACACCATGTGCAGTTCGATCCAACTTGAGAGATAGGATATTATTATTTTTTTTAATTTTTTTTTTAATGGGTAGGGTAGGTATGTAGGGTAGGGTATGGTAGGTAGGGTAGGGTAGGGTACGTAGGGTAGGGTAGGGTAGATAAATGTTTGGTCTTTTTATGGCAAAACAAAGTTTGCCGGGTCAGCTAGTAAATATTATAAAGAGAAAAGATTTTTTTGTTTGTTTGTTTGTACCGAATAGGCTCCGAAACTACTGGACCGATTTAAAAAATTCTTTCACCTATGGAAAGCCACGTTATTCCCGAATAACTATAATTTTGACATAGGCTATAATTTTGACGGGAGCGAAGCCGCGGGGGTCAGCTAGTAATTTATATAATAGCTTTTGTTAGCGACTTCGCCCGCGTGAAAGATGAAAATTATAATTGCAAGGGAAACTAAAAAGGATCACGTCCGCGTCATAGTAAGATTTTAAGTAAACTTTGAAACGACTCTGTAAATTCGATGTAACGGTCGTTCGAGAAAGTTTTTTTTCTAGATACCCTCTTTCGAGATTTTGACGCATCGAGGTACCCACTGAACTGTCACGCACATGATACTGCGATAAGTACTTAAGAGATACGAGCTAACGTTATCGAGTTTTATATTCGATCTCGCTTTAGTATTTTTTATCAGTGGGTGAGCATTATGATTATCATTATAATGGTAGGGTAGAGTCTAGTGGTCAAGGTCAAGATGTCCTAGAGCCGAGGTTTCACGGAGTGTGAGGTTGTAGTAGGATCATGGACGTAAACGCCACGCCGTCGTTCACACCGGGTACACTCGTAAAGTGGGTCACAGCTAGTGTAAGCTAGAAAGATACTGAGCGATTTGCTCTTTACAACCGTTACTTAATTCGTATTTTATGGTTACAAAACTTTTAAAATACGAAGATTTCTATTTCAAGCGCGAGTTTTGCGTAATCGACATATTAAGCGCCATCTAGTTACATACGACCTGTATGTTATTTTAATACAGTCTTTAGTCATAAGTAAGTTGTCTGATGGAGGATAAGCCTGGTGATCTGTAATACAGGTTTTACTTATAGCAGACACCAGTCTCAATTAAGTCTTGCAATGACTTTGTACTGTGTTTGTGAATATGAGAAATAAAGATCTAGTATATTATTGAATGTACTACGCCACAGACTGGCTGGGTCTTATATTATTTCAATCGAAGGTTAATGGCCTCCAAATTATCGCATTTGTTTTCTTATTTCATGTATTTTTTCTGTCTATTGCAAAGTATTATCATGATGATAGTTAACTTTTAATTATTTATTAGAAAATTATGAAATAAAGAGTTTCGAAAGAAAAAGTTCCGCTCGCCCCTTTTAAACGTCCCTAGGTAGGTACACAACAAATTCTACAATAGGTAGGTTACTTATCAATTCATTGTAGAATTTGTTGTTAGAATGAACACCAACATATTAAAATACTATTTTAGAAGCTGTCCTCAATATTTATATCTTGTGTGTAAGAGTCTGTTAAAAAATAATGTAGCACTGAAATTTCCTAGATTCGTTACAAATATCATTCTCCACAGATATGTTTAATTTCTATTTTATTAAATGCGTAGAAAGGAAGTATGTATCATAAAACACTGCATTTTATTATGCTATCATTTATTTCGTCATCTTTGAATAATAAAAATGTAACTATTACAGGATTTTATCTTTACCTTAATCATTTATCTGTAATAAATACATAAGAACCAATACATATTTTTTATATTAAACAAGTAGGCAACATTAACAATTTGTGTTATGAAGATAAACTAGAACTACATACATAAATAAGCAATATATATATATATTTGGTAATAGTTGATGTCCGCTGTTTCAATTTACACCAACACAAATTCCTCAGATTCAATATCTGTATCACTGTCTTGAATATTTGGAGTCACCCAGTTTTGCTCTGTTTCATATATTGAGTACCTAACATTAGGAAAGTTCATAACATTACTACAAGAACCACTGTTTAGAGTGAATATAGGATACTCTAAATTAGTAGTAACTCCCTGGGGGACTAGGAATGATTGTATTATATTAATATAAGTTTCCAAATCATGCTGTGTTGCCAGGTAAAAACCTATACAACATGATGGATCCATTTTACTAAGAGGCATTTTTCTTGGAGATCGACAATGAAATGACTGTAAGGAAAAGTTTGGTTGCCATACATCAACCATTTCCTGGCAGTAATGAGGGTCCAAGTGAATTAGTCTATCATCTTGGTACCCCACAAAGTACAGTGAATGTTTGGGTCGTCCCCCAATTATCCCTATGCAGAAGTCTAATGTAAGCAGTGATGTCAGGCAAGGGCCATAAATAGGATTAAATTTATCAGAGCCCAGTTTAACAGGTACTAAAAGAATGAGTGATTTCCAAGCACCATTTGGTAAACGGCAAAGTGAAAATACATCTTGAATATAAATAGTTGAATCTTGAGCAACATAAACTTCCAAATTATCAAACTCGTAATTTTCCTTTGAAGCAGCTCCCATGACTGCTTTTAAACAGTGAGCAACAGATGCAGGGCCATACCAGTCTCCTGGTTTCTTCCCCAGAGCTTCTCCCAGACTCACCATCTGGTGTATGGATAGAGGACTGTTTACAGATGACTTGTCACCAAACCATTTAATTATCATGCGGTGTAGACAATCCTCTTGGAATTCTCTGGCATTTTGTATAGCTTTCTCAGGCGACCACCTCCAAGATCGCCCAAGAAAATGAGTCACTAAAGCTTGGGCCAGCAACATTTGTCCACTTCTGAGCATGCAACCCCAACCGCAGTCTGTAGTAAACGACGAACCTGACATTGTAGGAAATTCTCTTCTGTAGGTCATCCAAATTTTGCTGATGAAGTCCGATTTAAAACCCTCAATGCCTTCACCATATATCTGCTCTATTGGATGGTTTGCAGTTGCTTCTGTACCAATTTCTGTTGAGGATTCTAATGATCCAGTCGGACTTAGTTTACGATGGTAACATCGTCCAAGTAGCCATACTGGTGATTCCTTTGAAAAGCTGGTTTTTAATTTGACCGTCCATCCGAACTTCACGTTATTCCACATGGATAGGAGGCGGGATTCAACTTTACCCTTAAGATCGAGTAGCTCGTCCGAACCATCGCGAGCATTTGAACTTGCAGCTTTATTTCCATCATCATTTATCCCTGATGCATTTTGGGTAATACCATTCTCAGATGGTTTCAGTTCAGAGTTATGGGCAACAATGCTACTAGCGCCGTTCATTATATTACTTAAGCATCGTACCTACTGTTAATGTTGGAATTATAATCCAATATTTGTTGACTAGTCAGCAGTACGTTTTATCTTTATCAGATTATGGTTCAGTCCCCATAGTCAATTTATTTTTGCAGTCTTATGATTACAGTACTTGCACTGTATTGTTTAAAACACTAGCAGCACATCTCTTTATGTTTACATTAAAATTAATGGTATTTTCGTAAATTTATTAACAATAAAAACATTTCGAGTTCATAAGCACGACACACACAATGACAAATTGTAACATATTTTTTCTGTTTTCTCTATGCTACTGGCTTGGTTACAAGTCCTTTAAGCAAAGAGTAAAATAATAAATACGGAAGTCTTTAGGCCAAACAAATTGTGACATATTTAGCAACGTGTTGACTATTGCCAATAGAATTGTGAAGGATATCACGAAGATAGACAAGCAAGATAGATCATGATATCGGGGGACTGGTCTGGAGATTGCGGGGACGCCCGAGCTCCCCAAGAAATGTCCATCGGGTACTGTCTTCTGGTCGCCAACCAGCACGATGGCGCATTCCGGGATTTTTCGACAGTTTGCGGGGCAGCCTTTCGTGTGTGGCTGGCAAACTACTTGGGCCCCCAACTACCTGCGGTCGGCCAGCGGCGCACCGTGCCTAGGATCCCGCTACACTTCGCGACCAGTCTCCCGATACATTCATCGTGTCATGCGTGCATCAGGCCGGTGTATCTGCAGTGTAACAGCTATTTTGACCCAACTTCTATATTTGGCTACACCGAGCATCGTACCGGGACACGGCTAGGCCGCTTGGCGGTTCGTCTTTGCCCGGTGGGTGGTCACAAGCCTTCGGCCAAATCCACACCAGTAAGTTTCATGTGATTTGCACCACCCGGGGACCACGTGTACGGAATCAATACACTCCTACGGACGTGGGTGACTCAGCCCCCAAAATCTATAAACATGGTAAATATAATAATTGCTTACCGGTCGGTGCGCATTCACCGGATTTCAAAAAATTGACGCTTCTCATTATGAGCAATTGGAGTTCTAATTACCTGGTTAATAATGAGTATAGTTCTCGCCAAACTTCTTGGCCGCCCTGAAGTTGACTACAATGGCGGCGCAGTAGTAAATCTCATACAAAAACAGCACCGTTTCGTGCCTCGCGCATCGGAAAGCCAACTTCAGGGCGGCCAAGAAGTTTGGCGAGCACTATACACAACGATCTTATTTAATAGTACCTGGCCGACCGAGCTCTGCTCGGGTGATAATAGAGAAAATGAAAAATTCTATTAATGAAACCTAGCAAGATTGATTTATCGCCCCGAAACCCCCTGCTTACTAAATTTCATGAAAATCGGTGGAGCCGTTTCCGAGATTCAGATTATAATATACTTGCTGACCCCCGCGGCTTCGCTCCCTTCAAAATTATAGCCTATGTTACTCGGGAATAACGTAGCTTTCCATAGGTGAAATAATTTTTAAAATCAGTCCAGTAGTTTCGGAGCCTATTCGGTACAAACAAACAAACAAAAAATCATTCCTCTTTATAATATTGGTATAGTTACAAAAGGCCTCCTATCAAGGTTGGAGACTCTACACTCGAAGTTGTGGAAGAATATGTCTACCTGGGACAAACGATCCAGTTGGGTAGGGCTAACTTCGAGAAAGAGGTTAACCGTCGAATCCGACTCGGCTGGGCAGTTGCCGGGAAGTTGCGCGGTGTCTTCTCGTCCAATTTACCAGTGTCAAGACGAAGGTCTATGACCAGTGTGTGTTGCCAGTGATGACCTAGGCTATGAGACGTGGTCGCTCACAATGGGCCTCATCAGAAAGCTTCCCACTGCTGAGACACAGGCCTCCTCTCTCGGCATGTCTTAAAACCAAAAATTCGAAGACATGTGACATTCACCAACCCGCACTGGGCCCGCGTGGTGGGTTAAGGCCCATTCCCTCTCTCACAGAGAGGGCTCTGTCCCGCTGGAGCACTGGCACCGAGAAAGGAAGCGCGTACGTACGGGAAGTGTTCACGCTGCACCCCGGAGCTGACAAAAGGGGCGTCTCCTCCAAGGTGGTCCTAGCAGAGGCGAAGACCAAAGTCGCGTTCCCCGACCTTGGCTTCTGAATGAGATCAGCGAATACGAGGGTGCGGCTACTCGAGGTTTCGGGTGTCTTAAGCACCCAAAAGGCGGATATTTTGGCCGCCAAGCTGCGGGAGGTCCTCAACCCGGAGGACGTCCGGCAGCAGAATAAAGATTCAACTTTTTTGTGTATGTGTGTGTTTTTGGGAAATAAACAGATTGTTTCATTCACCTTTTTTGTATATTTGTGTGTTTTTGGGAAAGAAACAGATTGTTTCCGTTGCCGAATTTACTTACACAATAAGGCTGCGGGTGTCCAAGCCGATTAGTACCGCTGAGCTGCGTGTCGACGGTCTGAACGACTCGCCGACCCCAGCTGAGGTCGTTGCGGCCTTTGCCCGAGCCGGTGGATGTCCGGCCGAGGACGTGCGAACGGACGAGATCCGCGCCGACGCTTCGGGGCCCAGCATGATCTGGGTACGGTCCCAGTGGCGGCGGCAGACAAGGTCGTTGACGGTGGGCGACTGCTGGTGGGGTAAATATCAGTGAGGGTCAAAATGCTGCAACCCAGGGCATTGCGGTGCTACCGTTGCCTGGACATTGCGCATGTCAGGGCACGATGCTCCGCCGAAACAGACCGCTGCGAGTAGTGCTATAGCTGCGGTCAGCCCGGCCATAAGGCAGTCGAGTGCTCCGCGGCGCCAAACTGCAGCCTCTGTACAGCTGCAGGGAGGTCCTCTGGGCACAGAGCTGGCGGAAAGACCTGTGGCGCACCCGCGCAGCAGAAGAGCCACGTTTGTGGGGGGTTCTTTCCCCCCCTCCGTCAGCCTGGCTGCTCTTCGGCCGAGACCCGGCCTAGGAATAGAGCGGAGGGAATGGATGTGTCGTCACGGGCGTACATATACACACTTCTTCTTCTTCGTCGTATCGATGATTCCTCAATTATATATGTTTTGACCAGAATTCAGCCACGGCAATAGCGTTTTCATTTGCTTCATAAAGGTCACATATACACACTCACACGCGGTTTAAAATCGTGTTCCAAGGTAAACCCTGGGTAAGAAAATACGGCACGACTGATGTCTCTCGACTCGCTGTCTGCGTCTCCGTAAGGAAAAAACAGCGCTGGTTTCTCAGTCTCCAGGTGGTAGTGGACTGCAGAGAGATTTGAGTGCAGACCTCTAATGTTGGTGAGATGCATTTTGTGGGGGAGGGGGTGCAGCCGCTGTTTAGATCTTGTATTCCTTTTCCTAGGCATTATTATTTTATAAGAGTGAATGGAAGAGAGAAGTTGGAAGTGAGACGACGTTCCACGCTGCTAACTTTCTGACATGCACTGTAAGGACAGCATCATTGGGGCACTAGTCCGGAAACTGCGGGGACGCCCGAGCCCCTCCGGAATGTCCATAAGGCTCTCCCCATCTGGTCGCCAACCACTAACCAGCACGATGGTGCATTCCGGGCTTTTTCGACAGTTGGCTGCCCCGCCAACTGTCGAAAAAGCCTTTCATGTGTGGCTGGAACACTACTTGGGCCCCCAAATACCTGCAGTCGGCCAGCGGCGCACCGTGCTTCAGATCTTGCTACCCTCCGCGACTAGTCTCCCGATACGCCCATAACAGCGCGTGTCAGGCTAGTCTGTCTGCCGACCCAAATCCTCAAGTTGGCTACACCGAGCATCGTAACCGGAACGGCTAGGCCGCTTTAGCGGTACGTCTTTGCCAGGTGGGTGGTCACAAGCCTTCGTCTGAAACCTACCACCAGTTAGTGTCACCTGATTCGCACTACCCGGGGACCACGTGTAGGGAATCTAAGGGCACACTCCTACGGACGTGGGTGACCGCCCCCAAAACCTAAAAAAATGTTTATCATCTGCTAAACAGGTGGTAAACACTGTATGGATTTTTATAAATAAGGGTGCTAAAGCCTGATCATGTGAGCAGTTGAGTTGAGTGCCTTTGCATCTGTTTACAACTTAGATCAAAGAAAGACTAATATGAGTAATATGACTATAGCGCATGAGTAGATAAACCTACTCATGTCACTATAGTGCGGGTGGAACTAGTTGGCCGCCCCTTAGGTGGCGCGTCTTCTCGCTATTGCAATCTCATGTGCGTTTTGTCTAAACTAGTGCGGCGCCATACTTCGCGACGGCAACAAACGTTGAAAGTTCCGGCTAGTTTAGACAAAACGCACATGTGATTGCAATAGCGAGATGACGCGCCACCTTAGGCGCGGCCAACTAGTTCCGCGCGCGCTATCTATCTATCTATATTTATAAAAATCAATGCCACTTTTCGTTGTTATTTCAAGAACGGGCTCACCTATCCAAACCAAATTTTTAGGCTTTATTCGGACTATTTAGCAGATGGTTTATTCAAATTCAAAAAATTCAAAATCATTTATTTCGGATAACTTGATCCATATAGTTCGATTGATAAAAACATAAAAAATTAAAATACAGATTAAAATACAATAAAATAAAATTAAAATAAATAACACAATTTAAAATTATATCACTCGCCTAATAAGGGATCTCCACAGCGGAGAGGAGATCCTATCAGCTACAGTCTTCAGAATTCCGTTGCAGCTGCCTCGCATTCTGCAGATCAGGGAGACAGTTTTTTTTGCGGATGACGGCATGAAAGCCGTCAGTGTGATACAGTGCAAACATCCCCGATGCACTACAGAAGCGAGGCAACCCCAACATCATCCTGAAGATGTTATTATACTGTATGCGCAAGACTTCCAGCGATCTTTTGGTGTGACTGACCCACAGATTTCCCGTATAAAAGCTTTGACAATACGCTTTAAACAAAGTTATCTTTACTTGTTCAGAGCATCGGGAGAATCTGCGGGCCAGCATGTTACCTCTGACCGCCAAAGCCCTGCGCTCCCTCTCAATATCCAGATCGTCCCTAAGACCCTCGGTAATTAAATGCCCCAGGTATTTAAATTTCGTGACACGATTTATGCACAAGCCATTTAGGGTAATATTTTGAGAATACCCGGGACATCCACCAGAGGCCCCAAAGACCATACATTCCGTTTTCTGGACATTGTATACAAGACCATGTGCAACAGCATAGGCCTCACAAACTCTTAATAACTCCCCGAGGCTACCCGCCGTCGGGCCCAGCAGCACCATGTCGTCAGCGTAGCTAATATTGTTGGTGCAGACGCCATCTATCGAGCAACCGACACGCTTGCTGCTGAGCTCGACGATAAGGTCATTTATGTAAAGGTTGAAAAGCTTGGGCGACGTCAAACCTCCCTGTCTCACCCCGCTTTCCAACATATATGTCTCAGAGAGTGTATTATTCCACCTTACAAAATTTGTTTGGTGAGAATACCAATATTTAAGCATATTGCTCACCACCACCGGTACACCCGCATTCCCCAACTTTCTCCAGGGCACATCATATGATACAAGATCAAAAGCTTTGGATAGGTCAAGGAAACACGCATACACCGGTGTCCTGCGGTCAATATAGTATTGGACAGTATGCTTGAGACTAACGATGGCAGCTTCCGTGGACAGCCCGGGCCTAAACCCAAACTGCGCATCGTGTAATTTAATGCATTTATCTAGGCAGGAATCAAGCATACCGTCCAGCACTTTAGCAATTATCGTTGCTAGCGATATGGGCCGGTAGTTCCCCAGTTAGTAGTGTTTAGAAAAAAGACAGTTTACAGTGTCAAACAGTACTGGGGATACCGAGATATCCCCAGTCCTGTTCTTCACAATAGGCACTACAATGGTTTTCATTAAGTCATATGGTAAGTATGAGTGACTCATGCACATCGTGAAAAACATGGCCAGGACCCTCGGTAGGTGAACCCCTGCATGCCGCAGGTGCTCCACACTAAGCCCATCGTGACCGGGAGATTTACCGCCTGTCATTCTCTTCAAAACGCCTCTTACTTGAACAGCCGTAAAATATAAAGACGACTCCTCCCCCTCATTTCTGGGCTCAGACCTAATAAATGACGCTGAGGGGCCCAGCGGGGAGCGCACCTTAAAATGTTCCCTGAACATATTCGCAATATGGACTGGTTCGCTTTTCCCGTTCACACTCACCGGAAGGCCAGGCTTAACTTCATGCTTTCCAGAACTTAGAGAAGTCCTTTGCCGATCTGTGTTTAGCCAGAATGTCCATCTTTAGCTGTTCCTGATTGTTCTGGCACCACTTCAGGCGACTTTTAAATATTTTGCGCGACTCAAGCATTTCGTCATAAATAATTCCTGAAGTGGGCCAGCTGCATGCTATCCACGTTTCAAACCTAAGCCTGGCCACCCTATGAGCATCACGGACATGCATATTCCAGCCACTTATGTGCCTACCCTTATTTATTTTTTTGTCACGCTTCCCGCTAGACCCAACCGCGGCGTTACTCAGGGTTTCCACAATATTTTTATATAACTTATCCAATACACCTTTGTGTTCAACCAAGCTGCATGACCCGCGACTGCATTTCACGAATTCGGTGGGAAAATCAAAGGCTCGAAAAGCATTGTTACACAGTTCATGATAAGTTTTTATCTGTGTTTCATCCCTCCCGCCCCAAACAACCGAGTCACGTCGCACGTCACCAACTTAGGCCTTACCACAGTTATGTCACAACTATAGGTTATCGAGTGAGTCAGTCGGCATATACACAGAAAAAACAATAAAGGAGCGGCCGTCAACATTTGCTCGTATAGCTGTCAGTCGTGTGCTAGCACACGGCACCACAGCAACACTATCAAACATACCTTTTCTCCAGAGTATGGCAACTCCCCCATGAGGTCTCCCCTTGAGCAAGCCCACAGAAGTATCTACAGCTGACTTACCTGTATATTCAAAATTATTAGAAATAGTCTCCAATAATGGTATGTCATGGGGAAGCAACCACGTCTCCTGGAGTGCTACCAGATCAGCCATTTCACAAATGTCCCTTATATTGTCAATGGTTTATGTGAAGAAAAAAAAAAAGAAATGAAAAAAATTGAAACTTAGGGTAGGGTAGGGTAGTGTTGGCAAGGGTAGTGTAGGCTAGGGTAGTGTAGTGTAGGCAAGGGTAGTGTAGGCTAGGGTAAGTGTAGGCTAGGGTAGAGTAGGGTAGTGTAGGGTCGGGTAGAGTAGTGTTGGATAGGGTAGGGTCGGGTAGAGTAGTGTTGGATAGGGTAGGGTAGGTAGTGTAAGGTAGGGTAGGTAGGGTAGATAAATTAAGAAGAAGAAGGAAATTCTATAACCGTAGCATCATATATGTTTAAAATGTACCCTGTAGAAATGAAATACTTGAATTTCTATTAACTTCTTTATTGTTTAGAAAGTATTAAATATCCATTTTATACTGGGTAATACTTGTTTTATCTGGAAAACTAGTGCGTAATATAAACATGCTATTTACTTCAGGTGTGGAATCTAAGGTTTCTAAGTATCCGAACCAGTATATAACTAGACCAGGTCCAAATCTGTTCCAATAGCAAAGAAGTTGTTCCTTTAGATAACCTGAGTGGTTTTCTTCATCTCCAAAGAGAGCTTTGCTTTCAACCCAATTGACAATGAATCCATCAACAGCAATAGGTACATCTAACTTAAAATCTGGTGTTTTGTCATAACCACGAGACCGCAACACATTTTCATCAGAAAATGTGATGTTCATCAGTCTTAATTCTCTTTCCAATCTTAGCTCATACTCTAAACCTATTGACCTGAAATTACAACAAATATTACTACATGTATAGCAACAAAATGTTTTCAAAGAATGAATACATATATGTAAATAATATAAAAATATTTTTAACAATCATTCAAATGCTTACTGTTTTATTATATCCGCATAAGGCCCATACTGGTTATCATTCATTATACCCTGAAATATAGAAAATTATAGCGTCATTTGATTCAATTCCATAAGCAGTAAAATAAGTATAGGTAACATGATTTTAAATGAATATAAAAAAGCATGTATTTCATGCAACACAAGTAAAATTTAAAAAACTCCCAACACATTTCTCTTGCGAAAACACCCCGATAAAAACAGTAAAACGCCCATAACTTTTGAACGGCTGAACCAATTTTATTCAACCATAGCTAATAACACTCAACAAAATCACCTTTCAAACAAAAAAAAACTAAATTAAAATCGGTTCATCCATTTACGCGCTATGATGCCACAGACAGATACACAGCAAAACACATGAAACTTATAACACCCCTCTTTTCCGGCGGGGGTTAAAAATAGCATACTAACACAAGAAATATTTTTGACAGAGTAGCAGAAAATAAAATTAGAATGAAAAATTAATGAAATTTTATCATACCAGGAACACTTGGTAAGCTAGATCCTTGTCCTCAATCAAAGTTGTATCCTTGATGCATTTTTTAGCTAATGATGAGTCGGAGTACACACCCTGTAATAGAGATCTTGCAAACAATGCAGGACTGATTCCTTGACAATCTGAGAGCCTGTGTATAAAAAAGTTATAATCTTTAAGTATTTATTTCATTTTAAAATGTCTATGATTACTTACTAATAATATTAATATATTCACTTACTGTAAAATTACACTTTCTTTAGTCTTGTCCCGCATTAATCCTTCATAAAATTCTTGGTATTTACTGGAAATTTGTGGAGACTTCCTGTAACTGTGTTTCATCGATCTCTGGACTAATAAAGATATTATACTGCCCAAAGTAGATGGTGGTAAGCTGCAAATTTAATTTTTTATTTTGATTTTGTGCAATAGGTATTGTATTAATAAACATAAAAACTGGGTACTCACTTTTTATATTTCTTTTTCAATTCATTTTCGGATTTGCGGCTGTATGATGTCAGTTTATTGAAGTCTTCGACAATAGCGTTATATTCTTCTATCTTCATTATATGTTGAGATTTTGTTTCCGTCATTATTAAACGGTTTTTCGATAATAATCGTCGCAACACCCAGTATAGTCTGCCGCCGCAACCGTATCAATCAACTTGTATCAATCAACTATACTATCAATAAATGGTCATAACACAGATACCTAGTTAAACTAAAAATACTCTGTGCTAGTCGTTCACTACTATTCTATTATTGGTGCTAGTCCTTGCTTGGCCCTACTTAAACGGTCTTATACATTTGGTTATCAAAATGCAGAATCAAATTAAGAAAATCATTCCGTAACGTTAATCTGAAATCCGAATATTTTCATCCCGATTCCCGATCCCCAAACCACCCCAAACCGAATTCCCATTTTTATAATATGTCAATGTCAATGTGTCAATATGTCAACCGTAATGTCAACTTTCTTTTTTCAGTTTTTTTTACCAGTCTGGATTTAAGTCTGTTTGGCCACTTCTTTCTGTTCATACACCAGTGCTGTCAGCTTTTTTTTCCAAGTACACTAACAGAACAGCGCGATCCACTAAAGAGATTAAGTGACCCTAAAATAACTACATCGTGACACCCAGGAATATCAGCTATGAGAGCACTGGTAAGATTCTATGAATGGTGGCCAACCATTGAAGAACAAAACAAACAAAAATAAATTTAAACAGTAACACAAGGTTAATTATACACTAAACATTTGTACAAAAGGGAAGACAATAGAATACATAGATTCACACGTAAAAACTTGCCGCAAATGCCAGGAGAACAGGCCTTTTTTTTTTTTTTTAGCTTGGAGAAATGCTCATGCAAACTGCGCTACCACGGGGACATAGCGCAGTTATGTGGGACTCTAACCCACTACAACTCCACGGTGTCCTCCTGTGCCGCTTATGGCGGGAACACGAGTACGCGTTAGCACTCACCGCGAACCCGCCGCGGCTGTCCGTCACCGGACCCTCCTCTGGGAAGTACCCCCCATCACCGGCGCACCAGAACACACTGTGCGCCGTGACCACCCCAGGGACCAAACCAGCACATGGGTGCCGGACAACCCCGTGTATGGCACCCTTGGTCCCCTTGTGACGGGTCAGGGTCAATGGCCCCGCCACCTACCATTTTTCGGCCGCAGGGGATAGGGAGAGCGGCCAACGCTATACCGGCACTCCTCCTCCTCTGCGGCCTCACCGCGTCCGCCATCAGACGGTGGCGACCCCGTCTAGGCCGCGGAAGGTAGGGAGAGCGGCGCATTTCACGAATTCGGTGGGAAAATCAAAGGCTCGAAAAGCATTGTTACACAGTTCATGATAAGTTTTTATCTGTGTTTCATCCCTCCCGCCCCAAACAACCGAGTCACGTCGCACGTCACCAACTTAGGCCTTACCACAGTTATGTCACAACTATAGGTTATCGAGTGAGTCAGTCGGCATATACACAGAAAAAACAATAAAGGAGCGGCCGTCAACATTTGCTCGTATAGCTGTCAGTCGTGTGCTAGCACACGGCACCACAGCAACACTATCAAACATACCTTTTCTCCAGAGTATGGCAACTCCCCCATGAGGTCTCCCCTTGAGCAAGCCCACAGAAGTATCTACAGCTGACTTACCTGTATATTCAAAATTATTAGAAATAGTCTCCAATAATGGTATGTCATGGGGAAGCAACCACGTCTCCTGGAGTGCTACCAGATCAGCCATTTCACAAATGTCCCTTATATTGTCAATGGTTTATGTGAAGAAAAAAAAAAAGAAATGAAAAAAATTGAAACTTAGGGTAGGGTAGGGTAGTGTTGGCAAGGGTAGTGTAGGCTAGGGTAGTGTAGTGTAGGCAAGGGTAGTGTAGGCTAGGGTAAGTGTAGGCTAGGGTAGAGTAGGGTAGTGTAGGGTCGGGTAGAGTAGTGTTGGATAGGGTAGGGTCGGGTAGAGTAGTGTTGGATAGGGTAGGGTAGGTAGTGTAAGGTAGGGTAGGTAGGGTAGATAAATTAAGAAGAAGAAGGAAATTCTATAACCGTAGCATCATATATGTTTAAAATGTACCCTGTAGAAATGAAATACTTGAATTTCTATTAACTTCTTTATTGTTTAGAAAGTATTAAATATCCATTTTATACTGGGTAATACTTGTTTTATCTGGAAAACTAGTGCGTAATATAAACATGCTATTTACTTCAGGTGTGGAATCTAAGGTTTCTAAGTATCCGAACCAGTATATAACTAGACCAGGTCCAAATCTGTTCCAATAGCAAAGAAGTTGTTCCTTTAGATAACCTGAGTGGTTTTCTTCATCTCCAAAGAGAGCTTTGCTTTCAACCCAATTGACAATGAATCCATCAACAGCAATAGGTACATCTAACTTAAAATCTGGTGTTTTGTCATAACCACGAGACCGCAACACATTTTCATCAGAAAATGTGATGTTCATCAGTCTTAATTCTCTTTCCAATCTTAGCTCATACTCTAAACCTATTGACCTGAAATTACAACAAATATTACTACATGTATAGCAACAAAATGTTTTCAAAGAATGAATACATATATGTAAATAATATAAAAATATTTTTAACAATCATTCAAATGCTTACTGTTTTATTATATCCGCATAAGGCCCATACTGGTTATCATTCATTATACCCTGAAATATAGAAAATTATAGCGTCATTTGATTCAATTCCATAAGCAGTAAAATAAGTATAGGTAACATGATTTTAAATGAATATAAAAAAGCATGTATTTCATGCAACACAAGTAAAATTTAAAAAACTCCCAACACATTTCTCTTGCGAAAACACCCCGATAAAAACAGTAAAACGCCCATAACTTTTGAACGGCTGAACCAATTTTATTCAACCATAGCTAATAACACTCAACAAAATCACCTTTCAAACAAAAAAAAACTAAATTAAAATCGGTTCATCCATTTACGCGCTATGATGCCACAGACAGATACACAGCAAAACACATGAAACTTATAACACCCCTCTTTTCCGGCGGGGGTTAAAAATAGCATACTAACACAAGAAATATTTTTGACAGAGTAGCAGAAAATAAAATTAGAATGAAAAATTAATGAAATTTTATCATACCAGGAACACTTGGTAAGCTAGATCCTTGTCCTCAATCAAAGTTGTATCCTTGATGCATTTTTTAGCTAATGATGAGTCGGAGTACACACCCTGTAATAGAGATCTTGCAAACAATGCAGGACTGATTCCTTGACAATCTGAGAGCCTGTGTATAAAAAAGTTATAATCTTTAAGTATTTATTTCATTTTAAAATGTCTATGATTACTTACTAATAATATTAATATATTCACTTACTGTAAAATTACACTTTCTTTAGTCTTGTCCCGCATTAATCCTTCATAAAATTCTTGGTATTTACTGGAAATTTGTGGAGACTTCCTGTAACTGTGTTTCATCGATCTCTGGACTAATAAAGATATTATACTGCCCAAAGTAGATGGTGGTAAGCTGCAAATTTAATTTTTTATTTTGATTTTGTGCAATAGGTATTGTATTAATAAACATAAAAACTGGGTACTCACTTTTTATATTTCTTTTTCAATTCATTTTCGGATTTGCGGCTGTATGATGTCAGTTTATTGAAGTCTTCGACAATAGCGTTATATTCTTCTATCTTCATTATATGTTGAGATTTTGTTTCCGTCATTATTAAACGGTTTTTCGATAATAATCGTCGCAACACCCAGTATAGTCTGCCGCCGCAACCGTATCAATCAACTTGTATCAATCAACTATACTATCAATAAATGGTCATAACACAGATACCTAGTTAAACTAAAAATACTCTGTGCTAGTCGTTCACTACTATTCTATTATTGGTGCTAGTCCTTGCTTGGCCCTACTTAAACGGTCTTATACATTTGGTTATCAAAATGCAGAATCAAATTAAGAAAATCATTCCGTAACGTTAATCTGAAATCCGAATATTTTCATCCCGATTCCCGATCCCCAAACCACCCCAAACCGAATTCCCATTTTTATAATATGTCAATGTCAATGTGTCAATATGTCAACCGTAATGTCAACTTTCTTTTTTCAGTTTTTTTTACCAGTCTGGATTTAAGTCTGTTTGGCCACTTCTTTCTGTTCATACACCAGTGCTGTCAGCTTTTTTTTCCAAGTACACTAACAGAACAGCGCGATCCACTAAAGAGATTAAGTGACCCTAAAATAACTACATCGTGACACCCAGGAATATCAGCTATGAGAGCACTGGTAAGATTCTATGAATGGTGGCCAACCATTGAAGAACAAAACAAACAAAAATAAATTTAAACAGTAACACAAGGTTAATTATACACTAAACATTTGTACAAAAGGGAAGACAATAGAATACATAGATTCACACGTAAAAACTTGCCGCAAATGCCAGGAGAACAGGCCTTTTTTTTTTTTTTTAGCTTGGAGAAATGCTCATGCAAACTGCGCTACCACGGGGACATAGCGCAGTTATGTGGGACTCTAACCCACTACAACTCCACGGTGTCCTCCTGTGCCGCTTATGGCGGGAACACGAGTACGCGTTAGCACTCACCGCGAACCCGCCGCGGCTGTCCGTCACCGGACCCTCCTCTGGGAAGTACCCCCCATCACCGGCGCACCAGAACACACTGTGCGCCGTGACCACCCCAGGGACCAAACCAGCACATGGGTGCCGGACAACCCCGTGTATGGCACCCTTGGTCCCCTTGTGACGGGTCAGGGTCAATGGCCCCGCCACCTACCATTTTTCGGCCGCAGGGGATAGGGAGAGCGGCCAACGCTATACCGGCACTCCTCCTCCTCTGCGGCCTCACCGCGTCCGCCATCAGACGGTGGCGACCCCGTCTAGGCCGCGGAAGGTAGGGAGAGCGGCGCATTTCACGAATTCGGTGGGAAAATCAAAGGCTCGAAAAGCATTGTTACACAGTTCATGATAAGTTTTTATCTGTGTTTCATCCCTCCCGCCCCAAACAACCGAGTCACGTCGCACGTCACCAACTTAGGCCTTACCACAGTTATGTCACAACTATAGGTTATCGAGTGAGTCAGTCGGCATATACACAGAAAAAACAATAAAGGAGCGGCCGTCAACATTTGCTCGTATAGCTGTCAGTCGTGTGCTAGCACACGGCACCACAGCAACACTATCAAACATACCTTTTCTCCAGAGTATGGCAACTCCCCCATGAGGTCTCCCCTTGAGCAAGCCCACAGAAGTATCTACAGCTGACTTACCTGTATATTCAAAATTATTAGAAATAGTCTCCAATAATGGTATGTCATGGGGAAGCAACCACGTCTCCTGGAGTGCTACCAGATCAGCCATTTCACAAATGTCCCTTATATTGTCAATGGTTTATGTGAAGAAAAAAAAAAAGAAATGAAAAAAATTGAAACTTAGGGTAGGGTAGGGTAGTGTTGGCAAGGGTAGTGTAGGCTAGGGTAGTGTAGTGTAGGCAAGGGTAGTGTAGGCTAGGGTAAGTGTAGGCTAGGGTAGAGTAGGGTAGTGTAGGGTCGGGTAGAGTAGTGTTGGATAGGGTAGGGTCGGGTAGAGTAGTGTTGGATAGGGTAGGGTAGGTAGTGTAAGGTAGGGTAGGTAGGGTAGATAAATTAAGAAGAAGAAGGAAATTCTATAACCGTAGCATCATATATGTTTAAAATGTACCCTGTAGAAATGAAATACTTGAATTTCTATTAACTTCTTTATTGTTTAGAAAGTATTAAATATCCATTTTATACTGGGTAATACTTGTTTTATCTGGAAAACTAGTGCGTAATATAAACATGCTATTTACTTCAGGTGTGGAATCTAAGGTTTCTAAGTATCCGAACCAGTATATAACTAGACCAGGTCCAAATCTGTTCCAATAGCAAAGAAGTTGTTCCTTTAGATAACCTGAGTGGTTTTCTTCATCTCCAAAGAGAGCTTTGCTTTCAACCCAATTGACAATGAATCCATCAACAGCAATAGGTACATCTAACTTAAAATCTGGTGTTTTGTCATAACCACGAGACCGCAACACATTTTCATCAGAAAATGTGATGTTCATCAGTCTTAATTCTCTTTCCAATCTTAGCTCATACTCTAAACCTATTGACCTGAAATTACAACAAATATTACTACATGTATAGCAACAAAATGTTTTCAAAGAATGAATACATATATGTAAATAATATAAAAATATTTTTAACAATCATTCAAATGCTTACTGTTTTATTATATCCGCATAAGGCCCATACTGGTTATCATTCATTATACCCTGAAATATAGAAAATTATAGCGTCATTTGATTCAATTCCATAAGCAGTAAAATAAGTATAGGTAACATGATTTTAAATGAATATAAAAAAGCATGTATTTCATGCAACACAAGTAAAATTTAAAAAACTCCCAACACATTTCTCTTGCGAAAACACCCCGATAAAAACAGTAAAACGCCCATAACTTTTGAACGGCTGAACCAATTTTATTCAACCATAGCTAATAACACTCAACAAAATCACCTTTCAAACAAAAAAAAACTAAATTAAAATCGGTTCATCCATTTACGCGCTATGATGCCACAGACAGATACACAGCAAAACACATGAAACTTATAACACCCCTCTTTTCCGGCGGGGGTTAAAAATAGCATACTAACACAAGAAATATTTTTGACAGAGTAGCAGAAAATAAAATTAGAATGAAAAATTAATGAAATTTTATCATACCAGGAACACTTGGTAAGCTAGATCCTTGTCCTCAATCAAAGTTGTATCCTTGATGCATTTTTTAGCTAATGATGAGTCGGAGTACACACCCTGTAATAGAGATCTTGCAAACAATGCAGGACTGATTCCTTGACAATCTGAGAGCCTGTGTATAAAAAAGTTATAATCTTTAAGTATTTATTTCATTTTAAAATGTCTATGATTACTTACTAATAATATTAATATATTCACTTACTGTAAAATTACACTTTCTTTAGTCTTGTCCCGCATTAATCCTTCATAAAATTCTTGGTATTTACTGGAAATTTGTGGAGACTTCCTGTAACTGTGTTTCATCGATCTCTGGACTAATAAAGATATTATACTGCCCAAAGTAGATGGTGGTAAGCTGCAAATTTAATTTTTTATTTTGATTTTGTGCAATAGGTATTGTATTAATAAACATAAAAACTGGGTACTCACTTTTTATATTTCTTTTTCAATTCATTTTCGGATTTGCGGCTGTATGATGTCAGTTTATTGAAGTCTTCGACAATAGCGTTATATTCTTCTATCTTCATTATATGTTGAGATTTTGTTTCCGTCATTATTAAACGGTTTTTCGATAATAATCGTCGCAACACCCAGTATAGTCTGCCGCCGCAACCGTATCAATCAACTTGTATCAATCAACTATACTATCAATAAATGGTCATAACACAGATACCTAGTTAAACTAAAAATACTCTGTGCTAGTCGTTCACTACTATTCTATTATTGGTGCTAGTCCTTGCTTGGCCCTACTTAAACGGTCTTATACATTTGGTTATCAAAATGCAGAATCAAATTAAGAAAATCATTCCGTAACGTTAATCTGAAATCCGAATATTTTCATCCCGATTCCCGATCCCCAAACCACCCCAAACCGAATTCCCATTTTTATAATATGTCAATGTCAATGTGTCAATATGTCAACCGTAATGTCAACTTTCTTTTTTCAGTTTTTTTTACCAGTCTGGATTTAAGTCTGTTTGGCCACTTCTTTCTGTTCATACACCAGTGCTGTCAGCTTTTTTTTCCAAGTACACTAACAGAACAGCGCGATCCACTAAAGAGATTAAGTGACCCTAAAATAACTACATCGTGACACCCAGGAATATCAGCTATGAGAGCACTGGTAAGATTCTATGAATGGTGGCCAACCATTGAAGAACAAAACAAACAAAAATAAATTTAAACAGTAACACAAGGTTAATTATACACTAAACATTTGTACAAAAGGGAAGACAATAGAATACATAGATTCACACGTAAAAACTTGCCGCAAATGCCAGGAGAACAGGCCTTTTTTTTTTTTTTTTAGCTTGGAGAAATGCTCATGCAAACTGCGCTACCACGGGGACATAGCGCAGTTATGTGGGACTCTAACCCACTACAACTCCACGGTGTCCTCCTGTGCCGCTTATGGCGGGAACACGAGTACGCGTTAGCACTCACCGCGAACCCGCCGCGGCTGTCCGTCACCGGACCCTCCTCTGGGAAGTACCCCCCATCACCGGCGCACCAGAACACACTGTGCGCCGTGACCACCCCAGGGACCAAACCAGCACATGGGTGCCGGACAACCCCGTGTATGGCACCCTTGGTCCCCTTGTGACGGGTCAGGGTCAATGGCCCCGCCACCTACCATTTTTCGGCCGCAGGGGATAGGGAGAGCGGCCAACGCTATACCGGCACTCCTCCTCCTCTGCGGCCTCACCGCGTCCGCCATCAGACGGTGGCGACCCCGTCTAGGCCGCGGAAGGTAGGGAGAGCGGCGCACCGCAATACCGGCACTCCTCTCCCGCCGCGGCCTCCAACCCTCAGCCGCGATATCGTATGGGTATGGGAGACCCCATACGACATCGCGGCCCGCTTCAGTTGCGATGTCACCTAGGCAGCACCGCAACCTACATGTTGGCCGCTACGTCGTCGGCTTATCGGCAAAAGCCCTGACGAGCGGCCACTCCTCGGGTTCCTCTTCGCTTCACCGTGGGTGACCAAGCCACGGTTACTGAGCCCCCCCGCAACGACAATGCGGGAACCCACCGGGGGGGAGGAGAACCGGCCTAACACCTCGGTTTTGCCAATTTTCTCATGGTCCATGCCAGACCAAGCTTGGAAAGAATTCACGTTGTTTTCGCGGGACCGTTCAAAGATTTGTATTGGTTGGTTTTGTCTGATGCATTTTCCAAATGGATCGAGGTCAAGCCAACGGCAAAAATTACGACTGCCAAACTCTGTGATGAACTGGACACAATTTTTACCACCTTCGGCCTTCCTCAGTTTAAAGTCTCAGACAATGGCCCACAATTTACTTCTCAGGAGTTCCAAAATTATTGCAAAGATAAGGGAATTAAACATATCAAATCATCACCGTATCATCCATGGACAAACGGATTAGCAGAGCGGACGGTTAGAACTTTCAAAAGCAGAATGTCTTCAAGTACAGAATGCCTCAAAAAACGGCTAGAACATTTCCTGTTTGCCTATCGCATCACACCCCATAGCACCACTGGCAAGGCCCCGGCCCAGATGATGTTTGGACGGCAATTAATTTGTGAGCTTGACAACGCTCGACCAAGTGCCAAACGGTTGTTTCAATACAAGCGAATGTTAACTCCGACAGCCAGACGCCCAATTACAGACCAGCCTGGCGAGCATGGGCGTACCCAAGACATTTGTGATAAATTGTATCATGTCTTACAATTTGTCTTAAACCAGATATTTTTAATGTAATAAAAAAAAAGGAACTGTAGCAATTTAATCTCAGCTAAAACAATTATTACTATTTTATTGTACACCACAAGAAAAACATACAGAACAAACATTTTCAAAAACATCTGGTTTTGGTCAGTCAGCTCGCGCGTATGTATCCTCCTCCTGAACAGCATGATTTTTTCCTTGTTTATGACTTTTTAGTTCGGCTTTGTTTTTTTATTTCACTTTTTTTAATTACCTGTGATCTGTCTGTCAGTCAGTCTGTCAGGTGGAGTTTTTGGCGGGATTTAGTCGAGTGAAGTTCAGTGGCTTATATTATTTGCAAATTGATTCCTAGTGGATTTTGTGATATATTACTGGTGTAGTTTTGTGTCTCAACTGTCCACGCAACTGAACAATTTGTGAAATCATTGACAGAAGCGATCTCGGGATAGTGGAGTGGAGTATTTTATTGTAGTATTGACTGCCTCAGCTGCAAAGCTGACTGGGAAGATTGACTCGATACAATTTGCTGCCAAATACTCCATAAAACATTAGAATCTGTTACATCCTCATTCTAAAGCATACTAAAGAATATCAGAGCGAAATAATAAAATGGCTAAAAGGTCCTAGCAACCAGGCCATAAAACTTAAATAAAAATAAAAAAACTGTCAGGTGTCAGATCCAATGATTGTCAAATGTTATTTCAGATTTTCAGATCTAATCTATGGTATTTGTTTGTGACTTGTGTTGTGTTGAATTGAATGTGTAGTGCTAAATAATTTTTGCGAGTACGAGTGTCGTAAAACAACAAAAATATTTTCTATTAGTTCTAATAAACTTCTATAAATTACGGTGGTTTACATCAAAATCAAACAAAATGATGCCAGGAAGGATTGGCAATTTACCTATAGCAAATGAAAACCCATTGGGTCTGTCGTGGCACGATTCTGCGTGGATACCTTTGCTTAGCCCCTCGAATATTATGGATTATTTTTCTGAAAGATCAAATCCGTTTTTTGACCGAACATGTAATAACGAAATTGTAAAGATGCAGCGTCTCAGCATGGATCAACTTCAGTAAGTATCTTCTTCTATAGACATTATTATACTAACAGTCCGATCTTTATCGTGTTGTGTTGGTACACTTCAAGTTCTCTCTTATTTACACGTGTAAAGCCCCTGTAATCGATTTCACCGTGTTGCAGAAACATGACGGGACTTGAATACATTTTGCTGCATGTCCAGGATCCGATCCTGTATGTGATTCGTAAGCAGCACAGACATAGTCCCACTCAGGCTATACCTCTGGCTGACTACTACATCATTGCTGGGATTGTGTATCAGGCTCCTGACCTTGCCAGTGTTCTTAACTCTAGATTGGTAAGCTAATTTTGTTTGGAACCACAGATCTTTGAATCGTCACTGTAATAAATTCCCTGATTATTAGAGTAGGACCGTATTGTTATTATTATAGCTAACATGCTCGGAGGAAAGAAATATTCCAGTAAATAGCCTGCTAGATTTCTTGACTGTACTTCTGGGATTCTCCGGAGTTGTGGGTGTGTGGCATACCCATTCACTCCTAAACCACCTCAGGATATTCGATTAAATATTTTGGATGGTGATATAGTTCCTGCCAAACTTCTAGGCCGCCCTGAAGTTGGCTTTCCAGATGCATGAGGCACAAAATGGTGTATTTTTGTATGAGATTTACTCTAGTAGTAGCCATTGTAGTCAAATTCGGGTGGCCAAGATGTTTAGCGAGAAACATCATTATGTAAAGTTTTATATAATTATTGTAATATGGCTGTTCTCCTAAGGTAAACGCGCACCTATCCGCGCCGCAGTCATCGAATCTTATAAATCTTTGTATGAAATCGTACGCAGGCTCGCGCACCTATCCGCGCCTAAGATCCGCGCTGCACGAGCCGCATTTCAGCAAATGCTGTAGGTATACGGATTCCACCAGCGCGTGCGGCTGACGTCATCAGATTCGGTGGCCGAGGCGGGCGGCGCGGTAACATGATCCGTATCCGTATGAAAATATAGTTCAAGATGTACAGAAGTGGATTCAATGCGTGCGGCGCGTTCGGCGCGGATAGCGCGGGGCCAAGAGAAAATGCGATGTCTGCGGCGCGTGCGGCTCTTGCGGTGCGGACAGGTGCGCGTTCACCTTTACCAAAAGGACAGGCCCAAATTAGCAGAAGATAGATTTGTGCGGGAAAGGGAGATGTGCACCCTGTAGTGGTACAATATAGCCCAATTGATTAATATTTAGATAATGTTTTTTAGCTGTCTGCTGTCCATCACTTACAATGCTCGTTTGAAGAAACTATGTCATACTCAAGATATCATCCCAGCAAAGGATACTGGTGGGATTTCAAAGCAACTAAACCAGGTATATATTTATTTCCAATTTTATCTGTAGGTTAGGTTAGGTTAGGTTAAAACGGGCTGGTTTCCGCAACTCCACGACCAAGCGCGTATTTTGCGTACGGGTGGGGATTAACCTACTACCAACTTCCTCACTCCACCGATCGATTCCTCCACTCGATCCATCCCAACTCCTCGAGGAAGGCCAGCAGCGCCTTCGTGTTGCTGACTACCTCCTGTACGGTACCTGGTTCACCGAGGTATTTGGCCCTGTAGCCGGCGATTACCGGGCAGCTTAGGAGCAGGTGCTCTGCTGTCTCGTCCCTTTCCATGCATGCTCTGCACAGCGGGCTATCCGTAATCCCTAAGACAAAAAGGTGCTTATTAAAAGTCCCGTGACCAGTCGTTACAGCTGTGACTGCTCGCAGCTGTTGTTTCGTCAGCCGTAGGGCCTTCTTGGTGAACCGACTATCCACTGCGGGAAGTGCCTCTTTGGCTTGCCTGCACTCACTGTGGTCAATCCACAATCTGTGGTGTTGCTCTTTGGTGCGTTTTCTTACCAGACTGCGGAGGTATCCGAATGGTATTGACACGATTGGTTCCGGACCAACCACCGCCATACTGGATCCCCTACGGGCGAGCTCATCCGCCGCATCGTTGCCTCGGGACTCACTGTGCCCTTTTATCCATTGAATGGTTACCTTATTGCTTGACCCAACCTGGTTTAGGCGTTGGTGACACTCGTATATCAGTCCAGAGCATACCGTGTGGCTGCTCAGCGCCTGCAGGACGGCCATGCTGTCTGAGAGGATGCGTATTGGGAAATCTTTTACTTGCCTGTCTAGAATGGCCGATGCAGCCAGGCTTATGCCCACACACTCTGCTTGGAACACCGTGTTAAAAGCCCCAAGTGGCGCGGCTATATGAATGTTGAGGTCCTCTGAGAATACCCCCGCACCTGAGCCAGTACCTGTCTTGGAACCATCGGTGAAGATCCTCAACTCGTCTGGGCGTAACCCCTCACAGCGGTTGTCCTCATGGAGTTGGATTTTGTATTTTTTGTCAAAAACAAACTGCTTAGGTATCCGGTCAATACTTGCTGTCGTGATAGGGAACTCTTTGTTTAGGTCCTCGAGCAGAGCCGTGTGTAGTGTAGTTCTCTTACCCCAGAGATCTAATGCCTTAAGCCGTACTGCCGCCGTCGTGGCCTCCTGCTGAATAAAAAGGTGGAGCGGAGGCAGATCCAGCATGGCCTCGACCGCAGCAGTCGGGGTAGTTCTCATGCAGCCTGACGTCGCCATACAGGCCAGTCTTTGCGTGCGTTGCAGTTTGTTCACAGCGGTACTTAACTTAGTGCGGGGCCACCAAACCACGGCCCCATAGGAGATCATGGGCCGAATCACCGCGCAGTACAGCCAGAGAATGATTTTGGGGGACAAGCCCCATTTTTTGCCTATCATTTTCTTGCATTGCCAGAAGGTAATGCACGCCTTGTTAAGTTTGTTGTCTAAGTGACTGCTCCAGTTAAGCTTGCTGTCGAGAATGACCCCAAGATACTTGACCTCGTTGGAAAGCAGGAGTTCAGTGTCGAACAGCTTTGGAAGACGGAAAGGGCCTAGTGCTCGTTTTTGAGTAAACATGACCAGTACCGTCTTAGAAGGATTAACTGAAAGATCATACTCCCTGCACCATCGTTCAACTATTCGTAGCGCTTGCTGCGTAAGGTTGCAGATGGTTCCAGTCACCTTCCCGGGTACTAGAATTGCGAGGTCGTCTGCATACCCTATTGTGTAATAACGGTGTTCGTTGAGTCTGGTGATAAGATCGTTGATTACCAGATTCCACAGAAGAGGGGAGAGCACTCCTCCTTGAGGGCAGCCCCTGGCTATCAGCGCCAGCTGGTTTTCACCCTCCATACGAACCGCACGTTTGCTTAACATGTTGGTTATTCAGTCAATTAGTACCTGTTCTGCTCCGTGTCTGGAGAGTGCAGCACCAATGCTGGAGAAGTTGGTTTTGTCGAAAGCTCCTTCGATGTCTATGAAAGTGCCCAGGCATGAACCTTTCTGATGGATTGCTTCCTCTATCTGGCCTACCACCATATGGAGAGCAGATTCCGTGGACTTACCCGAGCTGTAGGCATGTTGGTTACCGTGGAGAGGTATTGATTTAAGAACGCCATCTCGTAGTTCCCTTTCGCACAGTCTTTCCATCGATTTTAGTAAAAACGAGGTCAGGCTGAGGGGTCTGAAGGATTTGGCGTTAGTATAGTCACCTTTGCCTGGCTTAGGGATGAATATTGCTTCCCTCCATCCTTTCGGAACGTATCTAAAGGCCAGGCACGCCCTCATTAGTGGAACCAGTCTTTCTGCAACAGACGTACCTCCCCACTGCAGCAGCGCAGGGAAAACCCCGTCTGGACCAGGCGCCTTGAAAGGATGGAAGCTTTGGATGGCCCACTGTAGTTTCTCCATCGTAATCACCCTGTATGCATAGAACCAATCGTCATCTGTTGGCACCTGGGTGGTATCTAGCCAGTCAGTTACCTGGGTAATAACGCTGCCTGGGAAGTGAGTTTCTATTAGGACGCGTTTAGCTTCTTCAGGTGACGTGGTGAGTGAGTTGTCAGGTTTACGGAGTGACGTAGGCTCGGGTGTGTGCACCTGTGCCAGTACTTTCCTTACCCTGTTTGCCTCTTGGCAAGATTCAATGTTACCACAGAAATTGCGCCACCCTGCAGTACGCCTGAATCTGATGCATTTTTTGTAGCTGGATTTGGCCTCGTAATAAGCGTTCCAGTCCTCATCCTTGCATGTGTTCATGGCCCTGTTCAGGGCCTTTCTTACCTTCCCGCGTTTGCGATTTAACTCTGCACCCCACCATGTTTGTTTACCCGGTGTAGTGCGCGGTGTAGTCAAAGGGCAAGCGGCATGGTAGCTGCTTATTAGAGAATCGGTAAGTTGACTTACCTTCATGTCTAATCGCGTTTCGTTCCCTATAGTCCGCGCCTCACATAAGGGCGGCAGTTTTGTCACTAGGGTGCGTGTGTAGACAGCTCTGTCCGTGTTGCGCGGATTACGCCAGGGTGGTTTAGGTGTTACACAGAGCTGAATGTCGAAGCGGATCCATCTGTGGTCCGAGCAGGAGGCCTCCTTGGAGACCTGCCACCCAGTAGTGATCACCGCTGCGCCTGCCGTCGCCAAAGTCAGGTCAATAATTGTACGACTGCGTCTCGTTACGAACGTTGGTTCTGCGCCTATGTTTAGTAGTGACAAGTTGGTTGTAAACAAGTAGTCCACTAATGCCTTACCTCTTTCATTAGGCGCTTCCATTCCCCATAGGGGGTGATGTGCGTTCGCGTCGGTCCCAATAATGACCTCTTCCCCGCTGGACTCGCAGTAGGTTACGAGTCGAATGAGGTCATGTGGGGGCGGTGCCTCCGCCTCAGGCATGTAGGCCGAGGCGAAGACAATCGGCAGCTCTAAGGCACCGCGCTGCATATACAGCCTAGCTGCAGAGGTATCTCTGCAACAGAAATCATTTAGAAGCTGTGCTTTGAGGTTACCTGTAACAAAGATACACGCTCTAGGGTGATCATGATTAGAAGTAACAAGGAGCTTACCACCCAGGTTGGATAGTCCTCTGATTTGGCCACCCCTAATCCACGGCTCCTGAATTAAGGCGATGGCAGTCTGTTGAACCTCCAGCCACTTGCGTAGTTGAGCCGTCGCAGTCTGGCTGTGGTGGAGGTTTGCCTGCACAACTTTACAGGCGGACGAAGGGGTCGCCATCATGAGTGGGTCCCTCCTCCTCTTCGCCCTCCAGTTGCAGCCCCGCGAAAGCATCACCCACGATGAGGTCGTCCTCCAAAGGGCCGGAAGCTGGTGACAGTATGATGTCGTCCAGCTCCCCGCCCGTCAGAGGGACCTTAGACGAGTCATCGTCAGGGGTCACCTTCTCTGCAGTTGCGGCAGGGTCAGCCACAGAAGCTTCCGGGTTGTTAGGCAGGGGGTTGCTCCCCCCTGTGCTGACTTCCTTTGCAAACTGTCTCGTGATCGGGTCCCAACCCCGAGGAACACACGCAAATCTGCCATTGGCTCCCTGGAACTTTATGTACACCGAGCCCAGGCCGAAAGACAGCCTGCGCTCGGCGCCCATCAAGACCGGAATGTGGTCCTCGGGGACGCCCAGCACCACGAACCAGCATGCCTTCTGCCTGTCTGAGTGGACCACCACCCACTTCTTAATGTCCACCCATGGGTTCTGATACCACAGCGTTCTCGCTGCGATATTCAGGTCTTGGTACACCCCGCTGTCGTCCGGTATGACTATACCGCAGCGTACCATTTTTGGGAGCTCCGATTGGCTCTTGACGATTAGCGAGGTGTCAGCCGGTAGAGGCAAATCGGGGACCGTCCTCTTCAGCCAGGCCAGGGTGAAGTCGTCGCAGCACCACAGCTTTAGCGCACCGCCGCCGAATTGCGGTTTAGCGGTGAAGGACGGTATTTGCCGCTCAGGAGTCTCCATCGTGGGAGAGAGAGACTCGTCTATGATCCTCTTTTGGATCAGCTTGATCACCAAGGCCGACACTTCTTTGCTGATAGCACCCGTGCGTTCACTAGTCACCGCGACGCATAGGTGAGCGCTGGCAGCCCGGGCGTAACTCATATCACCAGCCCTACCGGACCGATCAAGCCGCTGCCGCTTGTGCTCTCCACGAGGTGACAACGTCTCGTTGAGAGCCCGCTTGGCACCGACCTGACCGTCCCGAGCGGTCTGCTGCGATGAGGTAGCCGTCTGAGCCGGACTGCCTGCCACTGATCGGCTCGTGTCCGGCGCAAGTTGAGCCCCATTCCCTGTCGAGAAGCTAATAGGAGCCTTTGCTTTGCCTCTCCTTTGTTCCTGACGCCGCTGTTTCCTGTTCATGGGCTTATTGCCCTGAGCAGGTCCAGACGCACTCGTCGGGTCCTCGGCCGGGGCAGGGGTTTGAAAATTTCTTCTCTTACCCTTGCCCTTACCCTTTCCCTTGCGGGTTTGCACACGCCAGGTTAGGGCAGCCTCACCAACGGGTTCGCCAGGAAACCCCGTTTTACTGGAGTCAGCGACGTCGGAGGTAGTGGTTAGAGGAGCCACAAAGTTCCTTGATTTTACGCTGGAGTCCGCAGCCTTTGCCGCGGGTCCAGGGACTCGCGAGGTGCCAGGAGCACCCCGCTTATTTTTCTTACCCGTACTGGGACCTGCAGATTTCGCTGCAGGCTGCCCAAGGGACTTGTTTACACTCCTCGCTGCGGTTTTCACCGCAGCTGGAGGGGCAGCAGCAGTTTTCACTGCAGCCTTGGGGGCACCCGCGCTGGATTCTGCAGAATTAACCGCAGGTCCAGGGGCAAATGTACTCAAGTCTTTAATAAATTCCATGATACATATAAAAATAAAATTCATCTCTCCGGCTCCCACCCACCATCGAGCCCGCAACAGGGAACGCCCCACCACTTAAGGTGGGGCGTTAGGACTACCATCGAGATATAGGTGCGCAGGGCTGGCTTACAGTGCGACATCGGGTGCTCGTTTGGGCTGGCTTGAACAGAACAGCCCTCCCTTACACCGTCAGCATGACCTTCACCACCACTTCAGCCGTCCAAGAAGGACATCAGTGGACCCCACGCACCTCGCTACTCTCAGAAGGAGAGTTCAGCCGATTGATCGTGAGTTAGCTACTCCCACAACCTCCCGTGTGGTAAGAAATCCAGGTCAAAGTGGCGTGTTGTGTGCAGCCTGCTCCACTCAACCACCAGATCCCTTCATCCCTCTGTACGGGTCCCCGCGCACGGCACAAACACGCGGGAGGTCATTGCAATCCAACATTGTTCTTGTTCAATGGTGGACACCCAGGGGCATGACCTCGCCACCCCTGTGTTGCGTCGCCCGGTGATTTCTGTTACGTCTATTTCATAGGGAATTAGACCAAGAACAGGGCAGCAACCACGAGAAGGATAATCACCGCACTTGCCTTGAGGATCTACACGACCGTAGCGCTCTCCCTCAAGACCACGCCACCTTGCCGTCTCTGAAGGAGTCAGACAAGGTAGGACTGCATTGGCAAAGCCAAGCCCTACGAGGCTTGTCGCTGAAAGCTCAAAGCGTAAGTTTGTTAACCCAGTCCAGCCCCATCCATTTTATCTGTAACAAAGTGTTGCTACTGTATCATGTACTCATATCTCAATTTATTTTCAATTAATTTGTTTCTAGGGCTAAGTCCATACAGTACTGGTCAATCCTCAACTAAAGATGTAAGCAGCACTCCTAAAGAAGAACCATCCACATTATTCCAGCGACAGAGAGTTGACATGCTGCTTGCTGAGCTGGTGAGGCAGTTCCCACTGCCTGTCACGCAGGTACCAAGCCAAGTGAGTGGTATTCCACATTCACATACTGAATAATAATATTATGTAGTCTTGATGAGTTCTAATGTTGACTGATGATAGAATATAGATACTTGTCATTCTATAATAATCCATATTGTTGTAGGAATTACTCTCCCTTAGGGCCAATTTCACCAATGAAACTAATCGCGATTAGTCCAACTAAAATCAGGTTATGCAAATGCTGCGTTCTGTTTTGTTGAGCCCGCTGAGAAAATACCAATCAGTATGCTGTATTTGCATAAACTGAGTTTAGTTAAACTAATCGCAATTAGTTTCATTGGTGAAATCGGCCCTTAGTCTCAGCATTGTTTGGTAAAAGCTGATTGTGTTTAAATAATAATATTCTTAATTTTCAGACAAATGGTGTTACAGTTAAGACAGAGAATTCAAATGACAAAAGTAATGATAAAGCTGCAGATGGGAATTTAAATAACATAACAATAAAACAAGAGCCTGTCGACCCGAGCAGTTCAGACATAACTAATGGAGGTTTACAAGGACATGTTGAAATCAAAACTGAAATCAAACAGGAAAATATGAAGCCACCACCAGAGAAGAAACCAAGATTATAAATATTTAAATTGTATCTTTATTGAATACATTAAGTGAAAATGAATCAGTGATTTGATACCTATAAAAATTTGAATATTAAGCTGTTAAAATTTCTTTCTTGTAATTGATTTACATAAGCTGACATAGAGATGCAACACACCTCGCGGCTCCAACCCCAACGTGCATCCTTCAAGCATTCTCTCTATCCCTCTTCTCTTTCTGGGATCTCAATTTCGTTTATGGTCCATAGTGAGACTAGCAAATTTGTCAAATTCAGCACCTATTTCTTTAAGTTTGTAGTTTCTTTGTATTACATGATAGTAAATGTGCTAAGGGTTTCCAAGGACAACAATTTGTTTTTATAAATAAATAATAAAAAATTACTTTTCAACAAATTCCCTAGAACTAGTTACCAACTTCTTTATCAGTGGTGGTTGATTAGCTGGTTGTAGTCACACACACAGAAGTTCCAAAAAGACTTGTAAATGAACTTATATAAGTCATCACAATGATTATTCATCTACATTGCATCTTAATAAAAATTCAGTATTCTTCTCCTGTTGGATATTGTATAAATTACCAATATTATCTTGAGCATTTGCAATGTTCGTACAAATCTGACAGTTAATTCTGCGTTGGTCTTCTAAATCAGGTAAACCAGTTTTCTTTTGCTGCACACTGAAATCAAACACCAAAGAATTATTTTTTTGGGAGTTGCTTTATTTATATCATTTATTTTATTTATTTTATCATAATCTTCCAACCCTTGTTCAATGATACATGGGGTCAGCGCAACACTTTTTTCACTTCCATACCATCCTGTCCCCCATCACACTATCACTGACTCCCTTTTCTTTCATATACTCCTACACAGTCCATCCATCTTTTTTTGACCATCCCCTCCCTCTCCATACATCCATGTGGAATGATTTACAATAAGACATTTAATATTCTTCTTTGTCGTATTGATGATTCCAAAATTAAATGTATTTTGACCAGAATTCAGCCACACCAACAGCATTGTCAATTACCTCACTTTAATATTGATATAACATATCTACTGACCTTGAGATAGCTTCCCTGAAGCCTAATTCCAAACCCATAGCAAAGCCTTGTTTATAACCAACATTGAAACTATCTTGGAACACTGCAGTTTGACCATCAGATGCACCATCCATGTAACCAATCTAAAGGATTATAATGATAATTTAATATCATAAACTACCAAAAATAAAAATAACCCTTAAATTTAATGTTGTTTACCTTAATGACTGGTTCTAAAGTGCGGGACAAAGTCTTTCTTGATATACTTTCATTGTATTCCGACATTTGTATTTTATCTGCCGGTCAGTAGTAGCTGTGTTGTTGTATATGATTGGCAGGACCACTGATTCTAGGGTTGTATTTATGTTTCCTGCAGTGTTTCTACAAGCTGTTTTTGTTCTGTTTCTGTTAGCCTTTGTTCAGGAGAATAATCTATAAAAATGCATCAGTAAACCAGTGTTGTTTTATTATGCAAGACATCATATACTTAATTTATTAAAAAATCACTAAAAACTTCGCACAGAAAAGCAATTATCTGCCCCGAAATAACCAATTTATTTTTTTAAACTTTGCCCCACAGTACGAATTCCACCTGTATCGTGGGAGCAGCATTTATAAAATTATAAACTTAGATAAACTCACGTATACAAACAGCCAGATCCGGAACAATTATCTGTAGGCCATACAAATATTTGTTCCGTGCGGGACCGGGAATCGAACCCGCGACACGCAGCGCCGAAGCCGATCGCTCTGCCACTGTGCCAACCATCCATGTAGTAAAAAAAATACTTTTAAAAGGTCTAGGGCGAATATTGCAAGAAAATAAGTTTGCCCAAACTTAAGTAACTGCTTCTTTTAACCTATCGGTATGTAATAACTTACATTTTTATTTACAGTGAAGATTGTCAATATAGTATTGTTAGTATCAAATCACAATTCGTCACGCGCGCGCCTTCGTGTTCGTGACAGCGATGACAGCTGTGAGCCAGTGTTACCAACCATTACCATAAATATTCCCCAATTTTTTTTCTGAATTTCCCTAAAAATCCCTAAATATAATTTTATGTAGGCCACATCATCGCTTACCATCAGGCGAGGTAGTGGTCAAACGCGAGCGTATCGAAAAAAATAAATGTGATACACCTACATACTTATTTAGTACCTAAATTATTTCGTAGGTCATAAAATAAAACTTTACATACAAAGTCGTTTTTTTTGTTTATTGAATAAATATAATCATGCAAAGTTGTTAATTAGGTATTTCCAGAACCACATCATCATCTTGTTGCTCGTCATAGTCAAGTCATACATACGTACGATGAAGTTCTTGATCGTGTCCACAGTATGATCAAGTTTTACTCACGATCCATAATCCCGATATAAGGAAAATCGTACCATCATGATACTCTGTACCATTTTAGAGGATATGAATGACATATCGTGCGTTCCTTTCTACGCACAAAACTGAAAACACACGCTTTGTTTGCGACTTTGCAAGTTTTGTTTGAAATCCCTAAAAAAATCCCCAAAAAATTCCAGTCCCTAAAAAAGTCCCTTTTTACAAATTTAATTAAATTTAGGAACAAAATCCCTAAGTTGGTAACCGTGCTGTGAGCACTGAGCACAGCTGAGGGCTGAGGCTGACAGCTCCTGTCTCGCGTGCTCACAGATTTTCATTTAGGTACTCTTTTTGCGTGTATTACACATGGCAATATTGGTGTGCATATCTTATAATAGTGCTCTTGCTATGGCCGAAATCGCTTTGGCGGCACATCTCATCGGAGATGGACGCAGTAAAGACGGAACCACACTTACCTGACGTGGCGCGGGATCCACCGATGCAACGACTGTTCCAGCCTACGTCATAATAAAACGAGTTTTGTAGCCAATCGACTGCGTCAGAAGGCGCCACGACACGTAATTGAGGTTCCGTCTTTACTGCGTCCATACTCCACTCCACTCTACATAGAACCAAAGAGTATGTAACACTACGTTTACATAGAACTAATAAATCTTATCCCAATAGTAGCTAGACCAGTCCCAATGTCGCCCAATGGCTACATCATAGTCTGGCAACACTGCTGTTAGTAAGTCAGACGTGACTTTTTGGCGGGAAGTCAAACTAAGCGGGAGCTTAAAATTTTCTCTCCAATAATTTTCATTTTATTTTCGTTTTAAAGTAAGGAAAACAGTTTCATTTAATATATTTTGACACGTTTTCGCCCCAAAATGGGGTCGGACAGTGACGGGGATGATGATTCCTCGGAGCGCAAATCGTCAAAAAGAAAAATGTCCAAGATATCCAACCCAACAGATGAGGAAAGGTATAAAATGTATTTTAAAACTAATTATACACGACTATTCCTAGAAAATACCTCCAATGTTGACTATACAGTCTATGTGGAATCTAAAGAAAAGGAAAAACTGGGTAACAAAAACCCTATAAAACTTACCATACCTTATCATGCATTAACTGCGGTGGGGCCCACCTTGCCATATCTCGGGATTGTCCCATTAAAAAGAAGAAATTAGAAGAAAAACGTAATTTAATATTAAACCAACACAGAACATTTGCCTCTATAGTTAAAGACGATAATAATTTCCCTATTTTAAAATCTAAGCCTGCACATAAAACTGTAAATAATTCTGATAATGTTGTAAATGACTCTACTTTTGTAAATAAAAAAAACAATATGTTAGTAGAAAAAAAGAATGAAATTGAACAAATTGCTAACAACGAAATTATCTTAAATGCCATAGTTAAGTCCTTAGTAGCATTAGCAAATTCATCTGGAACAGAGCCAATGACTTTAAATAAAATAAAAGATGTTTTTCTATCTAATTTACTTTAATGGATAATATTAGATCTTTTAACAAAACTTACAATAAGACATATATAACAATAGCTCATTTTAATATCCAGAGTGTTAATAATAAAAAACCATTATTAATTAACTTTCTTTCTGATAATGATATAGATATTTGCTCTTTGAATGAAACATGGTTCAAGGAAGGTAGCACTTTCAGTGTTTCAGGCTATGATATTATAAAACAGAATGGTCCTAATGGTTATGGCGGGGTTGCTATTTTAATCAAAAATACTTGTAAATACAAGGTGGTTCATACTCCTTACTATGATAATCTTCAAACAGTTGCTATTATTATAAAGACCAGTGTAGGAGATTTGTCTATACTTAGTGCATATAGTCCTCCAAGAGGTCGATTTAAATGTAGAAAATTAAAAAAGATAATTGATGATTTGGCCAAGCCCAACATTTTATTAAGTGACTTGAATGCACATCATGTTGCATTTGGTTGTTTGTCATCGAATTCGAGAGGCAATGATGTCTATAATCTATTAGATGAGTGTGATCTTTGCATTTTAAATACAGGAGTTCCAACCACTGTGGGTACTATTTATCATAATCCATCTGCTATAGACATATCATGTGTAAGTCCTGTTCTAGCTCCTTTATGTGACTGGAAAGTTCATGACGATCCAATGGGTAGTTATCACCTTCCAACAATTATAAATATTCAGACATCTGTAGAAAAATATGAGATAGGTTATCCATCGGAACGCTTCATATATAGCCGGGCTGACTGGTCCGGGTATAACTCTGAAAGTGAAAAAGCATTTGATCATTTAAACTTTACAACAGCTAGCTCAATTGATTTATATAACAGTTTTTGTGATATACTGAACAATATAAAACTGAATCATATTCCGAAAATTGTGAATAAATCATCATATAAAATTAAAAAACCAGTTCCCTGGTGGGACAATGAATGTTCCACCGCTGTCAATACTAGTAAATTAGCATGGATAAACTACAAATCCTATCCTACAATAGATAATTATATACAATATAAGAAGGTTGATGCGAAAAAAAAGAAATTACTTAGTGAGAAAAAGAAACTTGGTTGGAGATTGTTATGTGAAGCATTCAATAGATATACACCTGTTAGCATGATTTGGAACTACATCCGTAGATTTAAACGCGTGGCATTTAGAAAACCTCCGAAAAACGATGAATGGATTCCCTCTTTCCTTGACAAATATGCTCCTATGTCTCCACCTGAAAAAGATATTGACACAATAAGGTTAAAACACATTTTTGAATTAGCTGGAAACACTGAAAGTCACTTTTTATCTGAGCCTTTTACATTAAGTGAATTCAAAATTGCTCTTAAATCTAGAAAGGATACTACTCCTGGTCTTGATGACATATCCTATAAATTAATTCGTAACCTCAGTACTGAAGCAAAACAAATATTACTTAAAATTTACAACTTGTTATGGTTTTCGGAATCTGTCCCAGACTCTTGGAAAACTCAGTGTGTGATTCCAATTTTAAAGCCTGAAAAACCTAAAAATGATTGTAATTCATATAGACCAATATCTCTGTCATCCTGTTTAGGTAAACTATTTGAATGTATGCTAAAATTTAGATTAGAGTACTATAGTGAAAAACATGGCATCTTACCTGAACAACAGTTTGGTTTCCGTAGAGGTAAATCTGCAGCAGAAAATTTTATGTCTCTTATATCAGATATCAAAAATTCCTTTCATAGCCACACTTATACAGCCTGTAGTTTTCTTGATGTTAGTGGTGCCTTTGATAATGTTAATCCTTCTGTACTTATTCAGATCTTAAGTGATATTGGTGTGCCAGGTAAAGTCTGTAAATGGATATTCACATTTCTGTATGATAGGGTAATGTATGTTAAATATAATAATATTTTACATGGACCCAGACATGTGTATAAAGGAACAATGCAGGGTTCTACTATTTCTCCATTGTTATATAATTTATATACTTCGCAAACTAATAAATATTTAACAGAATCCTCTGTTAAGTGTTTATTGTTTGCTGATGATATTGTTGTTTATAGTGTAAATAAAGATCTAAATAAGGCCATAGGTAACTTGAACAAGGGTTTACAACAGGTTCATAGATTTTACAACAGTCTAAAACTAGATATTAATGTTAGCAAAAGTGGTGCTATGTTATTTAGCAAAAAATTCATTGAACTTGATGAAATTCCTTCAATTTATTTTAATAATAACTTGTTGAATTGGTTTCATGAAAAGAAATTTCTTGGTGTATGTCTAGATACTAAATTAACTTTTGAAAGCCATATTGACAACATTTTAAGGAATGCCAGCAAAGGACTTAATATTTTACGTTCTTTAGCAGGTATTCATTGGGGTTCCGATCCAAAAATTCTGGCTTTGCTATATAAGAGTATTGTTAGGAGTCATTTTGATTATAGTTCTATAGCTTATATGAATGCAAATATGTCACCTCAGAAAATTGGACATTTTACAAAATAAAGCACTTAGAATTATCACTGGTGCTATGTGTTCAACACCAATAAATGCAATGGAGTCTGAATCAGGTATAATACCTCTAAAATTCAGACGTTTACAGATTGCAGAAAAATTTAGTCTTAAATTACTGGCTACTAAAAATTCATTTGTTTTAAACAGGATTTTACCAAAACAGACTCTTCCAAACACCTTAACTAATAATATCAGTATAAATTCTCAACAGCTTGTGTCTGGACATTTACCAGAAATTTTATGTATAACATTAAATATCAAAACTTTAACCACTAATGTATGCTCCTCAAATTTATTACCACTATATACAATTGATTATAACTGTATAAATAGTGATTTTATTATTATTGATTTTAAAAAGGTTTCTGGCCAGTCTGAATTTTTAGAGTACCTACACAGTCAACCAAATATTTATAAATTGTATACAGATGGATCAAAAGCTTTGAATAGAGTTACTGCAGCCTATTATGATCCACAAGTAAAACAAACCAAATGCTTTGAATTAGACCCTCATTGTAGTATTTTTTCAGCTGAATGTTATGCAATGTATAAAGCATTATTGTATGTAAATTCTGTAAATAGTTCTAAATTTTTAATTGTATCTGATAGTAAAAGTGCTTTGTTAGCTTTAGAAAATAATTCCTTTAGATATAATTGCAATTTTATTTTGTTTAACATTAGGCAAACTTTATTAGAGTTGAGACAAAGAGGCAAATGTATTAAATTTAAATGGGTACCTTCTCACTGTGGTATCTCTGGCAACGAAGTGGTGGATATGGCAACCCGTGGAGTTTGTGATGAGGATCACTCTGCTTTGCTTCAAGTTCCTTTTACAGACTATCATGAAAAGTTATCTGGGAACCTAAAAATATTGTGGCATGAATATTGGAAAATTATAAGCCAAGAAAAAGGCAAGTGGTACACAAAAATTCAGGAGGTCCCGCCGCTAAGACCTTGGTATCATAAAAACAAAGACGCTGATAGCCGAAATTTCATAACTACAATAAATCGATTAAGATTTGGCCACTGTAAAACTCCAGCTCATCTAGCAAGACTGAAAATTATACCTGAACCTGAAGGGAAGTGTGATTGTTGTGTCAATGACGTCGCAAACCTTGATCATCTAATAATGAAGTGTCAAAAATTTAACTTTGAACGTTTGGTCTTAGTGTCAGAGTTACAAAGTGTATGCGATAAGGAAGTGCCGAACGATTTACAAACCATTTTATCAGAATCTTTGTATTTTAAACCTTTGTATAAATTCATTGTTAATACTGTAGGTAAATTGTAATACGGATTTGTTTAAAATAGTTTTTTTTTTTTTTTTTTTTCTTCTTTGGCAACTGAGCCGATGCCGACTATTCTGCCAGTGTCATGTAGAGACGACAGCGCATTGAGGCGAGCCGTCGAAATGTGCTTATTCTTTCGGTGTCATGTAGAGACGACAGCGTAATGAGGCGAGCCGTCGAACTTTGTCTATTCTTCCAGTGTCATGTAGAGGCGATAGAGCGTTGAGATGAGCTGACGAACTTTGTCCTTTGTTGTAAATAACAAAGATACATATTGATAAAAAAAAAATAAAAAAAATTACATTTTGATGTCATTGTCATTTATAAATTTTGAAAGGAGTTTGATAACTTTAGGAGAGAAATTTGTCAAAAGGGAATGGAAGTTGATAGGAAGGGGAATTTTAATGTTGGGAAGCATATGATACAAGTCAAAGGAATGGGAATACGAAGGACATGAAAAAAAGATATGGTCTAATGTACCATCATCAAGGCCGCACTCGCACAAGGAAGTGTCACGAACACGGATCTTATTTAGGAATACTGGACTACAGCAGTGACCAAGTCTTAGCCTACACAAGGATGAAACAGCTCTTCTAGACAGTTTAGGGCATTTGAAAAACCAAGGTTTCCGCTGTATGTCAGGTTGAATGTTGGCATAATAAGCCGCTTTGAGTTTCGAGCTTGCTTTCCACTCTACTGACCACGAGCTGAATAACTTAAGTTTGGTGTCTGAGCGCAAATCGTAACTATGAAGCAGATAGTGTTTTCTATCCACAGGTTTGGATGTAGCAAATTTTGCCAGAGAGTCAGCACACTCGTTGCCACATATACCCGAATGGCTGGGAACCCAAACTATTTCAATGTTTAAACCTTTGTTGTGACAAGAGAAGAGTAAATTACGTATATCTACAATAATCTTGCTGTGAATTTTAGATTTTAATTGATTTTGACCTAGAGCCTGGATGCTACTACGCGAATCTGAAAAAATTACCGAATTTTGGATATTGTGCGATAATATAAAATTGATGGCTTCTAGGATACCGATGCATTCCCCTGTAAAAACAGAAGACTCTGGCGGACATTGAAATAAAAGAGCAATTTTAGAGTTCTGGAAGTATGTTGAAACACCTGTACATCCCGTTGACGATAATTTAGATGCATCGGTATAGAACAAATTCCAACCCTTCCAGAATCTTTCAATGGCCCGATCAAACTCCGCTTTTACGTCCTGGGAGTTTTTAGAGATACCAAGACCCAAGACGATCTTTGGCTTGAAATGGATCACCTCATATGCGGAAGCAAATACTGGAAGAGAAGGGTATTGACAAACAGGCGAAGATAGTTGTTTAAGCTCCCTGTACCTATTTATCAATGGAATACATTTATTATTCCAGTAAGAAGAGACATTAAAAGAAAGGTTGATTTGCTCCAAAATGGGAAGTAAGGGATGGGGTGAGCGGGAGAAAACTTTTGACAAAAAACGATCTGCTAAGTATTGTCTACGAAGGGTAAGGGGAGGATCTGCACATTCAACCTGGAGAGCGTTAATGGGTGAAGATTTCATGGCGCCAATTACGATTCTAAGGCATTTGGCCTGGACAGAATCAAGTCTACGTAGGGCTTCTTTATTACATGGCTCAATTAAGAAACTACAGTAATCCAACACACTTCTCACCAGAGCATTGTAAACCAGTTTTAAGGTGTATGGGTGAGCCCCCCACCAGACACCTGCCAGAGCCTTAAGAATCGAAACTGAGCGCTCACATTTTTTAACTGTATTGTTAATGTGATCCACACCCGACAATTTAGAATCCAGGATAACTCCTAGAAACCTAGCCTTCTCCTTGACTGGTATAGCTTGGCCATCAATATTAATGTCAACTTGAGGGATAATACGTCTGCGAGTAAAAACAACTGATATACTTTTTGGAGCACTTAAAGATAACCCATGATCTAACAGCCATTGGTTTAATGAGGACAAAGAAACATTCATAGATTGAGCAGCATCCACGATGGAATTGCCACAGACCAATAAAGCAATATCATCAGCATACTGGAGGATTTTACAATTAAAATTTAAACAGGAAGGTAGATCGCAGGTATAAATGTTGTATAAAGGGGGACTAAGAACGGATCCCTGAGGAAGGCCCCGCCAAGCTAACCTTGGTGCAGATTCCTCCCCAGGAATTCTTAATTTAAGACTACGGTCTGAAAAGATACTGGATATGATCTGACGTATTTTTGGCGGGATGCCCAGCTCTTTCATTTTATGCCTGAGAACTGGGATGAGGACAGAATCATATGCAGCTGAAATGTCTAAGAAAACGGCTACCACAGACTCATTCCTACTAAGGGCCAGCCGGATCTCTGATGTAAGGGTACCCACACTATCAGCTGTACCCAGACTTTTCCTAAAGCCAAATTGAGTCGGTGGTAGCAATTTCCTGCTCTCCACAAACCATTCCAGACGGTTTTTAATAAGGTGTTCCAAGAGTTTAATGAGTATGGACGATAGAGCAATTGGTCTGTAGGAACAATGATCACTAGGATCTTTACCAGGTTTTAATATTGGAATAATAATTTGAACCTTCCAATCAGGAGGAATGTATCCAGAGTAAAAGCAGTAATTGGCCAAGTCCAGGTAATACTGGTGGGTCCTATCCCCAGCTTTGCTTATGAAGGAATATGGGAATCCATCCACCCCAGGCGCAGAATCCTTTACATGGGAAAGGACAGATTTAAGTTCATCCAATGTAAATGGTTTGTCCAAAGGATCTTCCGATGCTGCTTGGTGGTTCATAGAGACGCATTCACATTTACCAGGAACATAAGCTGGGGCCAACTTAGAAAAAAACTGGTGACTAAGCTCCCCAGACATTATGCTCCCAGAGGGAGGCCTCAAATTATTCCTAAAGGATTTCAACCTACGCCATACTACTGAAACTGGTGTGGATGGACTCAGTGAATCACAATACCTACGCCAACCTTCTCTTTTTTTTTTCTTAAGTAATTTTCTGGACTTAGCCAATATATGCTGAAAAGCTATGATGTTCTCCAGGTTCATATCCAAGTTAAACTTCATTTCGGCCTCATTCCTAGCTTTGATCACAGCAGAACATTCCCTATCCCACCATGGTGGAGATGGGATTTTGCCCGTTGGAAGTTTTTTGGAAGGGAAGGAATCATCCGCTGTAGCAGATATTATATTGGAGAATGACAAAAAGCATTCCTGAGCATTTTCATCATTAATGGAAGGAAGAGAGGAGACACGCATATCTAGAATTTTTGAGTAAAGGTCCCAATCAACTGAGTTCAGTTGGTATTTTAAAAGAGGAACAGAGGTTCTATCAAGGATAATTTTGGAAGGGATTTCCACCATGATGGGATAGTGATCACTCCCATAGGTCATATTCAAGCGACTCCAATTAAAAAGGCTGGCTATATTAGATGAACAAAATGTCAAATCAACACAGCTGTTATTTTGCCCTGGCACAGCCCGACGTGTGGCAGACCCATCATTTATCACACATAAATTAAGTTCATCTAATATATCCACTAGGCCTATACCAAAATTGTCGCAGGTTTCTGACCCCCATCTATAGTGGTGACCATTAAAATCACCCATGACAAGTACTGGCCCTTGTACATTACTTAACAAACTTTTTATGATATCAAGATCTTCAATTTGTGGGTATGCAATATAGAAACTAAAAAAAATTATATCCTCAGCCTTAACAGCAACAACATTGATATTGTTGCCTACAAAGGGTAGAGGAATCGGGGAGAATGGTACTTTGTTATTGATGAACAAAGCACATCCCCCATATCCATCTGATCTATCATGTCGAACACCATTGAAACATGGGATTCTGAAATTACTTTCAGAACGAAGCCATGTCTCAGCAATGCTGCAGATCGATGGTTTGAATTTATTAATAAGGAAAAGTAAATCATGTTTCCTGGGAGTAATACTCCTGACGTTCCACTGAAGAAGGTGAAGGGGGAGCATTGTGAATATAATTCATTATAGATGTCAATTTGTTGGCAACGTGGTCAGGTAGTGAATGAGCAGGGTTTGCTAATATAGCCATTAACATACTGGATATAATATTTAAAATACTTTCTGAGGAAATAGGACTGTTAGTACTTTCCCGAGGGTAAGCACCACCATTTTGGACAGGAGTGAATGAATAATTTTGAATAAGGGCTTGGTGAGCTTGCATATCATAACTAGGAGACAGGGGGGCATGGGATTTTGGTTTGATTAATACAGTTTTGCGTTGTGATTTTGGAGTTTGGGGAGTTGATCTGGGGAACAGAAGAGGACTGGCTATAGGTTTTGTTTTGGGAGATGATCTAAATACTTCAGCATAAGATCTTGAAACTTGTGGGAATACCTGGCTTGCTTCCGCATATGAGATGGATTTCTCAGCCATCAGTGCTTTTATTCCCTTTTGGCGACCCAACTCTGGGCAAGACTTGTCGGTGGCATAGTGACTTCCAGAGCAGGAAATACATAAGGCACATTCAGTGGGGACTTGGCAGCCATCACCTGAGTGGTCTTCACTACATTTAAAACAGCGTGGTTGTGAGCGACATACAGTGCGTGTGTGACCAAAACGACAACAGTTGAAACATTGAATAGTTGGATACATATATTTTTCAACTGGGAGAGTAGAGTAGAAGCAATATACACGATTTGGCAAAACTTGACCATCAAAGGTAAGAACAACGGTTTGAGTGGGCTTCCACTCTGTAACGCCTAGAGAACTCACCTTACGGTTCATTCTCCTGGCCTTAATTACTGGACCGCATCCAGTAGGAACCCTGATATTTTGAATTACCTCTTCCTCAGTCCACTCGGTAGGTACGTCTCTGACGAGACCCATGCGCGTAACGTTATATATAGGGACAGAAGTAATATACCCATGGGATGTTAGTATTGGGCTTATTAAAAAACTGTTTGCATCCAAGTGAGTCCTAAAACTAACTGCGAGTCTATTTCTCCCCAAACGTTTTAAGCTTCCGAGAATCACATTGGCAAAGTTATTCTGTGTGAGGAACATTCCAAACTTAACAGGATGTAGAACAGTACCAGAGGTCTGTCCATCTTTTAAAGATACGTGAACTATATATGGCGCATTATCCTTAGCATTGTAGGTGTGTCTGCCTATAGTATGCTTGGATTGTTTGGGAGGATTGATCGGAGTAGCGGGGGGAGAGCATGCGGGTCTTTTTCTTTGAGCAGATTCGGCGTCCATAGCGTTATCTATATTGTCATCGGGGAGAGTTACGGTTAAAATCGGACTGTAATCAAAGGGATCGGGAGGGTCAGGAGGTTTCTTGTTATCCATGGCGGATACCGGTTAAAACAAAAATTAAATCTAATTAAGGAATAGGTTAATACAAACCCTGGATGTTAGAACACAAACACCAAGAAAAATCTCGTTTGAAATTCACACTAATATAGACACTCAAATCAAGGAAACACTTAATACAAATAAAACTAGCTGCTTTCCCAACAATACTACCATAGAAAGTCTAAAATTATCAAAACTATAGTGAAAAACTCTAAAAATCTGAATCAGATCAAAAAATTTTTGCCGCCATTAGTTGACTTGACAATGACATTTCCCATTCTCGACCTTTAAAATAGTTAAGTTAGGCTTTAAGGACTTGTATCCATGGCCGTTAAATAAATTGAAAAAAAATAAATAAGTCAGACGTCACTACGTCAGTCAGTATTTCAGTTTCTGACATCTGGTCTGTGTTTGGAGGTTATGTTCTTGTGTGGTGTGAAACCGTGTGAATTGCTGTAAATAACAAAATACAAACATTGCTGGTCTAGGAATCATATCAATATGAAAAAAAGTAAGAAGTATTTAGGAAAAAAGAGGGGTTCGTTTAAGCCTACGACAAAAAAGAAGAAGAAAGCTGCGGAAGAAAGAGTTGTAAATAAAAAAGCAATTTTTAATAGATACAAAAATGCTCAAAAAATCGAAGAAGAAATGCAGAAGAAAAGACAAATGGAAGAGAGATTACAGCAGCGAGTAACATATTCTGAAAGTGAGGAGGAGGAGCAAGATGCATACGATCAGTTATTGTCCTGTTTTGGTAACAAAAAGAAACAAGCTGTAGCAGAAAGTGATGAAGAAAGCAGTAGTAGTAATGAAATGGAGGAGGATCTGGACACGAATGAAGGTCCCGCACAAAGTGACATTGATGATGACCGAGAAAGTACTAGCGGAGAACATAGTGATGAAGATGTTGAGGTAATTAGATTCTACAATAACCAGTTGTGGCATGGATCTTGAGCATGTAATGATAGAAAAGGCATTGGTTTACATTGTAATTTAAAGGATGTAGCCATAGGTCAGTGCTGAAGATCCATGCCATATATTTTACCATTGTAAATGTCAAAACTAAGAAAATTAAATTACCACACAACTTGATTTATCACCTGCTGAAATATATTTGCACAATGTTCTATAGTATAGTCATCGGCATGTAACTTGGCAAGAGCGGTTAGATGAGCACGAGTCATTTTTCAGGTCTCTTTGGTTACCAAGCGGGACGCAGGGTTTGTTTAGTACCGTTCCGGGAGGCGATTGGTTGGTCAGTTACTCAGTTGACACAAGGATGAACTGACCAATCGCGTCGCGTCCACATTCCGTTTGCTTTATATGGTGGTTAGTGCACTATGCACGAACTTAACCCCGCTACGCCAAAACCTTGCCAAGCTACGTGCCGATAACTATACAAGGGAGTGCATAATAAATAATTTACAGCTATTTACACAAAATAAAAATGCTTAATTTTGCTACAAACTTAAACTTGTGGTTATTTCCAGGTGCCCGTAGATCATGAAATGGACAATGGGGAAGATAATGTGTCCGATGATCCTTTCATTATCCATCTACAGCATGACCTAGGAGACGAATTACTAGTTTCCCTCACCAACAAACCACCAGCTGTGGAAACAACAAACATAACTTGGCCAGTTTTAGGAAACCTATCTGTAGTTATACCAAAGCCTGTAGACACACTTTCTAAGAAAGTTAAACCAAAAGTTTCATTATTAGAAGAAAACACATATGCAACAACGGGAACAGTGCCTACCATGATTAATAAAATAGATTTCCAGCAGTTGCACATCAAATCTCAAATACATGGCAATATAGTATCAGCTAATAAAACGAATTTAATAAAAAGAGATTTAGAACTTACGGAAATATTCACACCATTGCAAAAGGAATTGTTTTCTATTTTTAATAACTATCAAGATCTATATTATCCTGAGAGATCATTTAGCAATGCAGATGAAATAAGATATGCATACTGCCTTCATGTAGGAAATCACATGTTGAAAACTAGAACAAAGATCCTGCATCATAATGCTAAACTGTCCAAGAAGAAAGACTTGTCTGATGAATATCGCGATCAGGGATTGGTGAGGCCTAAGGTATGTATAGCATAACAATGTGTACTTAGTTTGTTAGGAATCTATAAACAGGTTGAGATTTTTAATCCCCGCCGTAAAAAGATGGGTGTTATAAGTTTCACGTTTGTTGCTGTGTATCTGTGTGTCTGTCTGTGGCATCATAGCGCCTAAACGGATGAACTGATTTTGATTTAGTTTTTTTTGTTTGAAATGTGAATTTGTCGAGAGTGTTCTTAGCTATGTTTGAATAAAATCGGTTCAGCCGTTCCAAAGTTATGGGCGTTTTACTGTTTGAATCGAAATGTTTTCGCAAGATAAATGAGTCGGAGGTTTTTAAATTTTGAAATTTTGCTTGTTAACAGGTGTATCCATGAAATAGTTGCTTTAACAATCTTATACTAAGGTTCTAATTTAGTGACCCTTCTGAATGACACCTGTACTCATAATGTTATTCTACAAACAGCAGGAACAAAAACAGAAACAGATTATTGTTTGTGAGAATAATGATTTCACAAAAATATAATATAATGTTTGCAGGTTCTTATTATGGTGCCCTTTAAGAATGCTGCATATAAAATCGTCAAAAACTTGATAGAAATTCTTGTACCTAAAGAAGCTGGCGAAGTGGTAAATAAAAAGAGGTTTGAAGAAGACTTCACAGGTGGGGAACTGATAATGCCCCGGAAGAATCCCAAGCCTGAAGACTATGAGCTTATGTTTAGCGGCAACTCTGAAGACACATTCAGACTTGGCATGACAGTCACTAAAAAAACCCTCAAGGTAAGTTTCCTCACAGACCTAAAAGTCTATTGAGTAAATATTATTGTATGAAGATAAAATAAATCAAAATATTGCTTATTTATAACATATAACACTTGATTACAGCTCTATACAGATTTTTACTCTTCAGACATCATAGTGACGTCACCTCTGGGTCTGCGCATGATAGTCGGTGCAGAGGGCGAGGAAGACCGCGACTTCGACTTCCTGGCCTCCATAGAAGTGCTGGTGATGGATCAGACTGATGTCTTCCTCATGCAGAACTGGGATCATTTGCTGCATGTCCTTGATCATTTCCATTTGCAGCCCAAGAAAGCTCATGGCACTGACATCTCAAGGGTCAGGTCTTGGGCTGTTAATGGGTGGTCTAAGTATTACAGGTTAGTGTTTATTCATCTAGTTTGAAAGTCAAAGAAACTTATTTGTATTCATAGCAGTATAATTGATAAGTTTTTTTTTCTTTTGCAGACAAACTCTTATATTCTCATCTGTAGCATTGCCAGAAATAAAGTCTGTGATAAATAGGAAATGTCACAACTATGCAGGAAAAATCTTTATCGAGAATCCTGCTCAAGTTGGCAGTATACAGCAGGTGTTGGTACAAGTGCCTCAGGTCTTCCACAGGTAAACTATTTTTCTACTTCTTTTTTATATTCTATAAGCTCGGACTTGACCACATTTAGTTAGATGAATAAATCTTTTTTTATTTTTATTGATAAACTCGCGCTTGACCACTATCTCACCTTATGGTAAGCGATGATGTGGTCGACGGTGTAACATGCTTGCCTAGAAGAAACCTCGTCACTCTTGACTTAAAAACCCCAGGGTTGTAGCTATTGGGAAACACAGACTCCGGCAGAAATCTCGATGTACTCGGCTTTTAGGACCAAATTTTTATATTCATTAGTGTGGGCTGTCTGGGGTGAATGCAAATACTAATTGATGTAACTTGGAGACTGTTTACGCCCGGTTGACTGCGATATAGGCTTAAATATATAATAACATTTTCACGTGGTCTTTCTTGCAAAATCGGGCGATTTTTTCTGGGATAAACCAACAAAATAACATAAAATTTAGTCTAGTATTTTGAGTTGGAGCCAAACATATATACATGCAAAATAACTACCTATAGCCACGGGGTCTCATTGCTAAGAAAGAACATTTGGTTTAAATAAATCTAACTAGATGGCGCGACATGTACACTCATTTCAAAAGATTTGTGTGTAAAATTAACATTTTCTGGAATTGAACATAAAAATTGTATGTTCTTGTTTAATCTATTTATTTATTTATTATAAGGTACACCAACAGCATCACATACAAAACAGGGTAGTAAACAAAGAAAAAATAAAGGCTGGTATGTGTGCCTATTACAGGTATACGCAGCTTACACCATATGGTCAGAAACACTAAATTATTTAAAGAAAAAACAAAATATCAAATATTATTCTAAACTTAAAAAACATCTTAAAAATAAAACATGCAAAATGAAAAACACAGCATAAAAAAAAAAGAAAAAGAAGTAGGATAAATATATTCGTAATTAGCCTAAGTTGGAATATTTGCGCACTCCCGTACCTCCGAGACTGCTCTTCTAAACTTGTTCAGTGAAATACCGTGTAAATCGGTATCTGGTGTTGTACAAAAACTATTATAGCTTCTACACATGCGGAGAAGTGGAGCGTTGAGGCCTAGGTTGGTTTTGCGGAATGGAATATGTAGTAATTTTGTGATGGGATGTCTGGGTAGTTTTGAAGGGACTGAATATTGGATACATTCTACTAAATCACTGCACTTCATATACCCGTTTGCTATTTTGTAAAGGAAAATTAGATCACGCGTACGGCGACGGTCACGCAGTGTCTTTATTTTGAAAAAGTGTAGGCGCTGTACATACGGACAGCGATGACTAATTCCCCTAGATATAAATGCAAGATGTTTAGTAAAAGCTCTTTGAATTTTTTCAAGTCTTTGCGAATGAACAGCGTAAAGTGGGTTCCAGGCGACACTGGCGTATTCCAACCGACTTCGCACTAGGGTGTTAAATAAAACTATTTTGGTCTTTGGTTGTTGGAAGCCTCTTGTGTTGCGTTTAACAAAACCCAGCATCTGCGCAGACTTCTTTACGACGTCGTTGATGTGTGGCTTGAAGGTGAGCCTATCATCCACCAGAACCCCTAGATCCCGGATTTCTCCAACCTTTGCCAACAGGGTGTCGCATAGTGTGTAGGTAGTTGGGAATGATGACTTTTTTCTAGAGAAACGGATGTGAAAGCATTTTTGGGGGTTTAAGGTCATATTGTTGGTTTTGCACCAATTTTCGACGTTTTTTAAATCGCTTTGAATAAGTCTGATGTCTTCAGGCCCAGTGATTTTTTTGTAAATCTTTAAGTCATCTGCAAACAACATTGTTTGACAGTGCCTGATATGATTTGTTATGTCATCAACAAATAGTAGAAACAAAACTGGGCCAAGGTGGGAACCTTGTGGAACACCGGAGCGTGCATGAAATTCGTAAGAAACATAGCCATTGACAGCAACGAACTGTGAGCGATTTACAAGGAATCAACTCTCCTAAGTAAAAAAATATGAAACATTGGGCTCTTAATTCACATTTCAAAGATTATTTGAACGGATCATTTAAAATTGATGCTAATAGATGGCGCATTTTTAAAGAACAATGGCAGGTGCCCATACATTTTTTTAGCTGAGATTAAATTCCTACGTCTTTAAATGAAAAATATCTGGTTTAACTCAGGGTGATGTTCTGAATTAGTTTGTGCAATAATTTTTGTTCGAGAATGTCGAGAATAATAGATATTCAGTCATAAACTTTTGTAGGTTATGTCTGGGTAACTTTTAATAATGTGTTTAATAGGTAATATTATTCAATTTCGTGGAAGTAAAAGGGGAATATCGCATCAGCATTTCCCTTACCTAGTAATTTCAGCATGAAATGTATAATATACCTACTCTTTGGAAAGAGTATATTTATTTAAACTAAGCGACTTTGACGTTTTTTATTAAAAGGTCGTCGTCCTCGTCAACAACCAAGCTATATTTTTTAAACTTGGATACTAGTCTTTTTGCCAATCATTAAATAAAAGTAATTCATTTATTTCTACAATATTCTTACCTACCTGCGAGGAACATTTATACTTAGACATAAACTGTATTGTTAACTCATTTACTGCAATAAATACATTTATTATATTATTAATTAATATAGTTACTACTTGTCACTTAGCAGATAAAATATATAATGGCAACACTAAGCTAAAGAAATTAACTGTAAAATCAAATAACTTTTTATTTATTATGATTTTTTTGTATCCGTTTTGAACCAGCCCAATAATATATTTAAAAAATGTAGACAATTAATAGAACGTCTTTCGTATATAACTCACTTTCAGACGCTTAAATTTAAGTCAGCTAAAATCTCGCCATTGTTCTTTCTGAGGCATTCTACTCGATTGTTAAAAGAACAATGGCAGGTGCCCATAAATTTTTTTAGCTGAGATTAAATTCCTACGTCTTTAAATGAAAAATATCTGGTTTAACTCAGGGTGATGTTCTGAATTAGTTTGTGCAAGAATTTTTGTTCGAGAATGTCGAGAATAATAGATATTCAGTCATAAACTTTTGTAGGTTATGTCTGGGTAACTTTTAATAATGTGTTTAATAGGTAATATTATTCGATTTCGTGGAAGTAAAAGGGGAATATCGCATTCGTTTTTCCCTTACCTAGTTATTTCAGCATGAAATGTATAATATACTCTTTGGAAAGAGTATATTTATTTAAACTAAGCGACTTTGACGTTTATCAAAAGGTCGTCGTCGTCGTCAACAACCAAGCTATATTTTTTAAACTTGGATACTAGTCTTTTTGCCAATCATTAATTAAAAGTAATTCATTTATTTCTACTGCACTACAATATTCTTACCTACCTGCGAGGAACATCTATACTTAGACATAAACTGTATTGTTAACTCATTTACTTCAATAAATACATTAATTATATTATTAATTAATATAGTTACTACTTGTCACTTGGCAGATAAAATATATAATGGCAACACTAAGCTAAAGAAATTAACTAAAAAATCAAATAACTTTTTATTTATTATGATTTTTTTTATCCGTTTTGAACCAGCCCAATAATATATTAAAAAAATGTAGACAATTAATAGAACGTCTTTCGTATATAACTCACTTTCAGACGCTCAAATTTAAGTCAGCTAAAATCTCGCCATTGTTCTTTGCATTGTAACACATTTTGGTGCAAAAAATCAGTAAAAACGTGCAAAAAAAATACTATAAAACGAACCTTCACTGTATTTAAAGAAAAAAATATGCACGAACCTAGTAAACCCTTTTACTTGCAAGCCACTGCTAACACCATCTATTGCCGTGAAACGGGATCGAACGCGATTGATGTACTTACAAAAATAACAAGATTAATCAGATGAAATAAGCTAGTTACGTCGGCACGGTTTCTTTGTATGGGATGAGGCATCTGTATGCGAGTATTATATTATCTGTGCTATAGCTTAGAATAATTGTAGCTAAGTTGATATTCGTTGATTTTTTGTTTGACGCCGCCTCAAAATGCAAGACTAAAATTTTATTTCTTTATATTTTATTTTTTAATTTCTTCGGTTCAATGTTTTTATTTAAAAAAAAAATTTTTGCCTTTGTTTACATAATTTCAACTGAATCGGTTTACAATTTAAAACTTCAGTGGGATAATAGTTATCAACCTAAAATCCATACAAAAAAATAGATGGATTAAAAATATTGTTTGCCATATTACAGGTTTGCAGCAGCTAATCCCCTAGAGGCAGTGGATGCCAGGTTCCAGTACTTCATCAAGGAGATACTGCCGAAGCAGCGTGACACGCTCATGAGCCACACTCTCATCTACGTGCCTAGCTACTTCGACTATGTGCAGTTGAGGAACTACTTCAAAAAAGAAGACATTGGATTCGTGCAGATCTGTGAATATTCTAAGGTGAGACTTGAGAGCTTAAAGTAATAGAAAAAGAAAGAAAAAACTGGCCAAGTGCGAGTCGGACTCGCGCACGAAGGGTTCCGTACCATTATCGCAAAACACGGCAAAAAATCACGTTCGTTGTATGGGAGCCACACTTAAATATTTATTTTGTTCCGTTTTTAGTATTTATTGTTATAGCGGCAACAGAAATACATCATCTGTGAAAATTTCACCTGTCTAGCTATCACGGTTCATGAGATACAGCCTGATGACAGACGGGCAGACAGACAGACGGACAGTGAATTCTTAGTAATAGGGTCCCGTTTTTACCCTTTGGGTACGGAACCCTGAAAAGCGTTAATTTGTCATAAAACCACATATATAATATACCTACATAACGACTATATTAAGATTGTGAAGATTGGCTGTTGAAAATTCATTCAACCAATCACAGCAGATAACGCGTGCTTGAAAATTAGTCACATTAATTCTACGATAATTTAGAGCTGAGAAACTCGGCCTAACTCGTATAATAGTGAGGATATAATATGAAAACTAAATAAATCTATTAATGTGTACTTATTTTTTGCTTTGTTTTCAACTGGTTTTAATTAAATTACAGGATGCAAAAATCGCGCGTGCGAGAGACATGTTCTTCCACACTGAAGCCCACTTTTTGCTGTATTCGGAGCGAGTCCACTTCTTCAGAAGGTTTAGGATAAAGGGCATACGGCATATCATATTTTATCAGCCCCCTACCTATCCACACTTCTTCTCGGAATTGTGTAATTTTATGCAGGTGAGATGTTGGTTGAACTAGTCGACGGCACGGACTATTTTGTGCGCGGGGTTAAAATGCATGCTATCTTATCCGACAACCTGTGCGAAAGAGATAGTTGCTGTGATGAGCAGTAAGAAGCTAGTTCACGTACGAATTAGCACTTTTGCAAATTTGTATCGAAAATTATCGCGAAATTTTATAAACAGACCTTTGGGAGTCTAGATATCATGAAAAAACAACTAAATGTATATTTATAAAATAACATTATTTGCAATGTTGAATTACTAAACTATCCCTGTATGGAAACCGTTTTGCAATTTTCCTTCTTCTTATGGTATTTATTTCCACCCAAAGATGCGTTAAAATTAGTGTTGAAATATGGAACTTTCGACGCTCATAACTTTCAAATATATTTTTTTTTCACAATTTTGTTTCCATATAGGACTAGATAATGATGAGACAAATTGATATATTTTTTTATTTTGAACGTACATCGTCAAACAGTGGAGTAATCTCTAGACTACGTTTGTATGGAAGAATTTTCGACTAGTGTAACCTTAATACACTTTCCCCCAGATTGAAATTCTCAGACAGACCTAACTTTATCCAGAATAAAAGGTAGCCCGAATAGGACATCACACTCTGGCCCATAAACCAAAAAAAAAAAAAACCCGTTCTTACTTTCAAATACAATCCCTGCCGTCTGCAGCAGTAACAACGGCCATTCTGAAGCCTCAATTCATTTCATTTACTTATTCATAAAACAATTTACGTTGTGTTGAGTATGAATATGCAATTTACATAAAAATACTATGAATTATTATTTCAAATATAAGTTTCAATCTCATCAATACAATATAATTGCTTTTACAAACTTTTATTACAAGGTTTTATTGACCTGTCCTGGTATCTGTAAACAAATCTTGTCAGTTAAATTATACCCACATCCCAGTGTCCGATTGAGCTGAAAGGAGATTGCCCATACACAGGCCCTTTATGAGGTATCGTGTCTGCAATTTCAATATTATACAAAAATAGGATTTATATTTTGTATTATTTTCCATCCATGTCCTTTACTTTATATGTACCGACAACAACAGATCAGGTTCCTTCACTTGGACATTTGTATGCACCTTATTACATTGTAATAAGGGTTCATTTCAAGAAAAGAAACATCGTTATATCTCGTGAACCCCGCAAAATAAATAAAAATTGTTTTCTAATTATGAATATAACATGTTTTTTCTACAATATACAACCAAATTCATCAAGATACAACCATTTTTTCAAAGGGGCCCAAGTTCCCTTACAAAATGGGCATTCTCTTTTGGCACAAATATTGCTTTTTCGTGACAGAGCAATTTCTTGTATAAAAAAATTTGTGTTACCCTTGAAAGGACGGCTCATACAAATTGGCCAGTAAACTGGACAGTCACTTCAAGGTATCTCATAGTTTTTGTATTTGTTTATTGCACTGGCTCGCCAACTGGCCAGCATTCAAGTTCGTCGCATGATATAACAAATTTGCGCCTTTTTTCAAGATGGCCTGTGAACTGGCCACCATGCACTTACGAAAAAACCGGCCAAGTGCGAGTGGGACTCGCGCACAAAGGGTTCCGTACCATTATCGCAAAAAACGGCACAAAAATCACGTTTGTTGTATGGCAGCCCCACTTAAATATTTATTTTATTCTGTTTTTAGTATTTGTTGTTATAGCGGCAACAGAAATACATCATCTGTGAAAATTTCAACTGTCTAGCTATCACGGTTCATGAGATATAGTCTGGTGACAGACAGACAGACAGACAGGCGGACCGCGGAGTCTCAGTAATACGGTCCCGTTTTTATCCTTTGGGTACGGAACCCTAAAAAAGGCGTGCACTATCGCGGGTCGTAAATGTTCATACGGTTCAAAACACAAATCAAAATCTATGAGATAACATGATGATGATGAGATGATGATAAAATGACCTTGAACTCATTGTCCAGCCTACTGGCTACTTGTATAAGCCGTTCTATAAAGGGTTAATATAAAAACTTGTTTGTAATCGAGTGATTGTCTATGCCCACAGGAGGTGAACCAGAACAAATTTGGCGGCAGCGAGTGCAACATGACAGTGACGGTGCTGTTCAGCCAGTACGACCTGGGCCGCCTGGCCGCACTGCTGGGCGCCGGCCGCGTCGCGCGGCTCATGCGCTCCGACAACCACGTACACATGTACGTCACCGGAGAAAAATGATATTAATAAATTGTGATAATTATTCTGGATTTTATTGTAGTACCTTATCAATACAAGTATGTAGCAGACGTCTTTAACGTTGAACTAGTCGACGGCACGAACTATTTTGTGCGCGGGGTTAAAATGCATGCTATCTTATCCGACAACACGTGCGAAAGAAATAGATGCTGTGATGAGCAGTAAGAAGCTAGTTCGCGTACGAATTGCACTTTTGCAAATTTGTATCGAAATGGATGATGATTTAGGACGAAAACGAGCGCGTGAAATTTTATAAACAGACCTTTGGGAGTCTAGTTATCATGAAAAAACGACTAAATGTATATTTACAAAATATAATTATTTGCATTGTTGAATTACTAATCTATCCCTGTATGGTGGCCGTTTTGCAATTTTGCTTCTTATGGTATTTATTGCCGCCTAAAGATGCGTTTCCCGTTAAAATTAGTGTTGAAATATGGAACTTTCGACGCTCATAACTTTCAAATATATTATGTTTTTCCATACAGGACTATACAGATAATGATGAGACAAATCGATATATTTCTTTTATTTTGAACTTATATTGTCAAACAATGGAGAAATAGACTACGTTTGTATAGAAGAATTTTCGACTAGTGTAACCTCGAGCTTGCAGTAGGTATTTATCGCATTTGCATCCGTATTTACATTATACAAAACCTTCCTTCTTGCAACATGGCAGTGACGGTGCTGTTCAGCCAGTACGATCAGGGCTGCGTGGCCACGCTGTTGTGCGCCGCCCGCGTCCTCGCTAGAGTAATTGTTTTTCTATGCCCGCGTCACACGTCAGATGCGCTCCGACTAGTGATAATAATGTACTCTGTGGACTCTGACAACCACACATGTACTACCACTATTTTTTTTCTCTGTATTTGTTAGGTGCTAGCAACCAACACCCAGGTTATGTCAGCCCCATCTAATAATTAAACTACTTCTTAAAACTATAAGCTACTTGAACTAATAAAATACTTATACGTTTTATTTATAAATAAAACAGTTCTGTATTTTATTACTTTTATGGTAACAAGTCTGTAACATGCCTTATGCCAAAGAGCGTCTTCCAAGGGCGGATCCAGGATTTTTTTCTGGGAGGGGCACAAGGGGGGACGGGCAAAAAATCAACTGTTAGAAATAAACTTGAAGTACCATACTAGGTACATAAAAGTTCAAGTATGTATAGGATGGTTTATGAAAGACAAGAGTTTCACTCATGTTCCTTTTGTTCATCATCATCATCATAATATCAGCCAAAAGACGTCCACTACTGGATACAGGCCGCCCCCAAGCGTTACCACATTGTATTAATTTTATTCAATATCATCATCATCTGCCTAGCCTTTATCCCAATTATTATTATTTTATTCAATATAAACCATCTTAAAAAAAAAAAACGTTGCCCCACACTAGGAATTTATTCCTGTATCGTGGGTGCGTTTAGAAACATATAAACTCACACAAACACCCAGAGCCGGAACAACTATCTGTAGGTCATACAAATATTTGTTCCGTGCGGGAATCTGGGATCTGTCTTATTGTAATGTAAAAACTTAAAATAAATAAAATAAATAAAATAAGCCTTTATTACTGAGTTTACAATTATTCTTAAGTATTTTATTATGGATCAGTACTTTTTTCCCCAGCTTGTCCTTCGACATAGGCCTCCTCCAAAGATTTCCACTTATCTCTGTCCCTCGCAATTCTCATCCATTCTGGTCCAGCAGTTCTCTTTAGGTCGTCTTCCCAGCGTTTTGGTTGTCGCCCTTTGTTCCTTTTCCCATCTCTGGGGTACCATTCTGATATTGTTCTTGTCCATTTCCCATTCCTCTCTCTTAACATATGTATGTAAAAACTTAAACGAATATTAATTATTATTATTTAAATTGACATGAAAATAAAAAGATATATTGTACGTATTAGTACATTAAACCGAAGAAAAACAAATAGAAAGGGATAGCTAAAATGTTAATAGATAAGGAAAATATTTTATTTGTAATAATATTGAGCGCTATTCTTCTCTCCTAGACACTGACTGTATCTAGAATGTTGCTGTGCCCGACACCCCCATATGGACCCCATATTTGTTTCTGTAACTTATATTTACCATTTGTATGTACATTATGGATGCAATAAATTTAATTTGAATTTGATTGTCACTGGCCCACTCCGCTGAGGAGAAAGCAAACTTGTTTGCCTCTCTTTTTGCGGAATCTTCACGTCTGGATTCTGGTGACGCGCGGCCCCTTCCTTCTCCTGATGGGTGCGTGACGATTATGTCGGACATTCGCATCCATTAAAAGGACATTCGTAGGGTGCTGCGCAACCTTGACGTGAACAAAGCTAGTGTTATTGTACATTGTACTAAGGTCCTCCATGGTCTCGCTCATTCAGTTATTGGACTGCTCAATTATTTTTAGAATTGACATTGCTATATCGTCGGCAAACCGAAGGTGAGTGATGCACTCGCCATTGACGTATATGCCTAGCCCTCTCCAGTCCAGAACCTTGAAGACATTCTCCAGTGCAGCGGTGAATAGTTTGTTTCTGTTATTTTGTTCATATATTTTAACAACTCATATAATTTGCATCTAAGTATGTACTGTGATGGAATCTCAACAATACACAAATTACCGTCTGGGGGGAAGGGGGGGGGGGACACGTGCCCCGTGCTCCCCCCTAAATCCGCCCCTGGCAACTTCAACAACATGCTTGCCTTAGATAAATTACCTGTACGGCATTTGTCTCCATCTTTATAATAATATTGTCATTGACCAAGTGATTAATAGTTTATAGGTACTATACCTGCTCGGAAAGTACCTTGATACTTTATCAAATTTACGGTAGAAAGTACGTCATTGCATATCGAACAAATATGCGACGAGAAAACGCATCTGAGCGGGAGAGAAAAGTGTATGAAAATCCATTTCTTACGTGGTTCTTCTTTTTTAATTTTGGGTAAGACTATGCGCTGGTAACCTAAATATCAAAAGCCAAAAAGTTTTTACAGTGAGTTTTTATCTCCAAGTTCGCAAAATGACACTGGCCACTAGCTGTGTGTTGGATGGTGTCAAACAATTTGAAAAAAGAACATGTGAAAATTGCAGACGCCATTGGCGCCATTTTCAATTTGTGTGTTGTTTGAGGATTCAGTTTTCGTAGAATTTATTTTCCTCGTAGGTGTAGTATAAAGCACTATGTATCACTCGAGAGAAAGTGCGATTCCCGATCTCGGATGTTTTAAAGCCAAGCCAGTATGTTTCAAACGACACCCTCGACGGTAATCGGTCACTTTCTCCTCTCGGTGAACAATGTACTATTGTAGTAGTTATTATGAATGATTTGCGTGTGGATCCTTTGTTTGCTCAAGATACTTTTGATGTGTGTACATATATTGTTAGTAATCATGGCACGTTTGGTACGCCTGAATCGTCTGGTACTTGGCCCAATAAGTGATGGTAATTATCCAGAAATCCCAGCCGTATTGCGTAAGTGCGCAAAGAGTTTAAACTCTATCCAACCAGCCAATCACACAAAACGGAAATCCACATCGCGTCATTTATCTCGCATTGGCAACGTGTATGCAAAATTTCATTATTATTAATTTCATTAATTTATTTCGTTGAGGATAACTGCTTTAAAATTCAGTTGCAAGATTTGAACCGAACACACTTAGTAGAAGTAGTAGTACACTTACATACATAGTACATACATGGCAAGTTAACAAAAAAAAGCTTAGAACCACTACTCGTACATGGACCTACAGAGTTTCTCATCTATCAACGAAGCGAGAAATATCTCAATCCATACTTATAATATTATAAAGCTAAAGAGCTTGTTTGTTTGTTTGAAGGCGCTAATCTCAGGAACTACTGGTTGGAATTGAAAAATATTTTTGTCTTGTCAGTCTATGTAGTATGTATGTAAGTATGTACCTATGTAATTATGTATGTTCCTATATGCGGTTCTAGAGACCAAACGCGTTGGCCGATTTTGATGGTTCTTACGTCAATTAATTCGTTTTAACCCTGCGTGTGCCACTGGCTACATTAAAATTGGAAAATAGAAAAATGGCGGATATTGGGATATTGTGGGGGACCAAATTTATTTTTTCTTTTAGACCCATCGTGTGGGGTATCAAAATAAAGGGATTTAAGAGGTGATCTTACAAATATATAACACTTATATGTTTAAATGTACCTAATTCGATAAAAAAATAACGAAAAACCATAAATAAATAATGTTAAGACGGAACCCTGACCAAAAAATCGGCATGAGATATGAGCATTACTATTGGTCTAGCGGCACTGGTGGCGCATGAATTACAGTAGTGAATACGCCCAGATTTTAGAATTAAATCGAATTTTGGTCTTTTGAAAAAAAAAATACTACAAAAATGTTCGTTATTAAATTGTCTATCCATTAGTGTTAGTACAAAAAAAAAATTAACACTTTACGAGGAGATGCATGCTATCAATAATTATTTCTTCTCATTTTTAAGTTTTTTTTGGAAGGAGATACGTGAAATATATACAACATTAAAAAAAAAACGAAATCTACCATTTTAGAGTCAATATTAGGTAGAAATTTAATGTATTTTTATTAATTGATATTTCTTTTTAAATAACGAGTAGATAGCTCCTAAAAACTGCACGACAAACGGCTTGCGCGGCGTTTTGCTCGGGGTACCGCCTTAAATCAAAAAACCCGACTGCTTAAAAAGCAACTAAAAAGACGTAAACAAGAAGAAAATCATGCTGCGCAGGCGGAGGATACACCAGATTTTGGTCAGCCGGCCCGCGAATATGTATCGCTTCGCTCCCGTCTACTGGCTACCTACCTACCCTACATACATGAAAGTTGCGTAACTTTAACCGCTTACGCAGCGCACGGTGCAGGATGCTCACATTACAAAAATTACAACCGACTTCCAAACAAAAACACTACAAAGTGAAAAATAACTTCAATTTCGGAAGTCGGTGTTCCTGTTTTCGTTGTTTCAGTTTTTGACACCGACTTCCGAAATTGAAGTTATTTTTCACTTTGTAGTATTTTTGTTTGGAAGTCGGTTGTAATTTTTGTAAAAAAGTTTTTTATTTTTCACTTTTTAGTTGTGGTAGCCAATGGACCAGTTCTTTGTTAGCGTCAGAATGGCTGGTTGCCTAAGACAAGCGACTCTGAAAGTATATTCAAGAATTGCTACCCAATTGCTTATATTTGCTACATTTCTTCAATAATTGCTACATATGACAGATTCAGAGAAATATGAATATTTTTTTGACCAGCCATTCTGACGTCAGGATGGCTGGTCACCTCCGTGTTCAACATGAAGGACGCAGAATTTCTAAAAGTTTGTTGTATCAATAATTGCTTACTAATTGCTACATTCACGAATTTAAGTTTGAGCTTCGTACATACATTAGGTAAAAAAATAGAGCTTTTATTAAAATTTGTACGAAGAAGTGCCTTATAATTTAGAAAGTCAACGGTTTTTTATACTACAGCGACTTGCTTGTTCAAATTGTGCAGGCGTTCCCAATTATGGGTCACCCACCCCATTGAAGCGGAATTCATTCTAAAAGTTTGTTATATCAATAATTGCTTACTAATTGCTACTTTCACGAATTTAAGTTTTAGGTTCGTACATACAGTAGGTAAAAAATAAAACTTTTATTAAAGTTGGTACGAAGAAGTGCCTAATATTTTGGAAAGGCAACAGTTTTTTTCACTACAGCGTCTTGTTCAAATTGTGCAGGCGTTCACAATGATGGGACTCCCACCCTATTGACGCGGCATTATTTCTAAAAGTTTGTTGTATCAATAATTGCTTACTAATTGCTACTTTCACGAATTTACGTTTGAGCTTCGTACATACATTAGGTAAAAAATAAAGCTTTTATTATAATTGGTACGGGAAAGTGCCTAATAATTTGGAAAGGCAAGAGTTTTTTTCACTACAGCGTCTTGTTCAAATCGGGAAGGCGTTCACTGTAATGGGTCACCCACCCCAGATCTGTTGACGCGCAATCGACTATTTGAAATTATTAATGTCAAACAAAAAATACAACGTAATATTAATCAAGCAGCATATAAATACCTATAAAAGCATAAATATGAAACACGACAAATGAACTGTAGTAAATCGTTCAATCTTTCATTATCATCATAACAGCCGAAAGACGTCAACTGCTGGACATAGGCCTCCCCCATGGCCACATTGACCGGTTAAATCTTTATTTAATATTAGAAAACTAGAATATGATTCCATGAACTCCACTGGCATTTCAAAAACTTGTATCTTTGTAGTTTTATGTTATCTCTCTCCATCAAAATGGTTCTTTTTCATTGGCATTTAACATATTCAAAACCAATCTCTTATGTATAAAGTCTGTAAAAAATAATAAAATGTATCATGTTACATATAGTCATTCATCATCATCAGTCTATATATCCTTTTTTTATGTAAGTTTTATGGCCTGGTTGCTAGGACCTTTTAGCCACGTCATTGGAAAGAGTTTTGGATCTTATATTTATTCTTTAGTATGCATTAGAATGCGGATGTAACAGATTCTAATGTTTTTGGAGTATTTGGCAGCAAATTGTATCGAAACCAATGATATTCAAATAAACAGATATGTTATAAGCGCGCGCATTGTGAAGACTCGAATAGTAGACAATTGTATGATTTAGTCTTTAGTTTATGTCACGCATGGCGAAGAGCGATACGCTTTGTTCAAAAAAAAACAAAATTAAAAAAATGCCATCGTGTGTATTTAGAAAGTGTACCAATTATAATACCAAATTACATAAAACAGAAGGGATCTCATACCATATGTAAATACGCAATACACCTCAATTTACTAATTTATTTCAATTTTTTTTCCTAATTTTCTGCTATTTGGAGGTTACAAAAAGAAAAAACATTGGTTGTCAGAATAATATTTGTTAACATTCACACGCAAGTGACAAACACTAGCTGTCTCTTTTTTTCTTGTTTGTTTTATCAAGCCATCCCTTTCGACATTGTAGTGAAATATCAGATGAATGAAAAGTGTGTATGTGTGCTGCCGCTGCTGCGCGGAACACTTTTTTCAATTGTTTTGTGAGTGTATAACGTATCTGTTTATTTGAATATCATTGATCGAAACAGTCTTTCCAGTAAGCTTTGCAGAGGCAGTCAATACTACAATAAAATACCCCGCTCCACTATCCCGAGATCGCTTCTGTCAATGATTTTACAAATTGTCCAGTTGCGTAGACAGTTGAGACACAAAACTACACCAATAATATAACACAATATCCACTAGGAATCAATTTGCAAATAATATTAACAGCCACTGAACTTCACTCGACAAAATCCCGCCAAAAACTCCCGTCTATATACACGACCCAGGGCGCAGATTATTACTTAATATTTTTCTTACGTCAAAGATTCTCAATCTCCTTTAAAATCAATATCTTGTCGAAGAATTAGTAACAGTAGAAATGGCAACATTACTGTTGCTATTTCCTTCCGGCCATCATTCGATGTGCCCTGTGTATTTACCATATAATAGTAATGGACAGAAATAAAAATTAAGTGAGAAAAATATAAAATAAACTAAAAGTATCAAAACAAGTCAGTCCAACTTACCGGTCTACTCTACGACGCACTTTAAAATCAAAGATTGAGTTTGATTAACGCCTTCTTCTTCCCTTATTTTATGATACACATTACAAACAATATGCCTCGCTTGAGATCGAAGTGGGTTTTTCGACATTTTCACAAAAATAACAAATTTTCAAGATAATATCAAAAAAATTCAGCAGCGGTTGACACATCAAGTACTTTGATTTGACAGGTGACAATTGACATTGCCATATGAAAATCACAATTTAAAAAAAAAAAAAATGCCATGAGATTCTGGTAGACCTATAGCTCCGTGGACGATTACAACAATTGGTTCTTGGAAACTGTCCATACGGTCGGGTCTAAACTTTTGAAGACCCGTCGTGCAAATATGAACACGAAACTATCCGATCCTACTCTCATGCTCATGAAAGAGAGGCGTGAAATGATCCTGCAGTCTTCAGACGATGCGTGGAACGACCAGCAGCTCAACAGACAGATCTCGAAGTCCTTGAAAAGGTACTCTCTTTCTTCTCTTAAAAAATCAAAAAATCATTATCTCCTTTGTTCGCAAAAGGACAGATTCTCATAAAGACAGATTAGCAGAAGGACAGATTCTCATAAGGACAGTTTCGCATAAACTATATATGACGTTATATATGACGTTTGCTATACATAAACTTCAGTAACCATAATGTTCAAAATCCCACAATATTGATTAACATAATCTCTAGTTCAAATCTTTAGTTCTAAAAGTATTCTGTCATACCTAATATCGAGTACTATAATATTTTAATCTCCTAATTTTACTTGACCTAAAGTCATATGTCCTAAGTATTGTGATAAATAATGTGTATTATGCCGAATGTTCATTTAAAAAAATTTTTTAGTCCTAGAACATTTGCTAATTTTTTTTTTTTTTAATTTTAATGACAGAAACGAATCGCTGTAAATCCGACTCCACGCAGTCTTGTCTGCTCTAACCCTAGAGTGTAATTTATAATCGCGTAGGCGCGGAGAGGCGAGGCGGCCTGCGAGTTGAGGAGCAGGTGGTTGAAACAGTCGCCGCCGCGGCTGAGGCTAGCCGGCCAAGCAGGTCAGCAAGCCGAAGCGTTAAACCCGTGACGATAAACTCTTGTAGTAACGCCGGAGCCCCACAGCGCCGGAGCTGTGACAGAAACCATGCGTGCTTGCGTGCTGAATGCTGCGTGCTTGCTTGCATACTGCATGCTTGCTTGCTTACAAAAACCACATATTCACAATCAACTGCTTTATTGAGTACATGTATAATATATTTATTTATGTAAAATGGGAGCAGTGGTGGCCCAGTGGTATCGGCCGCGACTTACAAGTTGTAGGTCGTGGGTTCGAGGTTCGAGCCCAGGTAGGCGCTTTACTTTGTGTAAATTATTTCATCACCACTGCTCTCAAAACGGTGAAGGAAAACATCGTGAGGAAACCGGCATGTCCTAGAACCAAAAATTCGAAGACATGACATCCACCAACCCGCACTGGGCCCGCGTGGTGGATTAATAATAGATGAACGATAAATTCTATTATTGACACTAAATATACTTTATTGTCAATAATAGAATTTATTCCTCCATCACCTGGAATTCAAATTGGTCATTATAAAGCTCACTGCAAGCGAATTACACAGTGATATTGTTATGACGATTAATCTACAAAGATATTAAAGAGCAAAAAGAAGGTAATCCCCAATTGTATTTTATATGCTAAAAAGTAATCTTTGATTTTATGAACACGTAGAAATAATATTAAATAAAGATTTGACGATGTACTACGGTTTTTTCTTTCATACATTTCTCGTGTTTCATATTTATTCTTTTGTAGGAAGGTATATGCTGCTCCAATAATAATAATTATGTTGTCTATTTGTTTGACATTAATAATTTCAAACAGTCGATTGCGCGAACAGATCTGGGGTGGGTGACCCATAACAGTGAACGCCTTCCCGATTTGAACAAGACGCTGTATTGAAAAAAACTCTTGCCTTTCCAAACTATTAGGCACTTTCCCGTACCAATTATAATAAAAGCTTTATTTTTTTACCTAATGTATGTACGAACCTAAAACTTAAATTCGTGAAAGTAGCAATTAGTAAGCAATTATTGATATAACAAACTTTTAGAATGAATTCCGCTTCAATGGGGTGGGTGACCCATAATTGGGAACGCCTGCACAATTTGAACAAGCAAGTCGCTGTAGTATAAAAAACCGTTGACTTTCTAAATTATAAGGCACTTCTTCGTACAAATTTTAATAAAAGCTCTATTTTTTTACCTAATGTATGTACGAAGCTCAAACTTAAATTCGTGAATGTAGCAATTAGTAAGCAATTATTGATACAACAAACTTTTTGAAATTCTGCGTCCTTCATGCTGAACACGGAGGTGACCAGCTATCCTGACGTCAGAATGGCTGGTCAAAAAAATATTCATATTTCTCTGAATCTATCAAATGTAGCAATTATTGAAGAAATGTAGCAAATATAAGCAATTGGGTAGCAATTCTTGAATATACTTTCAGAGCCGCTTCTCTTAGGCAACCAGCCATTCTGACGCTAACAGTTCTTTGGCTAGCTACCTATAATGCCCAAAGTGAAGCCAGAATATATTAACCCAATAACAAGAAACTTATACAAAACTGTGGAATGAGAATATACCAGGGTGAACTGTTCACACCTGCGTACCCCTTTACCGTCTTACAAATAAACGCGGAATAAAGCTATACCGAGTATAAACCTATGAAAATGTATGGGTATACCTTTGTTATACCTGGTATAACTTTATTCTGCGTTTATTTGTAAGAGGGTTATTAGAGTGTACCAGTGTGATGTCATGTTATGAAATGGTGTAAACAATAAACAGACATGCGATTGCAGCTATCCCGAGTGATTTGCCGTTATTTATTGAAGAGTTATGGTGTATATCTGCGAAGTTCTTAATCAGATCTTAATGAAAATTAAATGGGACCACATGACAAGCACCAGCGTTCAAATAAAAAAAGAATCACCAACATCGGTACACTCAATACAAAGTTATGAGGTAACACACCTAAAAAAAAAATACAGTCGAATTGATATCCTCCACCTTTTTGCGAAGTAATAGTAACTTTGTAACAGTTTTCATTTATGCTCCGCTCCTATTGGTCGTAGCGTAATGTTATATAGCCTTGGTATAGGCACTGATTTAAAGAGGCAGTTGTAAATAGCGGTTTTGGTAAGTTAAAAATTATAAACGTTTAATAACTAGTTCAGCAGTTAAAACTAAGCAGTAAAGTAAACAAAAATGAGTAATAAAAATAATGAAATGGATCAGTGATTAAATAATTGAGCAGGAAAATAATTAAATGGGCGGTAAAAAATAATTATTTTATTAACAAAGTCGCTTTCTGTCTGCAGGGTCTAAAGTAACCTAACACGAACGAGATGACGGGAGCTGAGTTCGCTCACTTCAGCTCCCGTCATCTCTTTTCAATGAATTTGAGTTAGCCTAATTGTGTAAGTAAATTCGGCAAAGGAAACAATCTGTTTCTTTCCCAAAAATACACACATACACAAAAAAGTTGAATCTTTATTCAGTGATATCTTTATAGTGATTCGTGTATGTTTTTGGGAAAGAAACAGATTGTTTCCGTTGCCGAATTTACTTACACAATTAGGCTGCGGGTGTCACCGCTCGCTATGATCTGCCGAACTATTTATCGAACCGCTCATTCCATCATTTTTACCGCTCATTCAGTTATTGGACTGCTTAATTATTTTTAGAATTGACATTGTATGATAAATTAACCGACAAATTCATTTTTTATTACTGTCCATGTTTTACTGTCGCAATAATTAATCAACCGCCAATAATTAAATAACTGCTCAGTATGTTTTCAACTGATCATATAAATAACATCTCGAATATTTAAATAACAGCCCAAAAAAATATTAAGTTCCCCTTGGTATATCCTTCCTCGATAAATGGACTATCATCATCTTCCTGCCCTTGTCCCATGTCACTTGGGGTCGGCGCAACACGTTTTCTTCTTCCATACCATCCTGTCCCCCGTCACTCCATCACTGACGCCCTTTTGTTTCACTCCTCACACAGTCCATCCATCTTTTCTTTGGCCGTCCCCTCCCTCTCCATCCATCCACATCCATATTCATAACTCTTTTAGTAACATGCGTTTCATCTCTCCTCATCACATGACCATACCAGAACAAACGGTTTCCTTTCAACTTTTATGTCACTGGCGCCACTTTCAAACTGCCTCTAATATACTCTCATTTTTTCTCATTTCTCACTTTATCCATTCTCGTCACTCCGCACATCCATCTCAACATTCTCATCTCTGCTACATGCAATCTGTTTTCATCCATCTTTTTCACAGCCCAAAATTCTGCTCCATACAGTACGACAGGTCTAATCACGGACTTGTAAATTTTCCCCTTTATCTTGAGGGGCATCCGTGGGTAGCAAGTTGTCCCAGTGACCTGTCGCCATTTCATCCATCCCGAGTTGATCCTGTGCGTTACGTCTCGGTCTACCTCGCCATCGCCTTGGACAAGCGACCCTAGGTACCGGAAGTCGGAGCATATCGGTATGGGTGTTCCCGCTAAAGCTATAGGCATGGAACTGGAGAGACCGCCAAAATCGCAGAACAGGTATTCAGTTTTAGTTCTGCTCAATTTCAAGCCAACACTCTCCAGTCTGTACCACCACACCTCCAATCTGCTCTAAATGGACTAACACAAAAATAATTTGTCAATTCCAACCTGAGATTAGCGGGTTCAAATAAACAAACAAACTCTTCAGCTTTATAATATTAGTATAGATATAACAGAACAGTTTTAAAATAACTTCGCAGCAAAATAATGATCAAGAATCGCGCGCGCAGAATGATGTGCGTGGGGGGGGCGGTCAAAGCACACTATCCTACTTCCTACTATATCCTACTCCTATACAATAGACAGTGGCGTCTCATCCCATACAAAGAAACTGTCCCGACGTACTGTACTGATTATTCTGATTATTTGATTTATCGAACGATATCGATTGATTATTAGATGGTGATCTATCTATCGCAGTGGAACGGAACCGAACGCGATCGATTTACAAAAAAATAATCGGTATAATCAGATGAAAAACGCTAGTAACGTCGGCACGGTTTCTTTGTATGGGATAAGGCATCTGTATGCTAGTATTATGTTATCTGTGCTATAGATAACCATCCTACTATTTTATTAATATTATAAATGCGAAATTTGGATGGATGGATGTATGTTTTGTTACTCAATCACGCCAAAACGGCTGGATCTAGACGAAATTTGGTAATGAATTAGTTTTTTTTTTTAAATAAATTATAAGCTCGCGCTTGACCTCTATCTCACCTGATGGTAAGCGATGATGTGGTCGACGGTGACGCACGCTTGCCTAGAAAAAACCTATTCACTCTTGACTTAAAGACCCCTAGATTGTAGCTATCGGCAGCCTAATTGTGTAAGTAAATTCGGCAACGGAAACAATCTGTTTCCGTTGTTTAGTTAGTGTAGTTGAATAAAGATTCAACTGTTTTGTGTATGTGTGTGTTTTTGGGAAAGAAACAGATTGTTTCCTTTGCCGAATTTACTTACACAATTAGGCTGCGGGAAACACAGACTCCGGCAGGGAGTTCCACTCCTTAGCTGTTCGCATAATGAAAGTATTTCCAAAACGTTAAGTGCGTATGGGTGGGATGTCCACCATGTACCGATGGCGCATCGCCGTACGTCTGGTAGTCCGATGATGAAACGGGCTGGGCGGAATTAGATCATGCAATTCCATCGCACACTCCCCGAAATGCAACCGATAAAAACCGACAAGCTGGCAATTCGGCGACGGTGTTCAAGGCTCTGGAGCTTTGACTTAACCGGTGCCTCATTGGCAATGAGTCTCTTGGCCCGCTTTCCGATCGAGATTATAGTAGGCATAGCACATAGGCTTCTTTTTATCCCGATAGGTATAATGTAAACTTGGGATCATAAACCACTTTTCACGCGGGTGATGCCGCTGGCAGAAGCTAGTTAACTTTTAATATTATCCATTACAGACATACAAACAATGTTTATTCTGGTTTCGTTCGCGTGATTTTAAATTATCACTGTAGATACCAACCTGTAGAAAATTTTGTTCAATGGCTCTCAACTGGTTCTTGGATAAAACAAAGAAAGTTTCAGCTCCTTTAAAATTGTATTATAGGTGCGGTAGATGCCTACGCCCCACTCTCTCTAACCCTCTATTTCTGGTATGTGAGCCAGACGAAGTGGCACATCTAGAAACAAAAACCTTCCTTCTTCTCTCTGCTTCGGTAACTGACCCCCCAATGCATAGTGAGTGGAAAGGCATAACTACCTTAACCCTCTCTCTCTGGTATGTGAAGCAGACGAAGGGGCACGGGTCAGCTAGAAAGAAAAACCTTCCTTCTTCTCTCTGCTTCGGTAACTGACCCCCCCAATGCATAGTGAGTGGAAAGGCATAACTACCTTAACCCTCTCTCTCTGGTATGTGAAGCAGACGAAGGGGCACGGGTCAGCTAGAAAGAAAAACCTTCCTTTTTCTCTCTGCTTCGGTAACTGACCCCCCAATGCATAGTGAGTGGAAAGGCATAACTACCTTAACCCTCTCTCTCTGGTATGTGAAGCAGACGAAGGGGCACGGGTCAGCTAGAAACAAAATCAAAAACCTTCCTTCTTCTCTCTGCTTCGGTAACTGACCCCCCAATGCATAGTGAGTGGAAAGGCATAACTACCTTAACCCTCTCTCTCTGGTATGTGAAGCAGACGAAGGGGCACGGGTCAGCTAGAAACAAAATCAAAAACCTTCCTTCTTCTCTCTGCTTCGGTAACTGACCCCCCAATGCATAGTGAGTGGAAAGGCATAACTACCTTAACCCTCTCTCTCTGGTATGTGAAGCAGACGAAGGGGCACGGGTCAGCTAGAAACAAAATCAAAAACCTTCCTTCTTCTCTCTGCTTCGGTAACTGACCCCCCAATGCATAGTGAGTGGAAAGGCACAACTACCTTAACCCTCTCTCTCTGGTATGTGAAGCAGACGAAGGGGCACGGGTCAGCTAGAAACAAAAACCTTCCTTCTTCTCTCTGCTTCGGTAACTGACCCCCCAATGCATAGTGAGTGGAAAGGCACAACTACCTCTGTTGAAGACAGCGCCATCTACCAACAACGGGAGAAACCACCAAGCAGTTGCTGAGCTGAAAGCGCGAACCACTACAACACCTTTGTGCGCGTGCGACGTCGCCCAGCTGCGGAGTTCAACGGCCTGACAAGAGAGGGCGGTGAACGATGCCTATATATAGGAACGACGACCTCGAACCAGGCTCTCTTTTTCCATCACGGGCAACCAGCTCTAAACTTCTCTGTCTTACTGATACTTACTGTAATAATAAATCTAATTTAACAAGAACAAATAAAACGAGTCATTCGCTGCCAGCACCTCCCTGATTATCATTCCCGATACACGAGGACACACCTCAACATTTGGACCTTCGAAGCCGCATCATCACCACGCTACCAGCGAACGACTTCAGGGGTGCCTGGCAATCCTTTCTCCTCACCTATTATTTCTGTGTGTGCTAAAATCGTGCTTTGTGTATACAGGTTCGCCAAACAGCTACGCGCGCTTTGTTCACCACACTCGTGCTGCAGAAAATTGTGAGTGCCCACACCTAACACACATTGCCACAATGAGTTTGTCTGAGGATATTAAAAAGCTAGCAGATTTAAAAAAGAAACGAGGTACCATTAAAGGTATGCTCACCCAGTTCGAAAAATGTGTAAATTTGTTAGTAGGTAACGAAATTAATCCTAAGCAAAAGACAGAATTAGAATTACGCGTAAAGTCTGCTCAAGGTTTGCATCAGTTTAGTAGAATTCAATCTTTAATCGAGGATTTGGTGCCGGAAAAAGACATGTCAGAACAATTAGAGTATAGAGAGTCCTTTGATAATTCTTACTATGGTTCAGTCGCTGAAGCTAATTGTTTAATAAATATTAGTAGTGATATGCAAAAGTGCAATTCCAATGATTCAGAACACACATGGAATTCCAATACTTTAATAAAATTGCCAGCAATTTCACTTCCAAGCTTTGACGGTAGTTACGATAATTGGTTGGAATTTAGAGATACATTTTTATCAATGATACACAATTCGAAACAACTTGATAATATACAAAAGTTTCATTATCTAAGATCATCGCTGTCCGGAAATGCGTTGCAGGTTATTAGGTCTTTGGAGTTTTCTTCAGACAGTTATAGTGTTGCGTGGGAATTGATTGAGAATAGATATAATAATAATAAGTTGTTGATACACAATCATGTCAAAGCGTTATTTTCAATGTCAGCCGTAATTAAAGAATCGCCTGCACAAATTAGGAAACTAATAGATACGGTACTTAAGAACTTACGAACTTTGAAAGCTCTTGGTGAGCCTACTGAATGGTGGGACACTTTGCTGATTTATCTCATAACTACAAAGTTAGATGTAACCATTGAAACAGAATGGGAGCAGTTTAAAAATACCAATGCAAGCAATTCAAATAAAATATTTAACCTAGATTCGCTCCTACAGTTTTTAAAGAATAAGGCTGATACTTTGGAAATGGTTAAAGTTACTACTTCTCAGTCTTCTCAAGCAAATCAGAGTTCTGTTAAAAAACAAACTCATAGTTTTGCTGCTACTCAAAACAACAAAAAGTTTTTTAAATCTACCCGCACATGTCTTAAATGTAACGGAAAACATTCTTTGTATGGATGTCAACAATTTTTGGATTTAAGTTCAAAGGATAGGCTTCAGTTCGTTAAGAACAAGAATCTCTGTATTAATTGTTTATGGACAGGGCATTCAGTCAGTGATTGTCGGGCCGGTCCTTGTAAACAATGCTATAGCAAACATAACAGTCTTTTACACAATGAGTTTAATACAGATAGCCCTGTGCCCTCTGTAGATCAAGCGCATCAGTCCAAGACAACGGAGTCGCGAAATAGTTCGTCGTCAGTAGTTCAGACTTTTCACACAGTCTTAAATTCACACAATAACAATTGTAGAAGTTTACTGAGTAAACACGCTTTACAATCTGTTTTACTGTCGACCGCTATAGTTGAAATCGTTGGCAAAGACAATAAATATTATAAAGCTCGCGCATTGTTGGATAACGGCAGTCAACACTGTTTTATCACAAATTCTTTATGTAGGAAAATAAACACACAACGTATACAGTCCACTTGCCAAATAAGCGGAATAGGACATTCAGTCACACAGGCAGTCCATTCCTGCGAAATTAATCTTAGATCGATATACGGCGATCATGATATGCACATTAAATGTCTGGTTTTACCTAGCATTACGTCGACTATACCGACCACAAGTATAGACATTAACAATATCTCTTTACCTAAAGATATTAGGTTAGCCGATCCAAATTTCTGTACACCCTCACACATTGATTTATTAATCGGTGCAGATTGTTTCTGGGACTTAATTGTTAATGGTAAAATCCGTTTATCTTCTGGACCTTATTTGGTTAATACCAAACTAGGGTGGATAATTTCGGGTCCTTTATACACTGAAAAATTACACACAAATAAAGTTCAGTGTCATCTTGTTCACACAACGCAAAATATTGATACTTCAAAGTATTTGTCATTAGGTGAAAATGTGTCGAGCAAAACATTAGGCCTTGGTTGGTACAATAGCAAGGATGAGTTTCATTTTACGTCAAAGGTAAACAATGATTTCTCCAACGTGACTAAACGGTCGATTTTATCCGCTGTCTCTCAAATTTACGATCCTTTGGGGTTATTAAGTCCGGTGGTCATAGTAGCCAAAGTTCTTCTTCAGAAACTGTGGCTTAATAAAGTAGGTTGGGACGATGCCCTGCCGCACGATATAATGTTGCTTTGGAAGAAATTCGTTGAGTCAATATCAAACCTATATAAAGTGCGCATTCCTAGATTTGTTTTGTGTGATTCACCTAATTTAATAGAGTTACACCTATTTACCGACGCAAGTCAAACTGCGTATGGTGCTTGCGCATATGTTCGTACCCGTAATTCGAATGGTGACATCACAGTGAAGTTGCTATGCGCTAAAAGTCGTGTAGCTCCGGTCAAGCCAGTTAGTATTCCTCGGCTCGAGTTATGTGGCGCGCTTGTCGGAGCGAAATTACTAAATAAAATTAAAAAATCACTCCGCGTTACATTCAATAATATTGTTTTATGGACAGACTCCACAATAGTTTTAGGTTGGCTTAGAATGTCTCCTAATCAGCTCAAAACCTTTGTACAGAACCGTGTTGTTGAGATAAATGAGTTAACAAGTGATGTGTGTTGGTTACATGTCAGCGGAATAAATAACCCGGCAGACCTGTTATCACGCGGTACACGATTAGAAGAACTGAGTACATCACCCTTGTGGTGGAACGGACCGTTATTTTTACAAGATAATGTAAACAATTGGTCACACAAACAAAACCACTTATGTCAGACTCCAACCGATATATTACCCGAACTGAAATCGAACATTGTTAGTGTACCAACCTGTATTACTAGTTTAGATCGCGTAATTGAATTTAAAAGATTTTCTTCGTACAATAGACTTCAACGCGCTTGCGCATTTGTGTGTCGCTTCTTAAACAATGCACGAACAAAAGATCACACTAAACGTTATACGGGTTCCTTATCAGTTGACGAGTTGAATAATGCATCAACATTACTCGTAAGGTTGGTACAAAGGGAATCGTTTCCTAATGAAGTGAAGGTATTAATAAATAACTTACCTAATAAACCATCACGTAGTTTGTCAAGTTTAAATATTTTTTTAGATAAAAATAAAATAATACGCGTGGGTGGTAGGTTAGGAAATTCAGATTTCATGTACAATAAAAAACACCCAATATTATTATGTAGTAAACATCACTTTACTTTATTGTTATTTAACTATCAACATAAAAAATTACTGCATGCGGGACCCCAGCTGCTCTTATCACACATTAGAGACACTTGGTGGCCGCTAGGTGGCAGGAATTTAGCAAAACAAGTAGTACATCGATGCGTTATATGTTATCGTATGAAAACAATCACAACACAACCAATTATGGGTAACTTACCTAACGAGCGATTGCAGCCTGGGTTTCCTTTTCTACGGTGTGGAGTAGACTACGCCGGGCCTATGTACATACTTAACCGTAAGGGAAGGGGTGCCAAATTGGAGAAGTGCTATTTGTGTTTGTTTGTTTGCTTTTCAACTAAGGCTTTGCACTTGGAACTTGTTACTTCACTATCATCTGAAGGTTTTGTTCAGGCACTAAAAAGATTTATTTCACGAAGAGGTAAACCTTTACAAATCTTTTCTGATAACGGTAGGAATTTCGTGGGTGCAGCTAAGGAATTTACACATTTCTTAAATAAATGTGCTGCTGACATACAAAACTTTAATTCAGAAAATCATATTGAGTTCAAATTTATTCCTCCGTATTCACCTCATTTTGGCGGTTTGTGGGAGGCGGGGGTAAAATCCTGCAAGCACCACATTGTTCGCGTAATAGGCAATGCACATCTTAATTACGAGGAGTTCAGCACGGTTTTAGCACAGATAGAAGCCGTCCTGAATTCCCGTCCCTTGTATCCTATCTCTTCAGATCCTGATGACTTCACTCCCCTCACTGCTGGGCACTTCTTGATCGGTCGACCGCTGACGGCGCCTGCAGAGAAAGACGTCATGACAGTAGCCACGCATTCACTGTCACGCTATCGCCGTATCGAGCAGCTGAGACAACATTTCTGGGCAAGATGGGCGAGTGAATACGTTTCTGAGCTACAGAAGCGTTCCAAGTGGAAAGATACCAAAGAAACTCTCACTCCGAACTCACTAGTCTTGGTGAAGGAGGACAATTTGCCACCTCTTAAGTGGCGATTAGGACGAATAACAAATGTGTTCCCAGGAAAGGACGGCGTTCCCAGAGTGGCCTCCATTCGCACCGCTACAGGCGTCATTGAGCGGGCCTTCTCCAAGATCTGCCCCCTTCCAGTACCCAGGGAAGACGCCGATGCTGCAAGCATGCCAGCGATGGTACTATCACCACAACAATGTTATCATTGAGAGCTATCCTGAAGCTCTCAAAGCGGCGGAGGATGTTGAAGACAGCGCCATCTACCAACAACGGGAGAAACCACCAAGCAGTTGCTGAGCTGAAAGCGCGAACCACTACAACACCTTTGTGCGCGTGCGACGTCGCCCAGCTGCGGAGTTCAACGGCCTGACAAGAGAGGGCGGTGAACGATGCCTATATATAGGAACGACGACCTCGAACCAGGCTCTCTTTTTCCATCACGGGCAACCAGCTCTAAACTTCTCTGTCTTACTGATACTTACTGTAATAATAAATCTAATTTAACAAGAACAAATAAAACGAGTCATTCGCTGCCAGCACCTCCCTGATTATCATTCCCGATACACGAGGACACACCTCAACAACCTCTTTTTTATCCTTCAACCCAGTAAATCTAAAATATATACCATCAGGAAAACTCAGCAGAGGGTTATAGGTACATATATACTTATATTGTTTTAACTTCTCGCCACACTAACCCTCTTGCTAATAAACGCGGAATAAAGTTATACCAAGTATAAACCTATGAAAATGTATATTTATACCTTTGTTATACCTTGTATAACTTTATACCGCGTTTATTAGTAAGAGGGTAAGAGTTTTTGATTATGATTATTGATTATTTACAATCATTTAAACAAACAACGAGACCGGAACAACTAACAGTACCTACTACAGTAACAAGCTACTTTCCGAATGCACGGTAGAATCAACTTTTATTCCATGTAAATTTAAAACGTATGGAGTTTTTTTGTGCATTCTTCTCCATAACAAGCTACTTTCCGAATGCACGGTAGAATCAACTTTTATTCCATGTAAATTTAAAACGTATGGAGTTTCTTGTGCATTCTTCTCCATAACAAGCTACTTTCCGAATGCACGGTAGAATCAACTTTTATTCCATGTAAATTTAAATTGTGACATTCAAAAGTGCCGCTTGGTGGCCCAGTTGAAATAAATATCTTTTGTCTAAGTCTTACAAATATTTGTTCCGTGCGGGCATCGAACCCGGGACACACAGTGCAGCCCACCGTTCAACCACTGCGCCAACCGTGTCGTGTATAATTATTGAGTAGGTGGTACAGATACTACATTCGCGATTTACCAACGTTTCCGCACAAATTTCCCTAATCCAAATCGAGAACAAAATTCCTGAAGAGCACAGAAGCTTAACCTCACTGATGTGTTAAAGTTTCGTTAGAGCATTTATTATCTACCGTGGAGGAGAGATCTATTTCGATTTCCCGCATCCGCGCGTTCAACGAAACTGTATCGAATCAGTTAGCATAGTTTATTCGCTTGAATTTATCGGCATAGTCTTATATCTTTGTGTACTTTGTTCAGATGTATGGTGTACAATGATAACATTGTGAAACTTGTTAGGGATTATTTTTTAACTGGGACAGCATGGAGAAGTCTTAATCCATAAGAGCTATGGGGAAATTACTCTTTATTTATTTAACTCGCTCTTTTGAAAAACACAGCTAATGTTTCATAAGACAGTTTCCCAGTAGGTGCCCGCATTGTCGAGGCGGGGGGGCTCAGTAGCCGTGGCTTGGTCACCCACGGTGAAACGAAGAGGAACCCGAGGAGAAGCTGCTTGTCAGGGCTTTTGCCGATTAAACCGACGACGTAGCGGCCAATAAGTAGGTTGCGGTGCCGCTTGGTAACTGAGGCGAATTCTTGGTAAAAGGGCCGCGATCTCGTAAGGGGCTTCTCAGGGCCTTCCATACAATATCGCAGCGGGAGAAGAGTGCCGGTATTGCAGTGCGCCGGACACGGTGGGGCTTCAGGGGAGGTCCCTATCCCCTACGGCTGAAAAGTGGTAGGTGGCGGGGACACTGACCTGACCCATCACAGTGGGACCAAGGATGCCATACACGGGGTCGTCTAGCGCCCATGTGCTGTTTTGTTGCCTGGGGTGGTCACGGTGTGCAATGTATTCTAGTGCGCCGGTAATGGTGGGTACCCCCTAGAGGAGGGTCCGGTGACGGACAGCCGCAGCGGGTTCGCGGTGAGTGCTAACGAGTGCCCGTGATCCCGCCATAAGCGGCACAGGAGGACACCGTTTATTTTTTTGTGTTTGAGTCCCACATAACTGCGCTAGCGCTATCTCCCCGTGGTGGAGCAGTAAGCATGAGCATTTCTACATGCTAAATAAAAAAGCATGCTACCAATTAAACAACTCGCCGTGTTCCCCCTTCTTTTACCTACCTAGAGAGTGCCTTAGATAACACATCTTCTCAATGAATTAAAATAAAACATTGAATTATTATCAAAAACATTTAATATTCGACAGCAATAGATACATACATAACCTCAAAGAAAACGACTACACACATCAAACAACATTTTAAACAAAAATAAGTCTATAATTTTAATTTCTAATAATGCACCTACTTCTAGTCTAATTACGAAAATAATATTAGGCATTTCTCTAATACACAAATATATGATACATCATAGGTATACATAATATAAATCTCACTATATGCCACTGACCAGAAAACATTTTTATTTATTTATTTAATAACTACCTAACTAGATCTACTGTAATGGCTTGCTCAGTTGCTCACCTACTTTGCAGTTTCAGAACCAAGGGGAGTTATCTACTAAATTTTCAACACACTCACTCGAAAACTGACTTGTGTCACAAAGTTACGTAAGCGGCGGCGCGCCGCACTTGTGTCCCACTGATCTCTACGACAGCGGTCAGTATCAATACAGTAACAATAGCGCTTGACAGGTTACTAACAATAAAGTATACGTCAGTTTGACATATGTCGCAGAGATCAAGCTATCAGTCAGAAGTATAGTGTATTTTGCACTTGTGTGGATATGTCATAACCGTATCTGCGAGCCATTTCTCATAATAATTTGTTAAATATATGAAATTTTATCTATTGTTTCGAGTGTGTCGAAAACCGTCGTTTGATGCATATGAGCATTTGTCATTGCAGTCGCTCGGCTCCACAGCGGCCTTGCCTTCGGTTTGGGTATTTATGCTGCCTCGACTGGAATGACAAAGTCTGCCGACTTGTATCAAAACTGTTCGCACACTTGATGCAAAGTGCGAAGTTTGAATTGATTGAATGCGAGTCGCTGGCAAGGTATTGGGTAAGAGATAGAGTCGTAGTGGTTATTGTAATTCTTACTTATTTCAATCACTTATTTCTCCAAGTTAAAATTACCTTCAAGTTTCATGATTGCATGAAATAGTCATGCAATCGCGAAATTTGAACTTTTTAATTGATGCCACCATACCAAATATGTACAGTACAACTGACCCTCGGCAAACTTCGTGTTTCAACATTATTAACTATATATACTTCCAAGTTGATTGAGAGTGTCCGGTCTGCACCAAGTGCAAAGGGCGACTGATAGAAAGCCGACGACAGACGAAACACGAAGTTTGCCGAGGGACATGAAATCAGTTGTAATGTAGTAAACGTAGCACTGATCTTTTTATTTTTTGTATTCGTTGCTTAAGGTTGTGCCCGTATTTTGAAGGATTGACAGATTCACTGCTTCCAAAGCCACTGTGTATTCGGCTCTTGTCAGGGCAGTGGTCATCGTGAGACCTGTTATCAACCTTACCTCATCTAACCAGCGAGCAGATGATCGTCCACGTGGTCTTTGCCCGGTTACTTTTCCTATTACAACAAGTTTATTTTGGGTTGTCTGGGTGCCTCCGGACGAAGACGAAGAAGACAGATAAACTTCGTTAAACACCTACATTTTGTTTACGGTGGCGAATATATTTATTTAAACTATTACTACCTACGCAAGTAGTTTTACTCCTTAGGTTTAGTTATCTGTAAGCAGTTGGAACAATTTTGGGTATTATAATGATTTTAATTGAGGCACAATAAGATATACATAGGTAGCCATACCGACATTATATTTTTCTATTACCTATCCTACTTATTATTTAAATCTCACCCTGAGTTTCTCAACTCACAATTATCGCCGAATTAATGTGAAAAATTGACAAACACGCGTTCTCTGCTGTGATTGGCTGTTGAAAATTCATTCAATCAAACACAGCAGATAACGCGTGCTTGACAATTTGTCACATTAATTCAGCGATAATTTTGAGGTGAGAAAAACGGGGTAAGAGTCGCCTTTCACCATTAATTTTGTATTTCAGTTCAGCCTTCCGATGTCACTGGCGCCAAAATAATATCTAGGTCCTATTTGTATTTTAATACTAAATTATAATAAATACATATGTCCGGTCCCAAAAATATTGACAATAACGGTTAACGGTAGCTACGGCCGACGGCTGAAAAGTTTTGAGCCTAGGGTATTTCAAAAGCAGATAGGATTGTACAAAAAAAAAAAAAACTAAGTTGTTGCCTCCCTACTTCAATACATTTGGTATAAAGGGCCTTTAACCCAGTAAAACAATATTCCTCATCTTTGCCTTTCTTAATGCTCTACTATAATACCACTGCCTTCATTTCTTCGTCACTAGCAAATCAGCGTCCTTTGAGGTTTTTCTTCTAATTAGAAAACAGGAAATAATCGCTGCAGGCGTTTTTTTTTAGCCTGGAGAAATAAATGCTCATGCATACTGCGCTACCACGGGGAGATAGCGCAGTTATGTGGGACTTAAATCCACCAAAACTGGGGTCTAGGTCTGGACTGTACGGTGGGTGGTTAATTTCTTCAAATTCTATATCACGCCTTGCAAATCGCGCAGTGTGCACGGGCGCATTGTCCTGCAAAATCAGTACTCCTCTCACCGCCAGTTTGCCTCTCCTTTTCTCAACAATCACTTGACGTAGGTACTTTTGTTACTCTCTCGACGTCCACGATCATTGTAATTCTATTAGGAAGCTAGCCATATGCAGCATCCCCTCACAATCCCAAAAAAACAGTGGCCTTGAGCTTGGATATCGATTCGGCCAGCTCGGATGTCTTTTCAATCCCATGCATTGACTCTGGATCATACTGTCGGATCCATGTTTCATCAAAAGTGACAATCCGAGAAAAACTTCTTGAAGCTTTTCTCGATAATTCAGGATTATCACAACAAATGTCCAAAACCTCCTGTGAAGTTTCCACTCGATTCCACTCGTGAGCATTTTTGGGAGCCATTGCGCTCAAACCTTTTTCATGGTACATACAAATGATTATGCAATATGTCGTTGATTCTTTCCTTGCTAGCTTATGGTGCCAGCCATCGGTCACGAGACAACTTGTGTCGCCGATCATCTAGAACCATTTTTGTTACTTTCTGATTATTTTCTTCGGTAACAGCGATTCACTGCCATGCTTGAATTTCCAGCTCCAAGTTTAATGGTGGCAAATAAAGGTCCACTCTCCATAAACTACTCTCTTTGTACTGCAATGAGCTAATGATTTGAAACTCGGTAGATATTCGTAAATAAGGTTCTCGCAATTAGTGAGTGATATGCAGCGTGAGACATTGGTGATACTTATTGGTCAAAACTTTTCAGCTGCCCTCCTTGCTACCACTCACTACCAAGGAAACGATCTTTGGTAGTGTGGGAGTATGTATATACCTAAGTGCCTACTGTTCTTTTGGAATGATTGTTATTTGTAGTTAGGTATTTACATCGTTGTTAATCGTTTCATAATTAGGAAACATTTTGTCCAGGTTATGAAAACTTTGGTGGTCATCATTGTTACCGGCAGGTTCTGCAGTTAAAACTATGGTGTTACTTCGTAGGGTTACATGTTATGGACATTATCTAAAACAGGGGTGGGCGAACTGTATTCACCAGGGGCTAGAAAACCATAGGTTTTTCGGAGTGACAGCAAATTAAGCCTACTTACATGCTACTTACTGTAAAATTACTTTAGCTGGCCTGTATGCAGTTTACCTTCGGGCCGTATTGTACGTAGTTTGTCCATCCCTGATCTAAAACTATTTACGACTTAAAAATAGCTTTTCTTTAGCACGAGACTCGATCGTCAATGCACTAAATCGCGAAGGGTTATCTATCGATGTTAGCTTAACATGGGGTTTTCTCAATAGAACCTATAGAATAACTGACTGGACTGAGTAGTAAGTAAAGCTACCACATTATTAAGTACTAAGTACAGCTGTTACAAAAAACTGTCGACAAAGCAGTCCCGATAATCTTCACGTTTTCTAAGTCACGTTTAGCTTACGAGTGAGCGAGCGTCATGTGCCGCTATCTGTGTCGTTGGGGCTGTACCCTGAAGAGCCGTTGAGTCCCGGCGTGGAGTAAGGCAGGTCAGTCGCGTTGGGAGTAGCCTCCGAGCTGGGCTCTGCGACGCTGTCTTCACTAAAGCCACCGGTGATGTTCTCCGGCGTTGTGTGAACGATGTCCCCATTCACTGCGGTATCGCCTCCTCCTGCGGATATAAATTGTTTTATGAATACCTAGTTTGCTCATTTATAATTTTTTTTTATTTTTTATTTTGGCGTTGCACTAATCGTGCTTATTGTCACTGAAAATATTTAATCTGCCAATAACAAAACGTAAGAATTGATAACTCGCGATATAAAAAATATTAAAAAGGGAAATTTGGAAACGAAAAGGAGAATAGTTGTTTATAATAAAAATAATAAATTTTAACAAATTTAACAGTAAGGGAATATCATACAACATTTGCTCATATTTGCTATAAACAGGTCAACACCAAAAAGTAAAATAATAATATGGGAGGGTCATCACAAGACTGTAGGTACAATATTGTCTTTGGGTAATTTCAATATAATATTTCAATGAGGTTCCAACACAAACGCCTGCCATTTCTCCTTCCAAGCAAACCTTGGTCAGAGAACGCCCAAGACATTTCTGTCAGGCCAAGTTTGCTCCGAAAACACGTTTGCGAAGCCTTAATAAATAACTAAGATTAAGTGTTTGGGACTTTTTAGCTCAATAGTCTCTATTAGTTAGACAATAGGGTATATAGTTTAATATGAACATACATAAAAAAAAAAAAAAAAAAAAAAAAACATACAAGAAATCGAACATAGAACCTCCTCCTTTTTGGTAAGTCGGTTAAAAAATTAGTTGTCCGTCAGGTAGATTAAAAAAATTATTGGACACGTATTTTTTCTTTTAATACGTATACATAAAGTGACGACAATATAATGCGTTGAAATATCGTGAAACGTCTCGCCGCTAGTACACCTTTGAGCCGTAGTGACGTCACAAGCCCCACTCTGAACTTTGATGCGCTTTACCTTTGTATTTTTTTATTGATTTGTTAAAGCAAAACAAACGTGTCCAATATTATTTGATAAACTCACTGACGGTCTAAATATAATTATTATTTTTCTATCCAGCAAAAATCCCTATTAATTAAAAATGTATTATTTTAAATATGGTTTAGACAGGTTCTGAGATTATGGCACTTTTAATAATCATCATTATTTCAGTCGAAAGATGTCCACTGCTGATCATAGCCCTCATTCAAGTGTTGCCACATATACTGGTCCTGTCACTTTTGTTGTAGCTTAGAATTTTCGGATTATTTTCGCGGGTCCATTTTTTTTGTAAATTAGGTAACGTTATTTTAAACCTAGCTATTTGGGAATCTGTAATACTGAAAAGCTCTAGTGTCTAAACAAGCTTTAGATGAAACTATATATATTTATACCAGCGATTCGACCCACCCCGGCTTCGCACGGGACAAATTATACAGGGTGGCCAAAAAGTCGTGGATCAAACGGTGGTTAGATGGGGCCATTAGCTGCAAAAAAAAAATCTACGGGACAACCCCTGCAGAGTGATAATTTACCTGCAGAGTTTATTTTTAAATAGACCTAACCGAGTTTTATGGTTGGGTTAACTTTGGCCTTGCTACGAATGATCGTCCTCGAAAGATATCAAAGCCACGCATGCCATGTGTAATATCTTTTAAGAACCCCTATTAAATGTGCCAAAAGATGTAATACAGGGTCACTTTTCGGTAGAGTATTTTTTATTCACAGTGGGGTTCGAAGTAAATAAAAATATATCATTTGAGTTTTTCTTTTCGTGAATGTTAATATTATCTTCAACACACCCAATAAACAACCATAAATAGCATGTCTAACGCAAGGACTCATCAGTACCAATCTAATGAAAATTAAAAAAAAAATACAGGATGTAGAATTTTGATAATAAAGAGTAAAAAAAGAAAATTTTCTCATAAAAACACAAAATAAATTATAACTCTGCAGGGGTTGACCTTAAGGACCTACCGTAGAGCAATTTTTAGCAGCTAATGGCCCCATCTAACCCCTAGTTGCGTTTGATCCACGACATTTTGACCACCCTGTATAGTTGTTTATTAAAACCTATGACGTTGACAGACGCCGACAGTGATTTTGTTCTATACTATTTACATACATACTTAACATACTGTTGCGTCAATGAAATCGGGCACATCACATAATGTTTTTATCAAAATTGAGTTATAAGCAATGATATTCAAATACAATTCAAATAAACAGATATGTTATAAGCGCGCGCATTGTGAAGACTCGAATAGGACACAATTGTGACCTTTAGTCTGTAGTTTATGTCACGCATGGCAAAGAGCGATACGCTTTGTTGGAACAAAAACAAAATTAAAAAAATACCATCGTGTGTATTTAGAAAGTGTACCAATTATAATACCAAATTACATAAAACAGAAGGGATCTCTTATCATATGTAAGTACGCAATACACCTCAATTTACTAATTTATTTCAATTCTTTTTCCTAATATTCTGATATTTGGAGGTTACAAAAAGAAAAAACATTGGTGGTCAGAATAATGTTTGTCACACGACAAACACTAGCTGTCTCTTTTTATCTTGTTGGTTTTATCAAGCCATCCCTTTCGACTTGTAGTGAAATGTCAGATGAATGAAAGTGTGTATGTGTGCTGCCACTGCTGCGCGGAACACTTTTTTCAATTGTTTTGTGAGCGTATAACGTATCTGTTTATTTGAATATCATTGGTTATAAGTATATGTCGCAGGAAAATGAAGATACCACGAATGTCTTGCTGAAAGGGAACAAATGCATAGATAAAGATATTAATTTATTTAAATAGAACTTTGATTGATGAAGAAAAGGCTTCTTTAATAGGTGTTAGATTTAAAACGCTGATCTGCATAAGATACTTATTCCTTTTCTATCTAAAGTGAACATTCCTAAATAAAATCAATATTATAAAAACTTTTTCACAAAAAAAAAAACGAATTCTAAAGTAAAACTCTAAAAGTGCAAATATAACTTTCGTTTCGGCAGTCGGTGTCTTTAATACCTCTTTTTTTATCGTTTTTCAAAACCGATTTCCAAAACGACAAAATAACTATACGTGAATATTGTGCAATGCCAACAATATTACATTCAAACGTGTCGACTTTATTACCTCCTTTATTGTGAAGTCGGTAAATAGAAAGGTCACAGGTGATCAGTTGGGCCCATTTTGTGTAATTTATTGTTCGGAAGATTGGTGACGTCTATTATGAAGGACACAATTGAGCAGAATCCCTCTGCAGCAGAAGGACAGATAAGCAAAATCCCGGAATAGCAAAATCCCAGATTAGCAGAAGGACAGATTTGCAAAAAGGCAGATAATGTACTGTCGCCGTCAAAAAGTTACAAATCCGAGTAACCTTATTATCAATTTGTGACCTCTTTGATTTATATATTATTATCTAAAGGTCATGCATGGAGTACTGCTCTCACCTCTGGGACGGATCTGCCAAATACCAACTTGATGCACTTGGGTTGATTGACAGACGGGCCAAATAGACCGATAGCGCTAGGCTATTTTGATGTCATAAGTTAAAAAAAATCTAAAGTTGCTTATTTCTTGCCTGTGGATACTGTCGTACCTATGTAGCTTATTTTTGCGTTTTGTGTCACATCTGTTACTTGCATTTTCAGTAATTCGATGATTTGTGGTTGATTATTTTTATTCAAATCAAAACTGGCAAAATTAAATTAAAGTTTAAAATAATTATGCTATCATATCTAGGATAGTCTGCGGAGTGTGTAAACCCAATTTGTGTCATATTCGTCCAGTGCAAACTGACATAGGGGTCAGTGTGTAAAAATAGTGCAAAAAAATATTACAATTTATGAAATTACTATTTCCTTTCTCAGATCACTTACATATCCCTATTAATTAAATTTGTGCCAAATTAGGCCACGCAATTTTAAGATTTTTAATTATTTTGTTTTTCCAAGCTACAAATGCTTCAAAAAAATATTACAATCATTAGAGTTAACATAATCAATATCATAAATGCATGAAAAATCGACATTGTAAATTTGTGTCATTTTCATGCACGATATGTACCTTTATATGAATAAAACACAAAAACAATGGTAGCGGTCGAAGCGGGCGCAGGAGGCCGGGCGAAGGAGGCGAGGGCCTGCAGTCTCGACATAGCTAACGATCGTTACGCTAGCTAACATTCGTTAACTCTTACCACAAAATAGTAAGTATACAGAAGGGCCACTCTCGCCGTTTGGAAAATTGACAGCTTAACTTGACAGATTCACTAGGGTTGTAGTGTTCGTGATATTAAATGGATATTTGATGCCCTGTCTACCCTCTAAGGCATGTAAGCATGATATGATGTATGTTTAGACGAATCTATGTATTTATGTTTGTAACTTGGGCAACCTACCCTTTCTTTTTAATTCGTAATCAATATAGTAGCAACCCTAGTGAATCTGTCAAGTTTAGCTGTCAATTTTCCAAACGGCGGGTGTGGCCCTTCTGTATACTTACTATTTTGTGGTAAGAGTTAACGAATGTTAGCTAGCGTAACGATCGTTAGCTATGTCGAGACTGCAGGCCCAGGCGGCATAGGCATGCACACACGTTCGTTCGGTACGATTTCTTCTTAGATGCGTAGCGTTCATAATATAAATAAACTAGCTTTTGCCCGCGGCTTCGCACGCGTAGACTTAATGCTTCTCCTTACCATTTTTTAACAGTATGTAGAGAAAAAGTAAAAAATATGATAAAAATAATGTAATATAAAGTTTTTCTTAGGACAGACTTATACTTACCTACTTTAAATCAATACGCTCTATCCTTGTCCTGTCCCTATCCCTTCATTATTTCTGTGTTTATCCATGACTAATAATAAGTAATCATAATCATAAGTAAGCAATTAAATTATAGTATTTCCTTGTAAACAACATTTTTAACCATTTTGGATGTCGGCGCCAATATCACCAGAATATTTGATGAGCTAACACGTGAACACGCTACATAGAACTGTCCATGGGAAAAGCAATTCTCCCTCAAATCAACACCAGCATACTGCCAAACCCAAACAACAACAACAATACAACACAAACAAACAAACATCCAAACTTTCATCCCCTATTGCACGCCCTTAGGGGTGGAATTTCCAAAAATCCTTTCTTAGTGCTCAACTACACTACCAAAGGAACCTACATGCCAAGTTTCATGATTGAAGCTTCAGCCGTTTGGACTGTGCGTTGATGGTCAGTGAGTGAGTCAGTCAGTCAGTCACTTTCTTCTTTTATATGTTTATATATAATATAATAAGATAGATAACATAACTATTATATTGAGTATTGATTGATTCTTATCTCCGCTACGTAATGAACAAATTTGTAACCTATAGAGATAAAAATAATGACGTGGGAATTTTGTACAAATCATGCGTCTGCAATCTGTCTTACCTACGAATGTCAATGGTCCATGCTTAGAAGACGGTCAATGTGGTCAATTATTTTCTTGGATTGACGCTTCGATTCGCTTCCAATTTGAACCTGAAAGCGGTAGGTAGGTACCTACCTACCTACCGCTTTTTCGTTATACTGCTTCTCAATATCCCGTGCCACGCTTCGAGTAGGTAGTGTACAGTTAGCAAAACAAATAATACACGAAGTGAAAAAAAAACTCCAGATATGTGTGGTGATAGTGATTATGTATAGTTTTATTTCATCACGGTCCTTAAAACAAGGACTTTTTTTCGGCTTTTCCTTTCATCCCTTACAATGCTCGATTCTATGAACTTTAATAATCCCCTTTTTTAACAATCACTGTATTAACGTCCAGTATGAGACCACATATCGACACCCAATATGAATAACATTGTAACTTTAGTTACACATTGGTTTAACTTTATGTAATCTGTTATCTCAGGGCCATCACTGCTCTATGTTCTACGAACGGGAATGGAACGAAACGAGCTAGGCGGCATATGAGATCATGTAATTTCATTGCACACTCCCCGAAATGCATCTGATAAAAAACCGATAAGCTGGCATGATGTTCAAGGCTCTAGAGCTTTGACTCTACCAGTGCCTCATCGCTGATGAGCTTCTTGGCCAGTTTTTTTATCAACTTATGTGCATCAAGCTGGTATTTGGCAGATCCGTCCCAGAAATGAGATAAGTACTCCATACATCATCGAACTTGCGCTTGATACAACTTGAAAAACTGTTCTGGCGTGAAGAACCGTCTCACCTTTGCAAGGATCATCATCATCATAATATCAGCCGAAAGACGTCCACTGCTGGACATAGGCCTCCCCCAAGCGTCGCCACATTGACCGGTCCCATGCATTTCGTAACCAGCGGATCCCCGCAACCTTCACCAGGTCATCGATCCACCTGGTGGGAGGCCTTCCAACGCAACGTTCCGGTTCGCAGTCGCCATTCCAGAACCTTTCTGCCCCATCGGCCATCCGTTCTGCGAGCAATGTGCCCTGCCCACTGCAACTTAAGTTTGGCAATTCTTCGGGCTATGTCGGTAACCCTGGTTCTCTTGCGGATCTTAACATTTCTGATTCGATCACGCAAGGAAACTCCAAGCATAGCCCTCTCCTCCTCTTTCTCCTTTGCGAGGATACCCAACTTTATAGCAGCCAGCTGAACCTTTGCCTCAATGTATGGCCCAAAATTGAGGATCGTGTTAAAAGTTGCGACAAGAAGCTCAAGATGGTCCATTATTGGCACGTTTACACCTCGGAAGGAAGGAGCCGAGTGGAATTCGCTCATTTTAACAGAGAAAAGACACGCCTGGGTTTTAGCAGCATAGAACCTGGCCAAATTGGCATCACCACATTTGGATACTGGCTTCAAGGATAAGCTCAAACACAGCTCCACCACAGCCTCACAAAGGACAAGTACCTCTCAGCAACAGTGCTGTCGTCTGCATGCCCAAATTTTTAGCAGATCATTTATATGCAGCAAAAATAACGTTGCTGAGAGTACCAACCCTTGAGGGACCCCAGCATTAATATCCAATTGGTCCAACGAGCACCCATCTATAACCACTCAAATTCTACAATTCAATCACACATACCATCACCAGGCAGACCTAATGAAAGAAGCTTACTAATAAGGCTTCCGTGCCAGACCCTATCGAAAACTTTCGAGTTTTTGAGGGAGACGGAAGCGCCTCCCCGTGCCTTTCGATTGCCTCACTCCAGATGTGAATGGCATACAACGAGTTCGGCGGCAGCCGTATTGGCAATCACTTAGGATGTCATTAGCTTCTAGGTATGCCAAGAGCTTAATATTAAGCACACGTAGAAGTCTGTAATTGGCCGGATCAGCTCAACTGTCCTTCTTGGACTTGTACGTTAGCTTACCTACAAGCATTCGACACTTTTCCAGTTTCAAACGAAAGGCGAAATAGAAGTGTCAAGATCGTAGACAGTTCGGGTGCTTAAGTTTTAAGAACAAGTGCTAGTATACCGTCGGGGTCACTAGCTTTGTTCAAGTCGAGGTTGCCCAGCACTCTACGAACGTCATTTTGATGGATGCGAATGTCCGACATATATGTCTCACACCCACCAGGAGAAATAAGGGGCCACGCATCACCAGAATGCAGACGCAAAGATTCCGCAAAAAAAGGCAAATAAGTTTGCCTTCTCCTCAGTGAAGTCGGGTTTCAGCAGTGGTGGTAGTGAGGGATGGCAGAAGTTCGACTCAACCGACTTACCCAGGGACCAAAACTCTTTATTACCTACTGGGTAAGACGCAAGTTATGTCCCTATTCGACTGTAGTTATGTGGCATGTTAGTAATGTCGTCGGACCGAGACCTTTGCAACACCTTTTTGCAGGACTTGGCAGCGCTGTTGAAGGCCTTATTTTCCGACATAAGTTAGCCGTTACCCAAGGTGAACTTGTCGACACAGAGTAGCGACACAGATAATATAATCTAGTATTATATACATACAGATGCCTCATCCAACACTAGGAAACCGTGCCGACGTAACTAGCGTTTTTCACCTGATTATACCAATTATTTTTTTGTAAATCGTTCGCGTTCGGTGCCGTTCCACGGCGATAGATAGATCACCATCTTTATCCGTGTAACGGAACCGAACGCGATTGGTGTACATAAAATAATCAGTATAATCAGTAAAGTACGTCGGCTCGGTTTCTTTGTTTGGGATTAGACACCACTGGTATCGGTCTGGATTCTTGACAATTTGCATTGCAACGGTAGTTACAATGATTTTCATATTAAACTTAAAATCTGTACATCAATCATATCAAATCAAAAATCATACTTGCAGTAGTTTTATTAAAACTGAGAAAGCAATTAAAATTATTAACATGAAACCTGAAATTGTACAGAACAACTTATGCCTGCAGTAGTTAAACAAAAAAACCTTGAAAAAAAAAACTGTTTTGAAAACCATGCCATATTGAGTTACTTTGTATTGGGTTATATATTGGGTGTCGATATAACACATTTATTATATTTAGATTATATTCCATTTTAGTCTTTCACGGCTTCATAACTAACTGTTAAGGCCCACTTGCGCAAAAAACTTAACTCACGATTTAGTTGCTAGCACTAGATTAAATTGACAGTTTGTTATACATTAATGTCAATTTAACCTCGTGTTAGCAACTAATTCTTAGTTAAGTTTTTAGTGCAAGTACATCATAAATAACGTACGCACTTGTTTGTTGCAACTTGCAAAGACCTAATGTAAATAAATATACGCGCCGCGAGTCTGGCTGGCCGGCACCCGCCGCGCGCGTTCCCGCGCTTTTCTCCGCGCTCGCCCTTCGTGCGAAGAAGTCTAGTACTTTTTTTTAATAATAAGATTTCGTGGATAAAAACGACACAAATTATGCACAGTGTTTTGTTACACCATAATAATCAAAAACACGTAAACTCTAATAACTTGCATTTTCTTTTGTGGATTTTACAGGGTGTTGTAATAAAAAAATAAAATATCTATAAAAGTCGTGGATGAATTCGACACAAAATATTTTAACCAACAGATATCAGTACACTAAAACGCGTAACACCTATTTAACCTATTGTAATATTCTTTTGAGCTAGTTGGCCGACATGTTAGTTATTGGTTAAGTATTAGGATTATCGTGGATAGATGTGACACAAAATGCCTAGGTACATCAGTTACTACTTCGTTATTATCGTGAAAGTAAAATTTTCATCTCTAATTTTCTTTTCGTCCAATACTGGTCGAAAAGACAAATACCTAAATTTCTACCTATGCAAATACCTAGGATGACACAAACTAAGGTATTAGGTTGGGCAAATGGTCTGGAAACTATATGCGAAACACAAACAACTTTAATATTTTTGAAACCTCAAAACCTAGCGCTATCGGTCTAAAAAGACTGATCGGGAACGATGTGCTGGTCGACTGAAAGCTCCAGAGCCTTGAACACCGACGACGGCCGAAGGTTGCCAGCCTGTCGGTTTTCTATCGGTTACATTTCGGGGAGTGTGCGATGGAACTGCACAATTTGATTCTGCCTAGCCCTTTCCATCATCGGACAACAAGACGTACGGCAATGCGCCATCGGTACATGGTGAATATCCCACCCATACGCACAAAGTGTTTTGAAAATACTTTCATTGTGCGTACAGCTTTTCTTTTTTTTTTAACTTCGATAAATACTCAAGCATACTGCGCTACCACGGGGAGATAGCGCAGTTATGTGGGACTCTAACCCACTAATACTCCACGGTGTCCTCCTGTGCCGCTTATGGCGGGAAAACGGGTACGCGTTAGCACTCACCGCGAACCCGCCGCGGCTGTCCGTCATCGGACCCTCCTCTGGGGAGTACCCCCCATCACCGGCGCACCCGAACACACTATACGCCGTGACCTGATAGCTACAACCTAGGGGTCTTCAGGTCAAGAGTGAATAGGTTTTTTCTAGGCAAGCGTGCTTCACTTTCGACCACACCATCACTTAGGCGAGATAGTGGTCAAACGCGAGCTTACAAAAAAAAAAAAAAAACTAGTTACTTTCAAATAAAATTTTACCAATTGTAACTATTCAATTTTATTTTTGTTTTCTGTGTGGGTCTGTACTTCTGCCTTTATGCAAATCTGTCCTTCTGCTAATCTGGGATTTTGCTATTCCGGGATTTTGCTTATCTGTCCTTCTGCTGCAGAGCGGTTTAATCTCCAAGGAAGTCACAGTCAGTTCTAAAAAAAAATGTTTCTCCCATACAAATTTCGAAATTTAGGTTACCTGACAACTTTGTATCGAAAATACATATTTTTTGTTCAGTTCTACAGCACTGGAGATGTAATTATTTACGTTTCCTACCTGTGTACATATTTTTAAAACACCTACATACAAAGTCTTCTAAATATTTAGAAAATGCTCAGTGTGTGCATTTCGTATGATACCTATTAATAGAACAAGATGTAGGTATGTTTATTTATCCGAACTCAGATTCATAGAATATGGCAGATGTTACGTGCGTGATGTTAGATTGATATTTTGTAGCCAGTTGTGGGCCGTTTGACTAATCTTTTAAATTTCTGGCCAAGTGCGAGTCGGACTCGCGCACGAAGGGTTCAGTACCATTATCGCAAAAAAACGGCAAAAAAACACGTTTTATTTATTCTTTTAAACATTTTATTCTTTTTAGGGTTCCGTACCCAAAGGGTAAAAACGGGACCCTATTACTGAGACTCCGCGGTCCGTCTGTCCGTCTGTCTGTCTGTCTGTCTGTCACCAGGCTGTATCTCATGAACCGTGATAGCTAGACAGTTGAAATTTTCACAGGTGATGTATATCTGTTGCCGCTACAACAACAAATACTAAAAACACTATAAAATAAATATTAAATATATAAAATACATATTTAAGGTGGGCTTCCATACAACAAACGTAATTTTTTTTCCGTGTTTTACGAAAATGGTACGGAACCTTTCGTGCGCGAGTCCGACTCGCACTTGGCCGGTTTTTTTAGTATTTGATGTTATAGCGGCAACAGAAATACATCATCTGTGAAAACTTCAACTGTCTAGCTATCACGGTTCATGAGATAAAGGCTGGTGACAGACAGACAGACGGACCGCGGAGTCTTAGTAATAGGTCCCAATTTTACCCTTTGTGTACGGAACCCTAAAAAGTGCACGTCTCTGATTTACTAAAGGCACAGATAATATATACCAAAGGTAACTTTGAACTAGGTAAGTACCTAACCGAAATGAACTCTCTATTTCGGCACCCTGACCCTTGCTGGGAAGGTGCGCTTATATGTAAGGTAAGTCACTAAGATTTGTGCAAGGGAAAAACAAAGGAACATCGCTTTTCGCTGCTTGAGTTCAAGTATCCGCCCGAATGCGTTCCTCGATCCACTTACTCGCTGCATGTTACGCAGTGCGCTATTCTGGGCAATTCGGCAGAAACCGTTTGTGATTTATATGTTATAAACATGATCAGTGAATAACCGAGTGCGAGTTATTGTAACTACCAACATCTATATTTAGAGCGGCTGCTGGAGGCGCTTGCACGAACACTCAAACATTGACGGCTCGTCGAACGGCAAGAGAATTGTATTCGACTCATGTACCTATCAAATACTTGTAAGGTACCATGGTGACATCACTATATATACACAATAGGTTAATAAAAATTGAAAAAATATTTGGAAATAACAAAAAATCCGACTGCTTAAAAAGCCAACTAAAAAGACGTAAACAAGAAGAAAATCATGCTGTGCAGTCGGAGGATACATATGCGCGAGCTGGCTGACCAAAACCAGATCTATCCTCCGACTGCACAGCATGATTTTCTTCTTGTTAACGTCTTTTTAAGCAGTCGGGTTTTTTTGTTTTTTTTTTTGCTATATTTTCGACTTTTTAGTTATTTTTTTTAGAATTAGGTACATTTAAACGTAGAGGTATTTTATATTTTTGTAATTACCTCTTAAAACCCTTCATTTTGATACCCCACACGATGGGTTTAAAAGAAAAAAAATTGGGCACCCACAATATGGCGCTCAAAAGCCGCCATTTTTCTATTTTGCAATTTTAATGTAGCCAGTGACACTCGCAGGGTTAATACGAAACAATTGACGTAAGAATCATCAAAATCGGCCAACGCGTTTGGTCTCTAGAACGCCATATAGGAACAAACATACATACATACATATTTACATACATACATAGACTGATAAACACATTACCCTCCTGGAATGCAATTGTGGACTGGATGAGAAAACATCTGAGGACTTGATATCTGATCTTTTATAAATGTTGTGCATGCCTAAGCGTCATCTTTGCCTGGGATATGTTGATGGGTCCTTCCGCCTCTTCCTAAATTTTAACAGGTTAGGTTAGTAGACAAAGTTTTTTAAAAACAAACTGTTGTTGGAGTTACCCCAGAAGAAGAGATCAAGGTAATTCAGGTCAGCTGGTAGATGCTTGCAGGAAGGATGGCTGATGGTGCTGAAAGGTTCTAGAGTGGCGACTATATCCGAAGAGTTGGAAATATTGGCAGTCCTCCCACAAGTCGGGAGAATTTGTGAGAATTTTTTCGCTGTTTGCGAGAGCACAGACGAACCAGTAGATGTGACAAGTTGGCAACACTTGGCGAGGCCTATGTCCAGCACTTGACGTTTTTCGGCTGAAACGATTATGATGAATGAATTACAATCATTAACAGAGAAACAGCTCAGACGGGCTGTCTCCTTGTTTGCTACCCAATGCCAATGATGTAGAAATACAATAAAACCATACCGACAAAGCCTGTCGGTTTTCTATCAGTTACATTTCGGGGAGTGTGCGATGGCGATGTTACTGCACAATTTGATTCTGCCTGGCCCTTTACATCATCGGACTACAAGACGTACGGCAATGCGCCATCGGTACATGGTGGATATCCCACCCATTCGCACAAAGCGTTTTGAATTTACTTTCATTGTGCGTACAGGCTAAGGAGTGGAATTCCCTGCCGGCGCGGCGTCTTTGTTTCCTGATAGCTACAACCTAGGGATTTTCAAGAGTGAATAGGTTACTTCTAGACAAGCGTGGTTCACCTTCGACCACATCATCACTTAACATCAGGCGAGATAGTGGTCAAACGCAAGCATAGAAAGAATTAAAAAAAAAAAACAATTGTAACTATTCAATTTTATTTTTGATTTCTGTGTGGATCTGTACTTCTGCCTTTATGCAAATCTGTCCTTCTGCTAATCTGGGATTTTGCTATTCCGGGATTTTGCTTATCTGTCCTTCTGCTGCAGAGGGCATGAGATGCCTTGGTCTGATGGTCTAGCATGCTGGTTGATCGTTAGTGCAAGTCATCAAATATGTTATAAATCGACTCATAAATTAGGCATTGAGCATACAAATTTATAATGAACGTAAGCAGACGGCATTTTAACAAATCCTGATGTTAACTTGTATTAAGTATTACAAAAAACCGGCCAAGTGCGAGTTGGACTCGCGCATGAAGGGTTCCGTACTTGGTAAATTGCGGTTTACGATTTATGACGTATTAAAAAAAACTACTTAATAGATGTCGTTCAAACCAATTTTCGGTGGAAGTTTACATGGTAATGTACATCATATATTTTTTAATTTTATCATTCTCTTATTTTAGAAGTTACAGGGGAGGGGGGCACATTTTTACCACTTTGGAAGTGTCACCCGCGCAAACTATTCAGTTTAGAAAAAAAATATATTAGTAACCTCTATATCATTTTTGAAGACCTATCCATAGATAACCCACACGTAAAGGGTTTGATAAAAAAAAATTGAGTTTCAGTTTATGGGGAACCCCAAAAATTTATTGTTTTTTTTCTATTTATGTGTGAAAATCTTAATGCGGTTCACAGAATACATCTTACCAAGTTTCAACAGCATAGTTCTTATAGTTTCGGGAAAAAGTGGCTGTGACATACGGACGGACAGACAGACAGACATGACAAATCCATAAAGGGTTCCGTTTTTTGCCATTTGGCTACGGAACCCTAAAAATCGTTCATTGCTTCCAATAATCCGGTCATTAAAACAAACACCAGGATTTTCGAATAAAATAAAACGACCGCCTACCTGTTAATTGTTTACAGAACTTTGGCTTACTGTTTGTATGCCGTTCATCATTTTTTTTTTATTGTAGACTAGCTGACCCGGCAAACTTTGTTTTGCCATAAAAAAACCAAACATTTATCTACCCTACCTACCCTACCCTACACTACCCTACCCTACCCTACACTACCTTCCCTACCCTACGTTACACTACCCTACCCTACACTACCCTACAATACACTACCCTACCCTACACTGCCCTACCCTACACTACCCTACCCTTCCCCACCCTACGCTACCCTACACTACACTACACTATACTACCCTACCCTACACTACCCTACCCTTCCCTACCCTACGCTACCCTACACTACACTACACTATACTACGCTACCCTACAATGCCCTACCCTACACTGCCCTACCCTACCCTTCAGTACCCTACCAACCCTACCCTACACTACCCTAGGCTACAAAAAAAAAGAGAATATTATGTACGTAAAAACCATCTTTGAACTTCAACGAACATTTAAAAAAAAGGGTTGGCCAAATTGGTCCAGGCGTTGTTGAGTTATGCGCTTACCAACACATTTTGCGATTCATTTTTATATTATTACGTAAAAACCATCTTTGAACATCAACGAATATTAAAAAAAAAAAAATTGGCCAAATTGGTCCAGGCGTTGTTGAGTTATGCGCTTACCAAAAAATTTTGCGATTCATTTTTATATTATAGATGGGCTTACGCTTGACCACTATCTCACCTGATGTAAGTGATGATGTGGTCAAAGTTGTAGCACGCTTTCAGCATCATCATTTCAGCCAAAAGAAGTCCATTGCTGAAATTAGCCCTCCCCCTCCGTCGGAAGCTCTACTGAGAAAAGAGAGCGTAGAACTGAGGTCCTCCATAGTCTCAGCCATGACCACTATAACGTCGTCAAACCGAAGGTGACTGACGTACTCGACATAGACGCTGATTCCTTCCTCTCTAGTAGAGAACCTTGAAGACATCCTCCAAAGATTACCGGAGAGATGACATCTCCCTAAATCACACCGCACTGCAGAAAATATGTTCGGTGGTCTGGTCCTGAAGTTGGACTGACATGTTGGCGTTTTCTTACAAACTATACGCCATTGGTTGAGTTTTTCCGGAAAAACATTTGGTTCTGACGCGACTTTCGTCAATTGATAGTTCGTCCGGAGTCAGCTCAATAATAGAATAAAATGGTAACTAATTTTGAACACCGAAGTTATGGGTTAATTATTTTGTCATATACACCGTTGGAAAGATCTTTCTAAGAAGAACGTTTGCTACAAAACAACTGTTGTCCATTGTAAGTCCGTTCGAATGTTAATAACCTAAATAAGTAAGTAATAAATTGGATACCGATGTAAGGATTTTGTGCGGTGCCCAATTAACTAAGTTAATCTAAATAAAAATTATTTTCACAATAAAAATAAACCAACTTCGAAAGGAAAACACTAAAAAGTGTAAAATAACTTTCGTTTCGAAGTTGGTGTCTTTGGTACCTCTTGTTTTTATCGTATTGCGACACAGACTTCCGAAACGAAAGAAATTTTGCACTTTTTAGTGTTTTGCTTTTGACGTCGGTTAAAGCTTTTGTGAAAATGTTTTTATTATTATTTTAGTTTTGGTAGTACACCATCATTAAAAAGCGAACAAGTTCTATACGTAGAAAAAGTAAGGTACCTAAAGGATTGAAAAATTATCCATAAAACTCAATTTAAACATTCGTGCTGTTGGGTCGCTAAGGAGTTCAGTTGTATGTTCCATATCGGTTAATCCCCACCCGTACGCAAAATACGCGCTTGGTCGTGGAGTTGCGGAAACCAGCCCGTTTTAACCTAACCTAACCTATGTTCCATATCTTGAAAACTGCAGAACCGATTTTAATGAAACTTGTACTATTCCCTAAGTTGATAAATACTTAATCCAATAAAAAAAATAATGATCAAGATCGGATAATTAGTTTCGGAGAAATGCGTGGACAAACATACATACATACATCTGAAATTTGGCATCATGTTTGGAAGTCCACAGAGAATACCATATGTGAATATTGTGCAATTCCAACAATATTACATATGTCGCAGGTTTATGACAAAATCAGATTTTTATCAAAAACCCAGACTTATGATCAACAACCGGCAGAACATAAAATTATTACTTTATGTTATCTTAAACTTGAGAAAATCCTGTTTTTGTATCAAAAACCTGAACTTGGTTAGGTTTATGATAAAATTTAAGCTCTTGACGCAATCGAATGGAAGATTATAACCAGGCTGCAAGGAAAGCGTTATGCTTTTCGCGCTTTTCTTGTATGTAAGTATGTGATATCCTATATTACCTACCTATCTTTAAAACCGCTAGACGGACTTGAGATAGGTCTTAATCGCCCAACTGTTCTTGGATAAGTGACGTTAAAAAAGTCGGCATATTGTGGAAGTTCCAATATTTTTTCTTCCAAAACAGCATATGGGGTATCAAAATAAACGGTTTTTAAAGGTGATTACAAAAAATATATAGGTACCACTTATATGTTTAAAAGTCAATCGAAAAAAAAGGTAAAAAGTTGTAAATAGAAAACCATAACATAAATTAAAAAAACAAAAACCCGACTGTTTTAGAAGTGAACTAAAAAGACCTTAAGAAGAAGAAAATTATGCTGTGCAGTCGGGGTTTTGGTCAGTCAACTCGCGTTTTTGTATCCTCCGACTGCACAGCATAATTTTCTTCGTGTTTAGGTCTTTTAGTTCACATTTTAAGAACTCGGGTTTATTGTTTTTCTTTAAAGAAATAGCAACCAATATTGTTTTTATCATAAAACTAATCCAGTCAAGGTTTTTTGATAAAAAAACAGGTTTTTTCAGGTTTATGATAACATAAATTCATGTCATTTCTATGACATTATATTGTTTTTTTCTCTTCATTATATTTAATCATTAGTGACATTTTATTTAATAACCATTGACATTGTATTTAATCATTCATAACATTTTAACTAATAAGCCTTGACATTATATTTAATCATTCTTGACATTATAATTAATAACCCCTTAAATTGTATTTAATAATTCTTACATTATAATTGATAACCCCTGACATTGTATTTGATAGTAGTTAACGTTTTCCTAATTCCCGACATTGTATGGTTTATTATTAATTTTAATTATTTGAAATATTTGTACGCTGGAAACAGCAGAATATTATGGACATTTTATTTTGTGTAACACCTATGTAACAACAATATTCTAACAAATAAATTTATTATTATCTCCTTTATTCATATTCATTCTTATTATTTACATTTTTAAATATTTTAAAAAAAAGTCATACAAAAACGAAAAACATTTAAAAATATAAAAAATAGAGGCCCACCGGTATCGGGAACAGGGTCCAAGCTACCGGCGGTCAGGGCTCCAGAGAGAGGAACCTCCTAACAATACGAGCCGTGTCCAGCAATACTGCTTTCTGGATCAGGCCCTTGACCCAGCCGCCTAACGAGAGCCTCCTAAGATGTTGGTCGAGGCTCGTGGCTATTAAGCCATTGGCCGACACGACAATCGGTACAATGATCGCTGTGTCCACATCCCACATGTCGACAACCTCGCGAGCCAAGTCAAGATACTTAATTTGCTTATCTTTCTCAGCTTTCACGAGGTTCCCGTCATGAGGGACGGTAATGTCAACAATCATTGCACGCCTCTCGATTCGGTCCACCACCACTATATCAGGTTTATTGGCTACAATAGTCCTGTCAGTGATGATGGACCGATCCCAGTACAATGTGATATTGCCATTCTCGAGAACTGGGTCGGGCACATACCTGTAGTACGGCACCTCCGATGCCACAAGAGTGTATTTCAGAGCAAGTTGCTGATGGATAATCCTGGCTACAAGGTTGTGCCTATGCAAGTACTCTTCGTTAGCTAGACGAGAACAACCAGAGATAATGTGGCGGATCGATTCACCCGGCCGGTGACATGCCCGACAGATGTCAACCGTGCCATCCTTCACAATAAATCTCCGGTAGTTATTCGTCATGATAACTTCGTCCATAATTGCACAGACAAAACCTTCGGTTTCCCCAAAGAGGTCACCGAAACGTAGCCAGGCTACGGACGCTGATTGGTCTACATCGGACCCATGTAGGGCCCGGAAAAAGCGTCCGTGAAGCTCTTTACTCTGCCATACCTCCCTGCGGTCGTTAGTGTCAAGCACTACAGGCCTGCGCCAGTTCTCATTCGCCAAGGAGAGCGGGGTGAGTCCCTTGTCCACTGCTACTACATCTCGATGCATACCCACGTCTGTGTTTAGAAAATATTCCCTGAGATTGCATATCTCGCGGTTGTGGAGGTTTTTGGCATTTAAAAAGCCTCGGCCTCCACACTTCCGTGGGATATACAATCTCATGACCGACGATCGTGGGTGATGCATTCGATATGCAGTCAGCAGTGTACGGACCCGTCTATCCAGGGCGTCAAGTTCCGTTTGAGTCCATTTGAGTATGCCGAAAGAGTACATCAATACTGGCATGACCCAACCGTTGAAGGCGCGCACCTTGTTTCCGCCCGAAAGAAGGCTATTGAATACCTTCTTCAGGCGGCCAAAGAAGCGTTCCCTCAACGATTGCTTCATGTCAGTAGTGCTGATACCTAACGCTTCCGACATACCCAAATACTTATAGGTTTCGTTTGGAGAGAGGATCTCAGGTTTATGGAATCCGCGAGTTGAATTCCCACGGATTCCACAATCTCTCCTCGCTTTACATGCATGACCGCACATTTGTCCACACCAAACTCCATCCTGATGGCGTTACTAAAAGTTTCAGTTACCTTCAGTAGCTCCATCAGATGAAGATTGCTGGGGGCAAAGAGCTTCAGGTCATCCATGTAAAGGAGGTGAGATATAACCTGACCGCCTCTCTTCAACCGATAGCCCAGCCCTGAATTCTCCAGCAGCATGCTTAGAGGATTCAGGGCTAGGCAAAACCAAAGTGGACTCAAGCTATCGCCCTGAAATATACCTCGCTCGATCCTTACAGGTTCGCTATTCCTCTGGATATTTCGACATCCCGGATAGCGAAGGACTGTGCTCCACTGCGCCATACACGACATCAGGAAGGTGCGTAGAGTTGTATCTATTTTATACAATTCTAGCACCCTCATGAGCCATGTATGAGGCACCGAGTCATAGGCCTTCTTATAATCTATCCAACATGTCGACAGATCCTTTCGGGAACGCCGAACCTGTTGGCTAATGGCCATATCTATAAGGAGTAGCTCCTTAGTACCGCGGGACCCGTTCCTACATCCATTCTGAGAGACCGACATGATGGAGTTATCGTCGACGTGTTTATTAATTTTAACTCTCAAAATGGATGTTAGAACCTTATAGACCGTTGGTAAACATGTAATAGGTCTATAATTTTTGGGTTCCGCGGTGCTACCAGACTTGTGGAGCAGGTGGGTTATTCCTGTTGTAAGGAACTTGGGTAGCGAACCAGACTCCAAGGCTGCCTGGTACTGAGATGCCAAACGAGCGTGCGACCTTTGTAACCACTTGATCCAGAAGTTGTGCAGCCCGTCCGGCCCTGGAGATTTCCAGTTCGGCAACGGACGGACTGCACGGGCTACATCTTGGGGGCTGATCGTTATAGCCCCCATTTCTTGTATTGGATCGCACGCTCGTTCGACCTCCCGAGTCCATTCACCTTCGGTGTGACTGACAGGCACCGACCAGATGCTGCGCCAGAATGAACACATAGCGTCATCATCCGGCAGGCGCGTATCAGTCACACCTTGGTCTGGTCGCTCCCAAGCTCGATAAACCCACCTTTCATTACTTTGGAATGTACGATTCTGGGTGTATCGCTCCACTCTCCGCCTGTACCTACGAATACGGTTTGCCCATGCAAACACTTTTTGTTTCAGGAAGTCGATGCGCTCTGTGACATGGGATATGTAGTCTCGGGGGCTGATATCAGTCCCCGAAAACGCTCGTCTCACAAAGCGCATCACTCTTGGGCGATTATTGCCCTCCCTGAAACAAATTAGTTTGCCAATGAGTGCTCTGGCCCCACCAATACGACGTTCGATCCTGCACTGCCAAGCCGGTACAGCTGGTTTCGGTCGTGTAGCTCTGTCATCTGCAAATTTGACGTGAGCTACACGACATGCCGCTACTGCCGCGCAGTACATGATCGAATGTGCATCAGTGAGGTCTTCGCAGTCATCAAAATAGTTTGACAACTGCGAATCCAGAACAGCCACCAGCGCCCTATTTTTGTTATGCATGGGCAAACGAGGTAATCGTGGCCTAAGTTCGGGTGGCATGTAGCGATACTCCCGAATAGCACACTCCAAAGCACTCCTCAATTGCTCATTGCACTGGGTACTTACGTGTGTAACCCTGTCACTACTCTCCTCGTCAGCGTGGTTGGACTGTGGTGGCACCACAGCCTGCGACGATGGAACAGTGACACGGTTACCCATTTCCGTTCGGAGGCGATCAAGTACAGTATCATCCAACATATGATTACGCTGGATGACCCGCACCTGATCCGAAAGTCGTTGGGCCGAAACGTTGACGGTTGGCTCAAGCACCTGGAACAAAGAGAGCATCCGGACACGGTACGCGGTCAAGTTGTTTCCTCCCTCTGTAGCCCCAAAGTATGCGCGCATGACATTTTCGTTAATGGATTGTGTCCATCTCATGCGCTGCACACTTCCGCCGGGTGCTGGGACCCTATCAGAGACCGGTAAGCCTCGAGGTCCTAAGCGGTCCGGCGGCCGGCGTCCTCCCCGTCGACGCGCAGGTGGTGGTGTCGTCGGCGGAGAGAAGTATTATTATCTCCTTTATTCATATTCTTTCTTATTGTCTACATTTTTAAATATTTTTATAAAACATACAAAAAAAAAAACATTTAAAAATATAAAAAATAGAGACCCACCGGTATCGGGAACAGGGTCCAAGCTACCGGCGGTCAGGGCTCCAGAGAGAGGAACCTCCTAACAATACGAGCCGTGTCCAGCAATACTGCTTTCTGGATCAGGCCCTTGACCCAGCCGCCTAACGAGAGCCTCCTAAGGTGTTGGTCGAGGCTCGTGGCTATTAAGCCATTGGCTGACACGACTATCGGTACAATGATCGCTGTGTCCACATCCCACATGTCGACAACCTCGCGAGCCAAGTCAAGATACTTGATTTGCTTATCTTTCTCGGCTTTCACGAGGTTCCCGTCATGCGGGACGGTAATGTCAACAATCATTGCACGCCTCTCGATTCGGTCCACCACCACTATATCAGGCTTATTAGCAATAATGGTCCTGTCAGTGATGATGGACCGATCCCAGTACAATGTGATATTGCCATTCTCGAGAACTGGGTCGGGCACATACCTGTAGTACGGCACCTCCGATGCCACAAGAGTGTATTTCAGAGCAAGTTGCTGATGGATAATCCTGGCTACAAGGTTGTGCCTATGCAAGTACTCTTCGTTAGCTAGACGAGAACAAGTAAAGTAATAATTTCGTCGTTTGCCGGTTCTTGATCAATAGCCTAGGCACGGGGTCCCAGCGCTAAGAAAGAAAATTTGGTTCAAATAAATCTCAATAGATGGCACGATATGCACCGATTTGTTATAGAATTGTGTGTATAATTAAGATTTTCTGGAATTGAACATAAAAATTGTAAGTAGGTATGTTCTTGTTTAATCAACTCTCCTAAGCACAAAATTATGAAATATTGGGCTCTTAATTCACAACTCAAAGATTATTTGAACGGATCATGCCAATAGATGGCAGGGCTTTAAAATTCAGAGGCATTCCACTCGATTGTTTAAATTAGTATTGTAACACATTTTAGTGCAATGAAACCGTTAAAAAGTGCAAAAAAATACTATATAACAAATCGACACTGTATTTAAAGAAATAAATATTCACGAACCGAGTAAACCTTTTTACTTGCAAGTCGCTGCTATATAACTCCATATAGTTATCGCCGTCTTCGATCATAAATATACACAAATACGGTTATGGTCTTATTTCAAATTAGTATATTCCAAACATAGCCAACATTAAGACGTTAAAAATGCCGCAATGTGCGTTCAAAAATGGTGCAAATAACCACCGTAACACCTTGATTTTGGAAGGACTATCTTTTTTTTTTGTTAAGTTTATATCATTAAGGCGGTACCCCGAGCAAAACGACGCGCAAGCCGTTTTTTGTGCTGTTTTTAGGAGCTATCTACCAGTTATTTAAAAAGAAATATCAATTAATAAAAATACATTAAATTTCTACATAATATTGATTCTAAAATGGTAGATTTAGTTTTTTTATAAATGTTGTATATATTTCACTAATCTACTTCCAAAAAAACATAAAAATGAGAAATAATTATTGATATTATGCATCTCCTCGTAAAGTGTTCATTGATTATTTTTTGTACTAACACTAATGGATAGACAATTTAATAACGAAAATTTTTGTAGAATTATTTTTTTCAAAAGACCAAAATTCGATTTTATAAAGATTTTATTCTAAAATCTGGGCGTATTCACTACTGTAATTCATGCGCCACCAGTGCCGCTAGACCAATAGGAACGCTCATATCTCATGCCGATTTTTTGGTCAGGGTACCGTATTAAGAGTTTTTCATAAAGTAAAAACCGAATTAAATAGTAAATATGAATTAATTTCCAAATATTATGATTGTTTGACCAACGTTTGCGTCGACAACGCGCCTACCATGGTAGAACAAGACATGGTAGTCTCTTCCCATGACAGCTGGGTCACGTGATTGGCCTAAGACTACGTCATCAATTGCGTTGCGGTTCTCAAACTTTTTTTTTGGGGAAAAAGATAAAAATAATACAATAAGTACAAATGTTTTATAATTCTTAATAAATCGTCATATTTGATACTTTAATTGATTGCATTTTAGTATTGTTATTTAGTTCGGAACGAAAACTCACAAAACTTGACTTGACTAAAATAAGTCAAAAACTAATTAGGTTAGGTTAAGTTCGGGCGTAAAGACGTATTTACACAACTATGCCTTAAATTATGTAATTTACAACGCGTATATAAATTAAATAATACATTAATGAAAGGCACATACCAGTTATTTTAGGTGAAGCTAGTTACAATATTGAAGCCACGCATATGATAGCGTCTCTTCATTGGGAAAAGAAAATAAGTATTACACCGCCTTTTATACTGCTGTTTTTACACTTTACGGAACAATTAACAATTTTTCTTGTGTATCTTACAAAGTTCACGGGTTCATCACAAATGTTTGGCAGCCACAGTATTTTTCTCACCGAGCGAAACAACGCTATAGGTGTGAGTGACACGACAATAGCGATGAAATGGCTAGTTGTCAGTATGATACTTGTCAATTCGTGTGTTGCCACTGTGTGTTATTGAATTACCCGAGCAAAATGCATTTTTTATCTTAAAAAAGCAATTATGAAGTAATAATTCAAAATATAAATTAATTTAACACTAAATATACATGACATAGATGAACATACATGAATCACATGAGTTACTAAATAGTTAAGCTAGTTAGTAATTTATTTTATTTTCATTAACTACATGAGAAAGTACCTAAATTTTCTAAAAAGGACAATCAATGGTAACAATTATCGTGACGTAGTCTTAGGCCATCCTGGGAAGAGAATACCAGGCGAAGTATACGGAGTATGTTATTATACCATGGCGCCTACTAGTGTAACAAACATCGACAGTTCTGGAACTTTGTAATTCAGACTTTAAAACATGCGTTTGAGACTAAATTTGTTTTTATGTACTATCAGAAAACTATATATCTGATCACCGTAAAGACTACTTCTGCTTGCAGGGCTCGCCCGCTATGGTAACGCCGACTTATACTCATCAACCAATATCATCGCAGCATCGGATGACTGTTTCTCTAGTACCTGTCAGACCCTTGTTTTTGTAATAAAAAATACGGCAAAAAAAACAAACGAGTAATTTTAACTACTTCGTAGATAATAGCCAGCTGCGTTTTACGGTTTGTTTCCATGAAAATAAATATCAATGGGCAGCTTAATATTAGGCACCGATTTTGCCGTGAAAGTTCCTAACATCATAAAGGTGTTTTCAGAAATATAGTATAAATCCTTATCTTTATAAATATATATGTGATTTTCACATTCCATTTATAATCGTGTTCCCAACATCCATAATTTGTTTTTGCTCTATGCGAATTATTGTTTCCTTACCCCAATTAAATGAGCTAGCTTGACCGGACTATTCTGTAGTGTGATTGCCTATACAGTTGATTGTTTTCAATAAAATACCATCTTCAACAATCATGTGAAACCCTTGGTGTGCGAGACTAACTCGCAATTAACACATTAATTATGTTTTTTATGATTGGGATTATAATCCAGTATCGGTTGACTCTTTTTGCCTGGCCTCTCAGCCCCTTGTAAATAAAAAAAGACGGCAAAAAAACAAACGGGTCATGTTTTTACCTGGTCTACATGTGCGACTAATGCAGGTCCTTTCGCGTCTATTATCAAAAAATAAGATGAAAAACGCTAGTTATGTCGGCATGGTTTCTTTGTATGGGATGAGGCACCTAAAAGCTAGTATTATATTATCTGTGGCCTAGGTTTTTGATAAAAAATCTGATTTTGTCATTAACCTGAACAACCTCCTTTAAATCCTCCTGAATAGACAACCTCCTTTTTTTGAACTCGGTAAAAATAAAGCTTTTCATGACAAATATTTCACTATAATACATCTTTTGATAATCGTTAGTTTGTTCGGCATTAATAAATGACCCAAATATGTAAATAATCGGGCACACATTTTGTTTTATTTGGCGCCAAAGTGAATTTTGATCGCCATAAGATATGCACCACTAAGAGATTTCTAGAATTATCTTTTCTACCAACACACAACTATTGCCAATTGTAAGTCCATTAAGAGTCAATGACCTCAATTGGACGCCATAGTTAAGGGTTTGAAGAAAAAGGGCATACGATTTACGAGCAAATATTTTCTGCATATATATAAACTAGCTGTTGCTCGCGACTTTGCCTGCGTAGCATTAGTACTTTTAATATAAATTTGTTTATATCGCACAATAATATTGTAGGTTTTCCATAGAAATTTCCAACCTCCTTTCCACCCTCTTAAAGATGACTGCCGGGATAAAAACTATGTCTTTGCCAGGGTCTCAAACTATCTCCATACAAATCGGTTCAGTGGTTTAAGCGTGAACAGGTAACAGACAGACAGAGTTACTTTAGCTTTTATAATATGAGTTAGGATTAAATAAGTAAAAGTTCCAGTTAATTATTTGATGAATTACCAGACATATATCTTACTCGCATTTAAAACCTGTAGCTCCCTCACGTAGCTGACTATCCACAATCTGCCGGGCGAGCACGGCCTCTGTGATAGGCTTCAATCACGCATTTTATCACGGTATTTGCTCCCAAACTTGGGGCGCACGGTTGGCGCAGTGGTTGAGCGATTGACTGCTGCGCTGCGTGTCGCGGGTTCGATTCCCGCACGGAAGAAATATTTGTATGACCTACAGATAGTTGTTCCGGCTCTGGGTGTTTGTGTATGTGAGTTTGTATGTTTGTAAACGCACCCACGATACAGGAAGAAATTCCTAGTGTGGGGCAACGTTTTTTTAAAAAAAAAAAAAAAAAAACTGTGATAAAAATTTGTGACTCAAGCCTGTTACAGTAGACAGTGCTCGCCCGGCTGGAGAAGTCATCAATATAAGAATTATTCGTCCAGAAGAGATCTATTCAACGACATAAGTCTATTATGTACCCTATAATCAGGATGCTATATGGAGGCGAGGCGAGCTTTTGGTCTGACAGAGCCGACTCTTAAAACATTGCTCCTAAACGCCAAATTTAAGGTTAACACTAATGTTATAAAGGCGAAAGTATGTGAGTGTGTTTGTTACTTCTTCACGCTCAAACGGCACGTGTGTTTGTTACTTCTTCACGCTCAAACGGCACGTGTGTTTGTTACTTTTTCACGCTCAAACGGCACGGGTGTTTGTTACTTCTTCACGCTCAAACGGCACGTGTGTTTGTTACTTCTTCACGCTCAAACGGCACGGGTGTTTGTTACTTCTTCACTCTCATACGGCACGTGTGTTTGTTACTTCTTCACGCTCAAACAGCACGTGTGTTTGTTACTTCTTCACGCTCAAACGGCACGGGTGTTTGTTACTTCTTCACTCTCATACGGCACGTGTGTTTGTTACTACTTCACGCTCAAACGGCACGTGTGTTTGTTACTTCTTCACGCTCAAACGGCACGTGTGTTTGTTACTTTTTCACGCTCAAACGGCACGGGTGTTTGTTACTTCTTCACGCTCAAACGGCACGTGTGTTTGTTACTTCTTCACGCTCAAACGGCACGTGTGTTTGTTACTTCTTCACGCTCAAACGGCACGTGTGTTTGTTACTTTTTCACGCTCAAACGGCACGTGTGTTTGTTACTTATTCACGCTCAAACGGCACGTGTGTTTGTTACTTCTTCACGCTTAAACGGCACGTGTGTTTGTTACTTATTCACGCTCAAACGGCACGTGTGTTTGTTACTTATTCACGCTCAAACGGCACGTGTGTTTGTTACTTCTTCACGCTCAAACGGCACGTGTGTTTGCTACTTCTTCACGTTAAAAGAAACGAAATCAAAATCGGTTCATCCATTTATAAGCTATGATGCCAGATACAGATATACAAATACACAAACACACAGGTACACATTTCAAACTTATAATACCCCTCTTTTGCCGTCGGGGGTTAAAAATTAGGTGCACAAACTCTGAATCTCCTAAACCTAAATAGTTGATAGAGTTGTAAATATTACAAATATACAATTATATAATAATATGGATATAAGGATATAATAATAAAGGGATAGGGATTAAGGATTTAATCTTGCGATTCGAAAAAAGTTGAAAAACTTAAAATAAAAATAAAAATCAAGTGTCCCATTTTCTCCTATTAGCGCCGGAAGGAAGCGGAATACTGAAAATGTAAATAACTACAAGAATACTTCGATACTAAATGAGTTCGCTTGTAAGATGCTTTAATGTCTATTTACGACGTAATTAAACTGTCGTTAATTTTACGTGTGGACGTGACTAATAAGTTTAGTCCACACTGTAGCGTTCGATCCATAGACTATAAAAAAATAAGAAGTGTCAGTGTCATTTATAGTAAAAAGTTTTTTTTGCTGTTGTCAATCACACTCATCAAGATTTTAGGCAAGATGGAGTTTTGGCGGGAACGTGATGGCGTCTATGTTGCTTCTCTGATTTATTTTCCTAAAATTGTGTTTAATTGAATATTAATAGTGTTAAAATTGTGGTGTTTTGTTCTAATAATATAAGTAAACGTGCACGAGTGTGGGAAAGTGAAACCCAGCGGTAGATCATGAGTTTGTTCATGTTGTTGACAAAACTCCGTTGAGGCTTCCAATAAAGTTACCGCCATTTTACTGGGGCCCAAATAGGGCATTGAACTAAAAACTAAATAAACTTGACACTGGCTAAATGCACAAATTGTGAGAAACAAAAACAATAAAAAAAAATTATAATAGACGAAAAATATTGACAATAATGTAGTATGTATTCTTTAATTCTATTTTACCAAGTAGCAGTACAGTTTCCCACGATTATTCATGAACGCAGACGGACGCGGGCGAATACTAATTCGTTGAAAACAGATGTTTATCGGAATCTGTTGTGTTGATCATTAAAATGGTAGCTAGCATACTACACTTCTATTTACGCATTAAAATATAAAGCGTCTATGTTTTTATCGATCGAAGCAATAAGGAACGCCGAGAAACATCTTATAACAGCTTTTAAATGCTAGCTGTAGTCTCAATCTGTTGAAGGCGTTTTTTCTGTTCTGTGGTCTTAATTCATCATCCCGCGATTTCACGCTATCATCACTACCTAATAGTTATTTATCACGATATCAAGAGTCATTAATTGACTAACTTAAAAAAACTTAACTTAATAAAAGATCATCATCTGCCTAGCCTTTTCCCAACTATGTTGGGGTCGGCTTCCAGTCTTACCGGATTCAGCTGAGTACCAGTGTTTTACATGGAGCGACTGCCTATCTGACCTCCACAACCCAGTAAATGGGTAACACGGTACCCCTTGGCTAGACTGGTGTCAGATCTCAAGCGTCTGACTATTCGTAACGACTGTCAAAGATCTTCAAATGACAGCCGGGACCAACGGCTTAACGTGCTTGCCGAGGCACGGAGGAAACTCGGTATGTTGAAATGGTCACCCATCCATGGACCGACCTCGACAAGCGTTGCTTAACCTTAAAGATCGACCCGTGCGGCTGTTATTGTCTAGCCACGAGCTCTAACTTAATAAAAGATAACCATTTTTAAATTACTGGCAAAAAATCAATCAACATTTATTTAAGTAGGTATGTTTTACGCCATTACATTTTAATAACTGGTATTGCCTCCTCGGGCTCGGATTATAGCTTCGAGCTGGTTTGGCATACTTACTTAAGGCGCTATATACGCCCCAATGTTAACGCAGTATTGGCCGTGCGCCCGCTCGATGCCAAAATATCAATATTGATCCTCCTTTTGAACAGTTTTGTTTACAAAATATTATTTAATTTACATATGCTATGTTAGTTATGAAGAAATTCCAGCCATCAATTTGTCTGTGTAAAAATATTTTTAAACATCCAAGTCGTTTTGGAGGGGTTTCCAAAAGTTGCGAAAATATATCGTGTTGTTAATTTTTTTTTTAAAGCAAAACTATTAGTTACACGAAAAAACCTTGTGTTCAAAATTATGTACATGAGTTAATAAAAAAAAAATATACCTTTTAACCTAGCCGTTAGTTACTAAGGAAGTAAGGAGTATGCTTTAGAAAGTTACCGTTTTACGGCACTAAAGGGTATGTAGGCTCTTAAGACGGTACCCTGACCAAAAAATCGGCATGCGATATGAGCATTCCTATTGGTCTAGCGGCACTGGTGGCGCATGAATTACAGTAGTGAATACGCTCAGATTTTAGAATAAAATCTTTATAAAATCGAATTTAGGTCTTTTGAAAAAAAAATCCTACAAAAATGTTCGTTATTAAATTGTCTATCCATTAGTGTTAGTACAAAAAATAAGTAATGAACACTTTACGAGGAGATGCAAGCTATCAATAATTATTTCTCATTTTTATGTTTTTTTTGGAAGGAGATTAGTGAAAAATATGCAATATTAAAAAAAAAACGAAATCTACCATTTTAGAAATTTTATGTATTTTTATTAATTGTTATTTCTTTTTAAATAACAAGTAGATAGCTCCTAAAAACAGTACGAAAAACGGCTTGCTCGGCGTTTTGCTCAGGGTACCGCCTTAAGACGAGGTTCCGGAGGCGATGTTGGGGCATATATATTATTTTTATTTTTTTTATAATTTCAGAGGATGTTGATGAAATTTTCTATAAAACATTTTTTATTTCATATCTTTAGGCAAAATTGAAATTTTAAAAGTGTGGTACTAAGTTTTGATGGCCAGCGTATTTTTACCGAACTAAAAAAAAAAGGATGTTATCAATTCGACACGTAAGTATGTAATATTGTTGGAATTGCCCAATATTCATATATGTTATTCTAATTGGGCTTCTAAAAATGTGTATTTCATAAGTGTATGAATGTATGTATGTTTGACCGCGCATTACGCCAAAACTACTTATCGGATCGTGACCATTTTTTATTGGATTAGGTATCTCTCAACTTAAGCAATAGTAAAAGTTTCATCCAAATCAGTTCAGCAGTTTTAGTTTTCAGTAAAAAGTTTTGATGGCATGTTTCATTATAAAGACGCAACGCAAAAACATTTTAGTCCCGATCGTTTATCTAAAACTAGTGCTTTTATTTGCAGCTACTTAGCATACGTCATGTTAATATGTACAAACCACCAATCTTACCCACACTATATATAACAAAAGATCAGTATCACCTGTTGTTATGTACCTATTATTGCTGCAGAACATCATGCAACTGCTCTCACATATTATACAATTTAGGTAATCGTTTGATTATTATTTAAATTGTCTATGATTGATACCTGTAAATGCACGATTCAATCAAAGCCACGATTTGTGGAAAAACCACAAATAAATAAAATCAGCTGTTCAATACATTTTTGTTCACATCGACAAAATGTAGCTGTTTTTACCCGACTGCCGAAGGAGGGTAATGTTTTTATCAGTCTATGTATGTTTGTTCCGATGTGGCGTTCTGGAGACCAAACACATTGGCCGATTTTGATGGTTCTTACGTTAATCGATTCGTCTTAACCCTGCGATTGTCACTGGCTACATTAAAATTGGAAAATAGATAAATGGCGGCTTTTGGGCGCCATATTGTGGGGGTCCATTTTTTTTTCTTCCAAACCCATCGTGTGGGTTATCAAAATATACCCTAAGAAGGTTTTAAGAGGGATTTCAAAAATATATAACACATATGTTTAAATGTACCTAATTCAAAAAAAGATAACAAAAAAGTTATAAATAAAAGGGTGAAATCAAAAAATATAAAAACCCGACTGCTTAAAAAGCGAACTAAAAAGACGTAAACAAGGAGAAACTCATGCTGTGCAGGTGAAGGATACACCAGATTTTGGTCAGCCAGACCGCGAATATGTATCCTCCGACTGCACAGCATGATTTTTATTCCTTATTCAGATTGGGTTTAGCATACATTTGCTTGTTAAGGTACCTAATGCCTGGAAGAAAATATGATGTGTGAGATAGTGACGGTGTTGGCCAGCCTACATTTTCTGATGCGGTTTTGATCCGGAGTTAGAACTAAAATGTGCTTTCTATTAGTTAAAGTATCAATATAAATCGTGGCATGAGTTATTGTTATGGGTAAGTTTAGTACAAAGCTGAGGAATGCACGCTCACACGGGGCCATCGTTATATATATAAGTACAACGATTAATTGGAACATCTCGTATACGTGTCTGTACGAGTCCATGTTTACCACAAACACGAAGTGAAGGAGTAAGGAAGCGTGTCGGAGAGTGACGTACCGGTGAGGGGCATAAAGCATGTGGGCATTGGTGTGGTGCTGGTTTGCTTCTCTACTGTGTGAAACACCTTGCGTTGCGCATACTGCGCGTCCTTGGGCTCCCAGAAGAACACGTAGTACAGCGACAGCATGATGGCGGCCAGCGACACGCAGAACACGTACACGATGACGGTGAGCACGCGCACGCTCTTCTTGTCGCGCTTGCGCTGCTCGTAGAGCGCGTCCAGCACCACCTCGTGGCCGCCGGGCGTGCCCAGCCGCACCGAGCCGCCCAGCGAGCGCACGGAGCCCGACGCGCCCGACCTCCCCGACATGCTGCACTGGCGTTGGCACTGCCGCACCGCACGCCGCACCACTAGCCTAGGTAACTAGGACACGCTTATTGATGTGGCCCAGTTTTGCTGCTGCGCCGCGGACGAGTTCGCGCCGGGTCACGCCGCCCGTGTCTGCCGCGTGACACCTCCTGGTGCCGACTGTTGGCTCATTATTATGGCGCCCGCTTCGGAATTCATTTGTTTATCCTTTAATTTCACGCTCGGTATACGTAAATCTATTCCAGTTCCTCTGACGTAGCCATACGATCGCGAATCGTCTGTCATAGGTCCGTCCCTGAACGTTGATTGTTTTCAGTTCACGAGCATTGTGTTTTTTCACAGTTTTCTTAATACGAATAATAAGTATATTGATACTAAACTTGTTGAAAATCTTACTGTCACAGTGTTAGTACAAATACATCGTTAAAACAAAGTCGTAGACGAGCGCGCCGGTTGAAGAGGGTTCACACCTCGTTATTTGTTTCGAATGAGAGCGAGAATAATGACGTTGTAACGAAGTTAATTTACGAGAATGGTGGCACGTTATTGTGACAGCGTGGAGAGGCGCGTGGCGCGGGGCGTGCGCGCGGCGGCGGGTCCGCGTGTGCCGCGCGTCGCCGCCGCGCCGCCGCCTCCTCCGACCGCCGCAGAGATCAATAGCATGCAATACTTCTCTTAATCTTTGCAATGTTTCTGTTGTGTTGGCATCCGGTCGCAGTTTTCTTGTGAGTGGATGCAAACAAACGCTAAAATCGACTTTATATTGTGTATTGTTACAACCTTATCTATTAATATGGGTGACACTAAGCTAGTGTACAGCTTAGTGTATATATGTAAATAGAAATGTACCATAAAATTCTGAAGAGGTCAAAGTGTTAATATGTATTGTTTACGTCTTCAGTACTTACTACTTGTTCTTAACGAATATTATAAGTTCATCATCTGCCTAGCCTTTTCCCAACTATATTGGGGTCGGCTTCCAGTCTTACCGGACGCATCTGAGTACCAGTGTTTTACATGGAGCGACTGCCTATCTGACCTCTACAACCCAGTAACTGGGCAACACGGTACCCCTTGGCAAGACTGGTGTCTTCTGACTACTCGCAACGACTGTCAAAGATCTTCAAATGACAGCCGGGTCCAACGGCTTAGCGTGCTTTCCGAGGCGCTGACGAAACTTGGTATGTTGAAAATGGTCACCCATCCCCGGACCGACCTCTTCAAGCGTTGCTTAACCTTGAAGACTGACCCATGCGGCTGTTATTATTTAGCCACGAGCTCCTCGAACGTATATTATAAGGTGAACGGAGCTATTACTGATCTTGTTAAGACAATTTAGAAATTGATGACAATGAGTCAGCGATCATTCGCGCAGCTTCCAAGGGGTTACTGGTAATTGTTACCCGACTGCCTAAGGAGGGTAATGTTTTATCAGTCTATGTATGTATATATGTACGTATGTTTGTTCCTATATGGCGTTCTAGAGACCAAACGCGTTGGCCGATTATGATGATTCTTACGTCAACCGATTCGTCTTAACTCTGCGAGTGTCACTGGCTACATTCAAATTAGAAATTAAGAAATGGCGGATTTTGGGCGCCATTTTGTGGAGGTTTTTTTTTAATTCTAAACCCATCGTGTGGGGTATCAAAATAAAGGTTTTTAAGAGGTGATCTCAAAAACATATAACACTTATATGTTTAAATGAACCTCATTAAAAAAAAAATAATTAAAAAGTTATAAATAAAAAGTTAGGTAATTAAAAAAAACAAAAAACCCGACTGCTTAAAAAGCGAACTAAAAAGACGTAAACAAGATGAAAATCATGTTGTGCAGTCGGAGGATACATCTGGTTTTGGTCAGCCAACTCGCGAATATTTACGTCTTTTTAGTTCGCTTTTTAAGCAGTCGGGTTTTTTGATTTTTTTAATAATTTGTTTTTATTTTGTTCTTCATAATATAGCACGCCGGGACCCACGCAGAATACTGCACGCGTCATCATAATAAAGTTTTAATTAATAATCAAGTTAGTGAGTAACCTTGCACTAATTCTCTTTTAATTTTTTCTCGTGTCTCCTGTGCGGGTCACAAATAAATATTTTTCTTTCTTTCTTTCTTTAATTTAATCTACC